>JAHRHZ010000034.1:21936335-21950286 GCA_024137785.1 Ginglymostoma cirratum | reverse complement strand
CAAGCATGGGGCTGGATGAACACAGCAGGTCAAGCAGCATCATAGGATGAAGGGTTTAGGCCTGAAACGTCAAGTTTTCCTGCTCCTATGATGCTGCTTGACCTGCTGTGTTCATCCAGCCCCATGCTTGTTATCTCTAACTGCTTATTGATATTGTTGTGAGTTGTGATGGTCAACCCCCTTGATATTCCATTGACATGGCTGAGTCAGATATGTAGCACACTTGCCTTTAATCAGAAGGTTTTGCGTTGAAGTTCCACTCCTGGACTTGAGTTCAAAAATCCAAGTTGTCACTCCAGTGCAAGATCTGTGCTGTCCTGTCGTAGTTGATGTCTTTCAAACAGGGCATTAAATCAAGGCCTTGGTTGATCTCTCTGGTGGATGCAAAAGATTCTGTAGCCATCTTTTGAAGAAGAGCAGTGGAGTTATCTTTGATGGCCTGACCAGTATTCATCTTTCTATCAATCACATCAAAACACATTCTCTACTCTCTGTCACATTGCTATTTGTGTGCATTCACCATGCCTAATTTGGCTGCCGCAGTTCCTACATTACAACAGTGACTACATTTCAAAAGTACTTAATTGCTTAAATGCTTTGTGACATCAGGTGGCCTGGAAAGAGGTTATATAAGTGCAGGATTTTGTTTCGTCGCACATAGTAATAGCTGTTTTTGGAAACTGTGCTGGGCAGAACAGGCAGTAAGGAATACAACTCTAACAGGCATGCAAGGTTCTTTTTGGCCAAAATCCAACTCAAGACTAGGCACATAAAAGAAGAAAATGCTAGAAAAATTTAGTGTGTGGTTAGGGTTGCCAATGGTGATTAAATCTATTCATGGAGTTTTCATCACGTGGTGTTCATCATACTCCATCAACACATTAGTGCTCCTGATGCATTGTGTCCTACACCAATTGAAAAGCAAAAAAAGACTCAGTAATCAATTGACTGTCAACAATATTGCATATTCTTAACCAATTTTAGTTCCAATATTTTCATATCTGGTAAAGCAAAATGCCCAAAGAAAATTGCTTTATCATGTGCTTTAAGTTAATACTTCTAACTGCATTTTGTGATATTGATCTGGAATATCTCTAGGCAGGTAGATAACTTCATGTACATTATCTCTGAGGCTGCTTGCTCCTTTTCACTAAATAAGGTCTTTGCCTCCTGATGTACTGCAAAACCTTTTTATTTACAGGGAGTCTTAGAGCCATAGAGGTTTTTTAACAGCACAGAAAGAGGCCTGTCAGCCTCTTGTTTCTGTACCAGTCATCAAACATCCATCTGTTTCGATCTCATTTTCCAGCACTTGACCTAAAGCCTTGACTGCTATGGCATTTTAAGTATTCATCTAAATAGTTCATAAATATCTTGATAGTTTCTACCTCTACCACCCTTTCAGGCAGTCAGTCCCAGATGCCCACAATCCACTGAGTGAAATATTTTCCTCAAATCACTAATACTTCTGCTCCTTACCTTAAAACTGTGCCCAGGTTATTGATCCCTCTACTCAAGTGAAAGTTTTCTAACAACTCTGTCCATGCCCCTCAGAACTTTTGTACACCTCAATCAGATCCCACCTCAGCATACTCTGCTCTAAGCAAAGTGACTCAGCTGTCTAGTCTCTCGTCATACCTGAATCGTTCCAGTCCAGGCAACATCTTGTTGAACCTCGTCTGCACCTTCTGTAATGCAGTCACATCCTTCCCATCGTGTGTTGATCAAAACAATGTTCTAGCTGTGGCCTAACATTATATATAGCTCCATCATAACCTCCTTGCACTTGTATACAATGCATTGACTATTAAATTAAAGTAACTTATTTGCCTTCTGAACCATCATTTCTACATATCCTGCTACTTTCAAAGTTCTATGAACACACACACCAATGTCCCTCTAATCCTCTATCTGTGCTTCTAGGCTGCTACTATACAATGTGAACTCCCCTGCCTTGTTAGTTCTCACAACATTCATGACCTCATATATCTCAAAGTTAAAGTCATTTGTTACTGTTCAGCCCATCAGTGTTGTCCCGTAATCTAAAACTTTCCTCTTTCCTGTACATCTGGACAGTATGTAATGAAAGCCAGCTCTCTAGTACAGAATCTAAGACCATTCTGATCACATAATCATTCAAACCTGGTGCCTTCACTCTTATTGATGTTTTAATCTTGTGATCAGTCTGAAGCAAAGGCTTATAATGTTATTAACTCTTTGATTAATGCTGTTGTAGTTCATAAATATTAACAAATCGTAGCCTTCCATTGTTTATTTATTTTCAATCTCATTGTACCACGAAAAAAGACAAAAAAATACTCATTTTTAACGTTACTATGATTTGTTCTCCAGCAATATCCTGGAGATTGACTCTTCTGCTCCTGAAGGTTCCAGATGAATCCTGAAAGTTTGGCAACCATAGCTGCAGGCTCGGGAAGCACCTGTAGAAATAGAAATTGCATTAGTATTTCAGGACAATGGTCATTTGTCAGGAGTCATTTATCTGTAAGTGCTGAAATTGCTGTTTGAGATTTCAAAATGTGCACAATTATTTCTTCCATTTAATGTCCACAAGAAAATAAAAATCCTGAACGACACGTCTCATGGGGTGACAGGTCATTGATCCAAAAAGAAAGTTCTAAACATCAGGAAATCATGTTATGAATGCAGAATGGTGAAATTTCATGTTTAATGTTTAGACAGGTTAAATGTTTTAGATAAGGGTGATTTTTCAGAATCGCTCAACCCCCAAACATCAGGTTCCAAGCAAATAAACAAACAATGGAAGGCAATCAGTCAATATTTCTGAACAATTGATGGACTCATCAAGGGTTAATAACAATGTAAGGCTTTGCTTCAGTGAGCAGACTCATATCAACAACAGTAATAATGTATTTGCATTACTTGCGCTGTTAGATCAGAGAGTGTCAAGCTATACCCATTAGAGGCACTGGAAAGGTCAAGCAGGTGCACTAAGTAATGCCTAAGGGTAACTATTCTAAATAATTATACAGACTGAAGGTACATCTAGATTAAATATGTGAAGTGTGATAAAGCAGCTTGACCCTAAAGGGAATTGAGTGTGATAAAAGGTTTATACAATAAAAGAATATGCTTGTATCCCTAGTCTGTATAAAACTCAATCATTTTGTTAGGACCACCTCTGCGAATGCATCAACATGGAAAAAAAAACCTTATAGGTCAATTTTTATCTGTATTGCATTTATTCTGGTAAATGGAAAGAAATATGGATTGCATTTTTCTTCAAATCTTGCTCAACGGAAGTCCAAAGCCCATTTTCTTTTCCACGAGACCTCAATACGTGTGGTTAGCAATTCCATCTAAAAGTGGTGGGAGTTTTGCTTATAGGGCCCTCATCCAATTTTAATATTCCAGCAAGTGTATCTGAGACTGCTAGAACTAAGCATTGAGTGGAGAAATCAATGGCCCAGTGCGAAGGTTGATATCAGATTGGCACTAATAGTTGTACAGTCATACAATGTACCTCTTGGTTCCTTTCTCCCAACCATCCACCCAGTAAAATGCTGACTTCAAGTGGAGATCTGCAAAGACCCACCTGATATCCTTCCTTCTCCACAATCAAGTCACCTGGTTGAAATCACACAGATGATGCAGACTATACCAAGCCAGGAAAGTGGTTCAGGCTTTCCGTCAGTGTGCCTCAGACAGAAGACAACCATCCTTGCACCAATCACCCACTCAAATTGCACCATGGTTTAAACTGACCTTTGTGAAGTCTGAGCTAAGGAAATGGATTTTCCAATTATCATTTGAATCCTGCAGGCTTGAAAGCATCACTGCCTTCACTAGCAGTGAAAGCACATCAGATTACAAAGCTGGTGATGAACGATGCGCAGGCTGGGTACATGGCATTAAATTAACTGAAGCATTACCATACACATTAAAGAGACAGCAATACCACTCATGAGCCCTCAAAGCACTTTGGTCGAAAACTACAGAAAATTAAAATGCCATTAGCTCCTGAATAAATCTTTGTAACTTCCAATTGCCTTATTGCTTGTTTATTATTATTTTTGATGTTATTTATTTGTTTCTGGTAGTTCATTAACTGTTCCCTTGAAGAAGACTAAGGAGCAGACTATTAAGTACCATTACATGGTATATAGTGTTCATTAAAACCCAAGTAAAGTTGATAATTAAGAAGCTTCCTCGAATAGCTTTATGGTTAAATACACTGCAGCTGATCCATACATGTGACATATGCTGACATATATGCATAATGCAAACTGCTGAAATTCACAGCAGGCACTAAAACAGAAAGGACAGTTGAATTGGAGCAGGCAACTATGAGGTATGCTCTATAAAATATATAACATCACTACGATGTAAGTTAAATTTAATGCAGACAATGTCAAAAGCCTACACAAAGGAACAAAATTTAAGACAATATAAGTACTTCACGAATTGTGACGCGTTAGCTAAAAGGCTAGCTGAGCGATATATTCAGATTTTCCTGCAGCCGCATCAGTAACTAAGATAGTAAACGTAGCCATCCAGTGCCCGATGTTGCCATTGATAATTTCCTCAATTGTTTCCTGCACTTATTTTCAGAAAGCACTGCGTCGAACAATCAGAACAGTCACCATAGTCCTGATAATTCCTTGCACAAGTCGACTAGGTAGTATTTCTAAGCTTTAAAATGCTTTTTCAAAAACACAAGTCCAAAATATGGTGTGCCTCAAATACTGTTATTGTATGAGGATGATCCCTTTGCACTTTAATGTGTTAGCTCTTCTTCTGTTAAATCCACGTCTGAATTTGAGAAGAGAGATTTAACTGAGTGTCCGCCGGAACTGTTCTCCAGCCTCATATTGACCCCTGTTTATTAATGTGATCTTAAAAAGAGGTTTAAATTTTTTTTTTGCAAAATCAGGATCACAATTATCTGTGGTTGAAAGCCCAGAGCCACAGGAATAAACTTTCCCTTGTTACTGATGAAGGTTAATAGCAGAAAGTCATCAAAGTCACGAGAAAAAATGGATTGTCATAGTGTGATTGTAAACTACTTCATCCATACTTTCCCATTTCTCACGCACTAAATGTGAATGCCAACAACAAGCATATGCCCTGAGAATGGCCCAGGTCTTCAGGACAATATTGCCCAATAATAACCCTGTGCTTATCAGTGTCAGGTGATGGCTTGAGTACAAGATACTGCAAGCAGTTGGATAAGAAACCATTAGCAGACTACATAGAAAGTCAGATAACTCATGTAAGGGGATAAGAAGCAACATCCATCAAATCCTTCTTAATCTTTGTTGATAGCTAAACCTGTGACTGTGAGTGTTGTTCTTTCAACCTGAACTGTGACAGGGTGAGATAGTGGTGCGTTGACAATGCTATCAGACTCATAATCCAAAGGCCCAGGATAATGGTCAGGGGGTCACAGAGTCAAATCCCACTACTGGTGGAATTTAAACTTATTTAATAACATCTGGGATTGAAGGCTAGTCTCAGACTATGAAATTACCTAGTTGAGTGAAATCTTTTATGCAAGGAGTTTTGTCATTCTTAGTTGATCTGGCCTCGGTGTGATTCCAAACCCACAGCAATGTGGCTGCCACTTAACTGATCTCTACAATGACCCAGCAAGTCACTTAGTTCAAGGGCAGTTAGGGATGGGCAATAAATCCTGGCCTTGCCAGTACATTCCATGTGCCAGAGGAAAAAAAGAATAAAAACAAGTAAGTATTGTGCAATAGTAGTCAAAAAGTAAAATCTTAAATTAATGAGCTAAACACTTGGTATACATGTAGAATGTGGAGATAAATCACCAAAGGAGTGGAGCAGAAGCCAGAAGGTGTTGCATTTAAATGGTACAGTGTTCTTGTTAGACCACAGTTTGAACACTGTATTCAGTTCCAATTCCTCAGATGATCTGACCCTGATGGAAATACCCCATAATTCCCTTTCTAGCGCTATCTGGTTTAAAGCTCTCTGAAACACACTAGTAATAGGATTCATCAGAACATGTGCCCCAGTACGGTTGGGATATAGATCATTCCTATGGTACAGTTCTTAATTGCCTCATACAAATGACTTGGATGAAAATGTAAGATAAAACGTTGTGGAGTTGGATGAACACAGCAGGCCAAGCAGCATCAGAGGAGCAGGAAAGCTGACATTTCGGGTCGAGACCCTTCTTCATTTCTGATTAGAATGGAATAGAGGGTATGAGCTATAAGGACAGGCTAGAAAAACTTGGGTTATTTTCTCTGGCATGGTGGAGGCTAAGGCGAGATTTAATAGAAGTTTATAAAATTATGAGATGCATAGATAGGGTTGATGGCCAAAAGTTTTCTCCCATAGTTGAAACATCTAATACTAGGGCATTATCTAAGTGAGATGGAGAAAGTTCAAAGGAGATGTGAGGGGCAAGTTTTTAACACAGAGAGTGCTAGGAGTCTTGAATATGCTGCCAGGGATGGTGATGGAGGCAGATACGATAGAGGTGTTTAAGGGACTTTGAGAGGAGCACATGAACATGCAAGGAATGGAGGCATACACACCAAGGGCAGGCAGAAGGGACTAGTTTAAATTGGTGCCCTGTTCGGCACAACATTTGGTACCAAAGGGCCCATTCCTATGCTGTACTGTTCTATGTTCTATGTTCTATGCCCTGTGCGGCTTCCAATACCCCAATGGAAACCATTTCGCCCACACCCATATCTGAGCCAATGTCCTAGGTTTCACTCTTTCTCTTTCTCTCAAATATTAACTGATCCTGGGAGGTAAAAATCTGTGTGACACTTTGTCCTATTTTCTGTAAACATGTATCATACAGTTTTGCGCTGCATGCAAGGAGGCTGCATTCCTTCTCCCCACTCCAACCCTCTTGACATCTCTGAGGGAACTGTCACCAACATTTTGGCACTGACATCTGCATGACTAATGTCATGGCTTCAAACAATCTGCAAAACAGTGTTGTCAACTCTGACATATTCTGGGAGATGTCATCACATAACGTCCTACCTTCTCCTGCTCTTGCCATTGATCACCCAGCACGCCATTCACCACAGAGCCCCACCTTTCCATGGCTTTTCAGTAACTTTCAACTCATGTTGGTCTTTGAGAGAGTGAGCCTGTAGAATTGATAATGGAAAACAAAGAAATTGTAAAGCTTTTGATGGATATTTTGCATTAATCATTTTGGTAGAAAACTGAGTAAGTTTCCCAAAGATAATTGAAAGTATTGCAATTATACAAATAGTATAAAATTAATACAAATACAAAGATAATCACCATCACCAGGGAAACATGTTAGGAAAACTATTGGACCTAAAGGTTAACAAATCCCTAGGAGCAGTGGGTTGCTGAATTTGCTGATGATACCAAGGTAGGTAGAAAAGTAAACTGTCAAGTGGAGGCAGGGAGGTTATGAAGGGATAGAGGGGAGGCAATGGCCTAGTGGCATTATCACTGGGTTGTTAAATAAGACACCCAGGTAACATTCTGGAGTTCTGGGTTTGAATCCTGCCATAGCAGACGATGGAACCTGCAATCACTAGAAATCTCTAATTATGACTATGAATCCCTAGGTGGACAAAAACCCACTTGGCTTCCTAATGTCCTTTAGAGAGGGAAACTGCAATCCTTACCTGTAGACTAAAGCCAGTCAAAGATTGGTAGATTAAGTAATTTAGGTAAATATGCACCTGTCCACTTTGGCAGCAAGGCAGGTAAGTCAATATATTGTTTAAATGGACAGATAGTGCAAGAATCTATGGCAAAGAGGGATCTGTATATTCTGGTACATGAATCAGATACATTTAGTAAATAGGGACAGCAAGTAACCAGGAAGCAAATGGAGTGTTGGCATTTATCACTAATGGAAGTGAATGTAAATGCTAGAACGTATTAATGCAGTTGTTCAGGACATTGGTATGACTACATCTCGACCACTGCATATAGTTTTGATCTCTGTACTTGCAAAAAGAGATGTAATTGCTTTTGAAGTCATTCAGAGAGTTTCACTCAAATGATTCACAAAATGAAGCGCTTCTCTTATGAAGAAACATTCGCCTGTAGCCATTGGAGCTTCGAAGAATGAGAGATGATCTTATGTAAACAATTAAGAGCTTGAGATGACTGGACAAGGTGGAAGCCTAGAGCATGTTACCACTTGTGGGGAAGAGTAAGGATGTGGTTACAATTCCAACATTTATAAGATATTTGGATAAGTGCATGAGTAGGAAAGGTTTGGAGGAATATGGGCCAGGCAGGTAGCACGAGTTTAGTTTGGGATTATGTTCGACATGGACTGTTTGGACTGTTTCCGTGCTGTATGACTCGATGACTTAAGAGGACATAGTTTAAGAATATGAATTCTCCATTTTAAGACACAAATAAGGAAAAATTATTTTCTCTCAGAAGATCATGTGAGCATGGCGTTCTCTTCCTCAGCAGGTAGTGTAGGCTGGGGTTTGGCTTAGCTTAGATTGATGGTTTGCAAAGCAGTGTGATGCCAACAATGTGGATTCAATTCCCTCGAGAAGCACTGTCCTTCTCCACTTTTCCCCTCGTCTGGTGAACCTCAGGTTAAACCACCACGTCATATCTCTCTCTCTAATGAGAGAGCAGTCCTATTCTCTGGTAAGACTATGGCAACTTGACTTGAGTGTAGGCTAGGTCATCAAGTTTATTCAAAGTGAATTTAGATAGATTTTGGACAGGCAAATAAATTAAGGGTTATAGGGTATGGACAGGGGAGTGGATCTGAGACCACAGGCAAATCATATTGAATGGTGGAGCAGGCTTGAAGGGCCAAATGGCCTATATTCCTATATGAACAATCTTTTAGGAAATTATAGGGACATCAGAACGTTTAATGAAAAACCAGGATGCCTGGCTAACCTCATTAAGAACTTTGTTTATTGTGTGGTTCATAATACCCAGACTTCAGAATGGTTCAGGCCATGTGCCAAAATGACAGTGTAGGCAGATTGTCTACTGTGCCAATTTTGTACCCATTTAAAACTGCCCTCAGGCTAAGTCATTGGCATCCACGTTATTAAAAGTTATAATGACTTACTATTAGGGGTGGGAGGAAATCAAAGGACCGGAACAAACTGTTAGTGAGGAAGCTGTAGGCTCACTTAAGCCACAGTTAATAGGCTGCCTCACAGCTGGAGATAAACCACATCTTTGATCTTCTACATCCCACTATGCAGAGCATGACCTAATCGATTTGTAAAAGAGACCAGGTGCATTGGGAATATTGACCGATCTCCAAATACAGTTAAAGTACAGCTGGTGGATATACGCACCCTAGGAGGATTGGGTTTAAAAGCTTCCAGCTCATTCTCGACCATTTGATGCAAGTTAATTGCCTTTTCTAGCAATGCCCCTGTGACTAACGAACATGAAAGTCCCCTTCAGGAAAATGCCAAGAAGACTGGGCTGAGTTGAATAGCTGAGAGGAGCTATGTGGTGTTAACATCAATTTGAACACTTCAGCATTACTAAGAGAAAATGGTAGCTTCATATTTTTTCAACATCTGGTAAAATAGTATTGATGCGTTTACCTCATGGGTGACTTATAATTCATGAATGTTAATGTTCCGAATGAATGATGGCATTCATCTCGGGACTGAAATAAGTGCTTCTCCACTATTAATGTAATTCTCCTATTTATTGCACTCCCATTTGGAGAGGGAGTCGGCAATGACCCAGAGCTCAGTCTCTGAGTGAATACAAACACAAGCGTCATTTACATACTAAAGCTCTATCAGGTTTGACATGATTTGCCTTCAAATTGAATTTGACGCAGGTTGAATAATTACCCGTCTGTTCTGCAGGCTATCTCCACCTTTCTGGGTAATTGCTGGAAGTGACGTGAATTATTGGAATGATAGAAACAAGGAAAGGAGCAGTTGCCTTGTTTAAACCGAGTTTGCACTTGTATAGACTTAGTGCTGGTGGGTATTTTTTTTGTGAGGATTATGCTTGCATGTCATCATGGAAGAGGCACAAGATGGTGAACGCTTTTCTGAGGATGGCCAAATTAAGGAGGAAACTCCTTATGGTCTTGTGCCTGACAGAGTCAAAAATGCACAGAAGGTCTTAAAAGGCTGCATAGGGTCGCAGGTGGTGTTCCTTGCAATGATTACAATTTTTTAAAAATGCACAGTGAAGACCATGTCTATGGTGCCTTTCAATGGACAAAACAGCATTCAGAGAGGAGTGTCCTCATCATTGGTAGGAGGAGATTGAGGATAACTTAGAACTTCCAGTCTGCAATCTCCTTCCCAGCTGAGGGATACATTGAGTCAAGTGCTTCAAAGTAGGTGGGTAAGGCATCTCATTCATATACCTGACACTGGATTCTGGGAGAGGAGGTAAAAACCCCTTCAATAGCCAAGCAGAGCAAGGTCCTTCCTTTATGTGAAAGAGACAGAATCTGTGAGGAACACAAAGAGAAATTGCTGACAAATCTCAGCAGGGCTAGCAGTATCTGTGGCAACAAAGTTGAGTTAATGTTTTGGGTCTGGTGACCCTTCTGTAATCTGAATTAGGCTGTCCTTCCAATCACAGGCTGTTTCTCTACTGCATTTGCTGATGATTGTCTCATCAATGAATCGATCGGCAGTAAGTCGAGGAGAGAAATAGCCTATGGTTGGAGGAGCAGCTTGTAAGGTAACCTGCTTAGGTGAAAGCTTTGCGAGAATTTGTGCCAGGGATCAGGTCTCAGGTACCGGCTGAGTGTGACCTTGGATTTTGGGGGTCATCAAGCATGGCTTTGTTTATTGAGGGAGCTGCCATGTGTTGCTATATGTAGATTGGCTGGAGTCATGAGGGTGGATGCAGAAAGCGTGAGGGAAGGAGTAAAGGAGAAGGCTACAAGGTCTGAGAGGAGAGATGAAGGAAGATGTAAAAGGTTGGAAGGTTGAAGGAGAGGGCTGTAAGTTATGGGATAGTGTGGCAGAAGAGGCTGCAATGGGGAAAGAGAAGGAGTTGAGATGGTAGAAGGATGCTGGAAGAGATTAGGTTGAGAAGGACACCACATGGTGGGTCAGAGAGATGGCTAGTGACAAAAGGGAGTCTGCAAGCTGGAGAGAGAGTTGGTTACAAAGGAAAAAGAACAGTTTTCAAATTGTCAGCAATTGAATACCCAACAATTTAGGAATGAGGATATCTTGAAATCTGTGATGAAACAAATGTGGAATCTGTAGGTTAAGGCCACATAAAATCACAATCTAGTGTTTGGGGAGAAATACCATTGAAATCCAGATTGGTAACTGTTAAATTTAAATCCGAATTTCAGATATGAGATGTAGTAAACAAGATAGTAATTGCCTAGTTAAGATCTTCCCGTTTTGTGCTAACCCTAACCATCATTCTAACCCTTGTGTAGGTGTGATGGCAACACTTTAGCTGTGACCTCACAGTCTTCAGAGGCAATGTTTAGGGTGCTGTCATTTTTTGTGTAGAAGTGGCCTGTAGCTATTTTTCCAAAAAAAAAATTTGTTGTTAACTTACCACTGTGTTGAATCTGTCAATTTAAAGACTGACATATTTCGGAAATTGATGCTTTCCTTGTGTATTGGGGCTATAAGTTTAATTGAGGGCTGATAATTGAGCATATTGTGGAATTCTTCCAATTCTGCTTCTGTTTTAGTCCAAAATCCACATGCTGAAACTCAAAGTAGTGGAGTTGATTGCATAGTATGGAAACCGAAGTTGTGCACAATTGTATGATAAATCCATGGTTGTAAAGTCTGTCACTCAGAAACATAAAGTTTCAGTCGTCCTTGTAAAAAGAGGCATAGAGTACAAAAGCAAAGAGGTTTCAGTGACCATACATAAGGCAGTGTGAACTCATTGTAGCTCTGTTTTATAATTCTGGGCACCAGAAGGATGAAAAGGCTTTGTAGATGGTTCAGAAGAGACTTATTAAAATGGCTCTAGGGATAAGAGATTACAGCAGACTACACTGGTCTCCTGGCAGCTTGAGGAGAGTTTATGGAAGTGAATAAAATTATGAAGGGTTTAGATCGAGTAAATTAAAATAGCTTCCAATGTGTGAAGCATCAATAATCAGACGGCCCAGATTTTCCATCATTTTAAATTGGTTGGCAAAAGAACCAGAGACAACACAAAGAAAATCTTTTCCATGAACAGCGGTTAGGATTTAGAACCACGGTGTGGTGGATACAGATTCAAATTCATGTTCAAAAGGAAATGGGATAAATACTTCGAGAAAGAGGTTAGGGCAAGAATAGATTGGGACTGGAGGGGGCAGCGGTCAAACTGACTAGATACCTCTTTAAAAATCTGGCACACGCTCACTGGGTTGAATGGCCACTAGGATGGGAATGGGAATGGGAATGAAACAATAAAAGTGGGAAGGTGTTTTTGGCTGAGGGATTATGGGGGAGCCTGTAAGTAGGAGAACCACCAGGTCCTGGCTCTGCGTGACACCAGATTCCCAAAGCAACTGAGCAACTGTTCAATGAGGAATCCAATTGTGGCAGAATTGGACAAGGACAAGGACAAGGACGGCAGGAGATCTTTAGGGTTGTTTTCTAAGCATCACTGAAGAGGTCAAAATCCTTGCAAACTGTTGGTGGGGGTCCTGGCTTGTGAGCAATCATGTTGAAAGACTTCATCAAGAATGTGCAGCAGCAAAGCCAAAGTGTCGCAGAGAGTGTTCAAAGCCTCAAACAACCCACTTACCAAACCTTTCAAAAACACATCCCCGACATGTTGCAGAGACTGCAGGTCATGCATTGGAACCATCTCAGACGTAATCAAACTAGTGTGGAACCAAGTCATCTCCGATTCCAAGGGACTGCCTGAAGAAGGAAAGAAACTCCCATTACTGCCTTCCTACAGTTAAAAAAAAGGATTAAAATTATTTCTAAATTCCACAAAGTAACTCACTGATCTGCACAGGTGGATTATGTTCTGGAGTCAGTTTGTAAGTTGATTTGTAATCAAGTCAGAACACAATGCAGGACAGTATAAAGGAGCCATTTGTAGGTGCAGGAAACACTCATATGTTGGGTCTTTAAAAATACATGCCTGAATAGGATCATGTTCACCAGTGCAAGTGTTTGTAAATCAGATGCTCACAAATTGGGAATCCCCTGGATTCAATTTGTCAAATGACGCAAACAACAGCTGTTTTGATGTTACAAAGTATCCCAAGGTGCTTCACAGCAATGTTCTCAAGCGAAACATAATCTTCTAAGGAGATACTAAGAATTCTGGTCAAAAGTTTGATTTTAAGGAGTATCTTTAAAAAGGAGATAGAGAAGTTTAGGAAAGTAATTCTACAGGAATTCTATTCTAGAGCCTTGGAAGTTTAAGGATCAAAATAAGCAAAGGTCCGGAGACCAGAATTCAAAGAACACAATTATCTGGGAGGGTTGTAGGGAAGTTGACAGATAAGTTTCGGGCAAGGCAATGAAGGAGGAGAATATCAAATAGAGACTGTGGTGAAACAGAAGCCAATGCAATTTTCGGGAATATAACATTCAGACAACGAACTGTTCAAAGTATGTTGGCAATAGTCAGTCCTACCCTGCAATAGGGGAGGTGCTTATTGCATGGCTTTTTGATAGGTCACTCAATGCAGTTTGGGTGTCACTGAAATCAGTTCTGGAGTAGCAAAGAATTTCTGAAGGAGAGACAGACACAAAAAACATATTAGGCAAAGCTCCTGTTACCTGTAATGTAGAGGGCTTTGTGGATTGTTATAAGGTAATCGAACAATAGAAGTGAAAGGCTGTTTGGACACACAGGACTCCAGTCCCAAGATTACGATGAGTTAACAGTTAATGTATTTTGGATCAGAGATAAAAGGTACTGCAGATGCTGGAGAATCCAAGATAACAAGCATGGGGCTGGATGAACACAGTAGGTCAAGCAGCATCAGAGGAGCAGGAAAACTTGACGTTTCGGGCCT
>JAHRHZ010000034.1:21907413-21935935 GCA_024137785.1 Ginglymostoma cirratum | reverse complement strand
AGGCCCGAAACGTCAAGTTTTCCTGCTCCTCTGATGCTGCTTGACCTGCTGTGTTCATCCAGCCCCATGCTTGTTATCAATGTATTTTGGATTCTGTTCATTGAACGATAATTGTTGACCAAAAAAACCATTAATTTCTCTGCCATCAGTTGAATATTCATCCATAACAATACACAAGTGCTAGATAGTGACCATCTCCAAAAGGAGAAAGTTCAGCTCTTACACCTTGACATTCAATGGCATTGACCTAGCTGCATTCCCTGCCATCAATCCTGGGAAAGATTGACAAAAAACTGATATGGACCCCATTCAAATACCATGATGACTCAAGAGGGTTAGAAGATGGATGATCTGCAGCAAGTAAGTGAGCTGTTGACTTCTAAATTGTTGGGCAATTGCTCTCCACATTTACAAAGAATAAGCCAGGAATATGATGGAATTGCCTCTATTTGCCTGGATGTGTACAACTTCAAAAACACTCAAAGCTTGACACCTTGCAGGACAACACATTTCGCTTGATTGGCATTTCATCCATTATCTTCAACACCCATACTGCTGATGCTCAATGATAGGATGTGTACCATCTACTAGATACACTGCAACAATTCACCAAAGCTCCTTAGACTGCACATCCCAAACCTCTGTCCACAACTAAGTGGAAGGACAAGAACAAAAAATACATGGGAACATCACCAACTACAATCACTCTGACTCGAAGCTTTACTGTCATTCCTTCACTGTCATTGGGTCAAAATCGAAGAACTTTCTCACTAACAGCACTGTGGGTGCACTCACAACATGTGGACTAGAGCAGTTCAAAAAGGCAGTGCAACATCACTTTCTGAATGACAATTAGGTGCTGGTTTGGTCAGTGATGGCCACATCCCATGAGTAAGTAAAATCAAATCTGTTCCTGAAACCATTGCTTCTAACCATACTGTACTCTCTTTGTGTCACACTGGAATGTCAAAGTAAATTACTGACCCAAGTTACAGCGTATAATAATTGGCTAAAAGATTTTTGGACCACTGGATCTTTTGAGTACAGAACATATGGCCATGTTACATCATTGTTGATGCACAGTTTTCACCAATTACACAGTAGTTCTTTGTTACAGCAGATTTATATTTCAGAATCATGTTGGACAACTCATTAACTAACTCATACCCATGACAGATACTGTTCCTATGCGTTCCTGCAGTATCAAACATTGAAATGAGCCTCAGTGTGTTTTTTGTACTGTCCATTGAACTCTGCATTATAAGTCAAATAAAGATAACATTAGATCACAAGAGAAGTTGTTAAACCAAGACTGTGAGGATGAGCTTTGGAAAGATTTTAAAATTCAGCAAAATAGGGCTAAGAAACTACTAAAGAAAGAGAATAACTGTTAGCAAGAAACCTAAAATGGATTGTACAAGCTTTTTGGAACGTATAAAGGAAAAGCCCAGCAAAGGCAAATGTGGGTCCAGGACAGGCAGAGACAGGAAAGGTTTATAATGGAAAATAAAGAAATGACAGACAAACTAAACAAGTACTTTGTTTCTACCTCCATACAGAAAGATACAGAAATCCCTGAAATAATTGAGATCCAAAGATCTAAATAGAGTGAGGGAATTGAAAGAAAGTAGTATTAGTAAAATAGTGCTATTGGATAAATTAATGAGACTGAAAGTTCACAAATCCCAAACATCTGATGACATATGTTAACATGGGTTGAAGATTGGTTAACAGGCAGAAAATAGAGAAGGGCTAAATGGGTTGTTTAAAAGTCGGCAGGCTGTGACCATTGGGGACGGACAATGATTAGTGCTTGGCCCCCAGCAGTTCACAATCTATGTCAATTATTCGGCTGTGAAAACAAATATTTCCAAGCTTGCGATAAAAAAGCTTGTGGATGACCGTAAAGGGGATTTGTGCACTAGGTAGGAGGCATGGTAGCAGTGTTAAATGAATACTTTACAGCTGCCTTTACCCACAAGATGAATGCAGCCTAGTCTATAGTGACAAAGGAGGAAATTCAGTTATTACAAAGAACAAAGAACAAAGAAAATTATAGCACAGGAACAGGCCCTTCGGCCCTCCAAGCCTGCACCGGTCCAGATCCTCTATCTAAACCTGTCGCCTATTTTGCAAGGATCTGTATCCCTCTGCCCCCTGCCTATTCACGTATCTGTCTAGATACCTCTTAAATGACACTATCATGCCCGCCTCTAACACCTCCACTGGCAATGCATTCCAGGCACCCACCACCCTCTGCGTAAAGAACTTTCCACGCATATCTCCCTTAAACTTTTCCCCTCTCACCTTGAAATCGTGACCCCTAGTAATTGAATCCCCACTCTAGGAAAAAGCTTCTTGCTATCCACCCTGTCTATACCTCTCATGATTTTGTAGACCTCAATCAGGTCCCCCCTCAACCTTCCTCTTTCTAATGTAAATAATCCTAATCTACTCAACCTCTCTTCATAGCTAGCGCCCTCCATACCAGGTAACATCCCAGTGAACCTCCTCTGCACCCTCTCCAAAGCATCCACATCCTTTTGGTAATGTGGCGACCAGAACCGTACGCGATATTCCAAATGTGGTCAAACCAAAATCCTATACAACTGTAACATGACCTGCCAAATCTTGTACTCAATACCCCGTCCGATGAATGAAAGCATGCCGTATGTCTTCTTGACCACACTATCCACCTGATTGCCACCTTCAGGGTACAATGGACCTGAACACCCAGATCTCTCTGTGTATCAATTTTCCCCAGGGCTTTTCCATTTACCGTATAGTTCACCCTTGAATTGGATCTTCCAAAATGCATCACCTCGCATTTGCCTGGACTGAACTCCATCTGCCATTTCTCTTCCCAACTCTCCAATCTATCTATATTCTGCTGCATTCTCTGACAGTCCCCTTCACCACCTGCTACTCCACCAATCTTAGTGTCATCTGCAAACTTGCTAAGCATTCCTCCAGATCATTTATGTATATCACAAACAACAGTGGTCCCAACACGGATCCCTGTGGGACACCACTGGTCACAATTCTCCATTTTGAGAAACTCCCTTCCACTACAACTCTCTGTGTCCTGTTGCCCAGCCAGTTCTGTATCCATCTAGCTAGTACACCCTGGAACCCACGCGACTTCACTTTCTCCATCAACCTACCATGGTAAGACATGATCTTCCCTGCACAAAACCATGCTGCCTATCACTAATAAGCCCATTTTCTTCCAAATGTAAATAGGTCCTATCCCTCAGTATCTTCTCCAGCAGCTTCCACACCACTGACGTCAGGCTCACCGGTCTATAATTACCTGGATTATCCTTGCTACCCTTCTCAAACAAGAGGACAACATTAGCAATTCTCCAGTCCTTCGGGACCTCACCCGTGCTCAAGGATGCTGCAAAGATATCTGTTAAGGCCTCAGCTATTTCCTCTCTCCCTTCACTCAGTAACCTGGGATAGATCCCATCTGGATCTGGGGACTTGTCCACACTAATGCCTTTTAGAATACCCAACACTTCCCCCCTCCTTATGCCGGCTTGACCTAGAATAATCAAACATCTATCCTTCACCTCAATGTCCGTCATGTCCCTCTCCTCAGTGAATACTGATGCAAAGTACTCATTAAGAATCTCACTCATTTTCTCTGACTTTTCGCATAACTTTCCTCCTTTGTCCTTGAGTGGGCCAACCCTTTCCCTAGTTACCCTCTTGCTCCTTATGTATGAATAAAAGGCTTTGGGATTTTCCTTAACCCTGGGTTTTGGCTTTCTCCAGCAATGTTCTCCCCTCTCCTGCTGGTAAATGTGCCCTATCTAGATTAAGCAGCCTTTAGTAAGTTAGCTACCATTGAGCCTAAACAGTCAATATGGGCAACTATTGTAACTTTGGAGCATCCTTATTGAAATTCTTCCTCATCCAAAGTATACAAACACTACTCAAAGCTAACGAGCCAGCCACACACTCATGGATAACGTAGAGATAGTCACAAAGACAGATACACACTAACAGAAAGATACACACATGCACATACACACATAACATCATCATCATCATCATTGGCGGTCCCTCACAGACAAGGATGACTCTATTCCAGTCTCACAGTGAGTCCATGGGTGGCTGTACAGACAGCTGCTGCAGACACTGTTACACTTTGGGCAGAAGGTGGGCAACAGAACGGGTGGGTGGGACATTAGTGTGGCAGCATGCTCCTGTCACTCTTTTCGCCTGGATTCCATTTTTTCCAGACAGCAAGTCTTGTGGTGCTCAAAGCCTTCCGAAATGCTTCTCCTCCACTTTGGGTGGTCTTGGGCTACTGGCTTCCAGGCATCTGAGGGAAGGCCGCACTTTGCCAGTGAGACCTTGAGGGTATCACTGAAGCACTTCCTCGGTCCACCTCGGGCTCGTTTGGCATTTCGAAGCTGGGAGGAGAGCATCTGCTTGGAGAGTCTTATGTTGGTAAAGTGGATGGCATGCCCAGCCTCGACACAAGGGATGCTGGCCTGGCCGAAGATGCTGGTATTGGTGTTTTTTCTTCCCTGCTGATTCTCAGGAGCTTGCGTAGGCAGCGTTGGTGTTACTGCACCAGCACCTTGAGATATCATCTATTCATGTCTCAGAGGAAGATGGGAAACACCACAGCTCTGTAAGTCATGATCTCGGTGTCAGATTTCATGATGTTGTTCTCAAACACCCCTTTCCTCAGGTGGCCAAAGGCTGCGCTAGCACACAGGAGGCAATGCTGAATCTCTTCATCAACAGCTGCGCTGGTCGACCGGAAACTCCTGAGATATTAGAAGTGGTCAACGTTCTCTAAGGCCTCCCTTAGATTCAGGGATTCGCTCCACAAAGCCAGACCAGATTTAGTGGAAGATCTTCATTTTGTGGAAGTTCAGGGTGAGACCTGTGCTCTTATTTGCCTTCACAAAGACATTGATGATGATTTGGAGCACAACCCCTGAGATTACACATACACAAGCATCATTTGCGTACTGCGCCTCGATGACACGAGTTGGGGTGACTTTGGTTTTGGCTTGAAGGGGGCGAAATTTGAATAATTTCCCGCTGGTTCTGTAAGTTATCTCCACTCCAGCGGGCAGATTGTCAGCAGTGAGGTGAAGCATTACAGCGAGATAAATCGAGAACAGCATTGGGGCAATGACTCAGCCCTACTTGACTTCGGTCCGAAAGGGAAATGGGTCGGTGGTGGGACCATTTGTCATTGCCATGACTTCCATGTCGTCGTGGAGCAAGCGAAGGATGGTGACAAACCTTATGATGCAACTTATACATACAACATAAAGGCAAACACACATGCACAGGAAAACATATGGAACACAGACCTAAACACACATTAAAATATAGAAAGGACATACACAAACACACAGGAATGTAAAGAAATATTAAGGCAGACTGAAGCAGACAAAGACATGCAGTTTGCATGCTCATACGCACATCTTAGACACACATACATGCATGCAAAAAGATAGACTGACACACAGAAAAATATATCCATATACAAAGGCAGATAAATAGACTAACACAAACACATGCACACAGAGTTGTACAGATGGACATACATACACATGCACAAGCACTTACATACATACACTTTTGAGTTTTGATTGCTGTAAAATTATCAGCTTCAGTAACACAAACCCATTTTTTCCTTTTTAGCTGAGGCCAGCATTTGTGCTTCCCACTGCATTGCTGAGTGAGATCTGCTTATTCAACAAGGATCAAACCCACGCTGGACTGTGGTGCTTAGTCCCACATTGGCCAGTGCATATGCTTTTAATACTGGGAGGGTCAATAAGCTTTTTCTTAATTGAGCATCAGAACATGACAGTCAACTGTTGGGAAGTAAATATTAATAAAAAGGATTGATTTCGCAGGCAAAGCAAACAATGGAACAGCAAGGTTTTTATATTTAACCAACTCCAGAACTTAATTTCTGTAAAAAGGATATGACAACATGTTTAAAATCAACTTAAGTAAATATTTGACCAGTTCTGAGTTGAAGTGAAAGGAAATTGAATGGTGTCCATTTCATAGGACTAGCTACCAATGTATATTTGCAGATGGTATGACAGTGGAAGGCAATGTATCTGTAAGTAATTTTACTTTAAGCATTCTTGCTGTACTCTGCTGATGAGAAAGTAACTTAAAAGATCGGTCCCTACTGAGTGCGAATGTAAATGAATAGTGTTTAGATCTTTTCTGGGGGTTGTATGATTCATTTCCCTCAGGGTGTTTAGGAAACTGTGATGTAGGAGCTAACCCAGCATGTTTACTGCTTTTGAACAGTTAAGAACTGCTTTGAACATAGTCCTATGTAAACCACTCTAAATGCTGCGATTGTAGTGTATTATCTTGATTTGTGAACTGAGACATGGCCTGATTGACTTGCATGGAAAAAAATGCAATATTGGCTCACTTACACTGGCAGCAAAGGTGTGGCCTGCAGCAAAATTTCAACAAGTTTAGAATAATTTATACTTTGTCTTTCTAAACTTATAATGTGTTATTCTGAGCTTTTTAAGGGAAAATTTGTCAGGTTAAAGATAGAGCTTGAACACTCTACTCTAAAAGTAATGTCACATCCTGCCACCTAATCCACAGCAATTCACAAAATTGAAGTAAAATGTACAAATTATGTAAGAAACAGCAAAAACTGAATTTCACTAGGAGCTACACCCACTCTGTAGTCATTTCTTCTTCTGAAGTGTAGTGAAAATCCAACTTGCAGCATAAGTGGACCCACGGTCAAATTGCTATTGAAATAAATTATTGGCCCTTGGCCACTATTTTCTGTAGATTGTTATTTGTAACGTCATTACCATTGTCTATAATTAAGACCCAGGCGATGCACTAAATAAAAGATACAAAATTAGATTGTTGCATTTGAATGACATTTTCTTGTTCCGACCAAAGGGAAAGATCATTCTGGGGAGACAGGTCATCCCACCTTAGCTGGGTAAGGTTCCACAATTTTTCTTTGCAGTTTCAGACAGAACACCCCAAAATGTTAAACTCCTGTGTCAGCTGGGATGAACTGTCTCTCCTTAATTATCTTCCCCCAACTTGGTCATATCTAGATTAATTTGAAAAGGATCCCTTCTCTTGTGTATATCTTTCTTCCAAATCCAAACGCAATTGTATTACAAAAGTTTAATCAGGTTTTTTTTGAAATTGCCAAAGGGAGAAAAAGAATAATAATGTGACATAAATATGCACAAAATAGAAATTACCAAGGTGGGGCTTAAATTGTTTAGTTTGGTAACATCACCACTTAGGCTTGCCATGTTAAGCTTTTGTAATGTTGCATTGCATCAAGAAAGGTTTATTAGGAGTTTCTTCTGTTCCCACTGCCTGCCATATTGTGTTGGAAGGAATTAATCATAGAATCCCTACATTGTGAAAACAGGCCCTTTAGCCCAACAAGTCCACACTGATCCTCAGAGCACCCACCCAAACCCATCCCCCTATAGCCTATGTATCCCTGAGCACTACAGGCAATTTAACATGACCAATCCACCTAGCCTACGTATCTTTGGAATTTGGGAGGAAACCTCAGCACCCAGAGGAAACCCATATAGACATGGGGAGAATGTGCAAACACCACACAGACACTTGCCCAAGGGTGGAATTGAACCCAGGTCCCTGGTGCTGTGAGGCAGCAGTGAAGCATGCTGCATGGTGGCACCACTGTGCCACCATGCCACCCTAAGTCATGGTTAGTAAGTGAGTCAGTAAAGAGCACGGTCATTGTGAGGGTGACTGTCCATGGATACATTCTGGGTTAATTCAGTAATTTAGTTCAAAATGGGAATTCAACTGCTAAGTATATTTCATGTTCAATTTTAGCATAGAAGTTAGATTCAGACCTAGAACTAATAGCCTTAAATTAAATTAAAATAGTCTGCCTGATGTCAGTCATTGATCAAATTACCTGAAATCCCAAAAATAAGAACAAAATCCTGCAGATGCTGCAATTAAATGGTTATTTAAGAAAGAACAATGGCACAAAGTGAACTGTTCGTTTGGAGTGACAACACAGACATAATGGGCCAAATGGCCTCCTTAGAATCATAGAATCCAACAGTGTGAAAGCCATTCGACTCATCGAGTCCATTTCAACTTTCCAAAGAGCATCCACGCAGAACAACATCACCTACCCTATCCCTGTATTGCCCATGGCCAATCCATCTAGCCTGCCCATCCCTTGACTCTATGACTAATTTTGCATGGCCAATTCACCTCACTTGCACATCTTTGGGTCATGGGACAAAACCTGAGCACCTGGAGGAAGCCCGTGTAGACACAGGGGAATGTCTGCGTGAAGTTTGCACAATCACCCAAGAGTGAAGTTGAATCCAGGTCCCTGGTGTTATGAGGCAGCAGTGCTAAACATTCTGCCACACACCACCCAAAATATTATATTTTGGTCCTTCTGCAATGTGATTCTGTATTCAACCAAGCAATGTTCCCATCTGAGTCATGTTCTAACTAAAGGCTAATGCAAGACAAACCCTCACCATTTTGAAGTTGTTGATGATCTCACTTTAAGCATTCTAGTCTTTGGCTCATGATTTGGTCATCATATGTCAGCACAGGGACATGAGCTAAAGTATACATACTATTGTAACTTATAAAATGTTTGCTTTCTGAGGAATACAGGTAATGAGAATGAAACGCAGTGTAGAAGTAATATATTCTGATATAAATAATTTTTCTAAATGCAAAGAGAACTGCCAAAATAAGTAATAGTTTTCATGTTCCAAAGTATATGAATAAGCCTTTACGATCTTTTCATGTAGTGACATTTCAGATAAAGAACACTATGACCCTTAGGAGGTTCAGAAGATTTAATTATATCTGAGACTTCTGCCAATATTTGGAGCCTTCTAAAATCTAAGCTATCGCACATAATTTATTGCGGTTTTCGATTACAAGAAAATTGCTCTTGTTTTCACGAAAAGGAGATGGCATTTATACTTTATTAAATTTACCTTGAAGCAATCAGATCTACTAGTTCAGTGTGCAGCAAATCACACTGTGATCTAAGTTGAAAGGGGATTTGGCAGCAATTCAGGATACTGGGCATGTTGTATTACCAGTATTACACCAACAAGTCTGCTTAGGTATGATATGATTGTAATATCCACTTGCAGGGACATTTTAAGCCCCTGAGGGGATCTGGTTTTTTCCCATACAGATTTATTCCAATAAAAACATCAACAAGTGGCAGTTTCCCATGGAAACTGCAGAAGGAATGTAACCCTCGGAAATCATGAGTAAATACCACAGCTGCATGGCTTTGAAGAGCAGGTACAACTTCTTTCTGTTAACCTTTGACTGTGGAAATCTTCCATTCTGAAGCCGACTAAATACCCGAAATCCATCCTGTTCCCCTCCTATGGATTTTGTTCCTTTGAGAATTAACATTATCCTGTTTTATACATCCTGGTGAATTCTTGTGACTTATTTTAAGCTTCTAGGTCCCCCACGCTAAAATATGTTGATGTATTACATCAATGGAGAATTATACAGGGAAACAGGCTGAATTGTGCACTTGGTGTAGATTGTAACCCAAAATAATTCTAAAGTGCTGGTACTGCAAATAATATACCCATAAAGTATTTTCTGGATTTCTGGCCATTCTGGTTAGATGGAGTTGCAGCCATTTAACTCATTCATGTTTGTTACTCTTAACAGCCATGTGAATATGAAACCACTGCAAATCTCTCCCTTTATTTGTGGCCCCCTTCTTTCTCTCGCATTCCACGCTTGATAGAGGGATGGTGGCGGGAGCATGGTTGTTGCAGGGAATTTTAACCCCAATTATGCGTGGTTTATAGTGGATGGGATTGACATCATGACCACAGACATCTCCATTGGTGTCAACTTTTATTTTTAATGGAGCATGTTTGGATACCTGTGTGTAATCTTCTCACCACATACAGCAAGTAATGGCTACTTATTGTTGCAATCAACCTCCATCTGAGACAATGATGCAGTTTTTGTATTGAATTTTACATTGGTTTGAATTTGAGGCATCCAGCACCTGCTTCCTGGAGTCAACTTAGTGAAAGGAACTCAAAACTGGGCCACACCTCAGAATCATAGTTAAATTTATGCTTGCCTCATCTCGATAAACATTCACTGATTATAATGAGTATCTCAGTTTCTTCAGGCAAACACCCAGCAGGGAGTTCTTTGGCAGTTACGGTTTAACCTGATCTTTTGAGACATTCAAACTGACAAGATCAGCTGATAGGGAGCACATTGGCTATGATTGAGAAAATGTCAGAAGATGAATACGATCTCTTTGAAGATTCAACAGAATGCAGTGTTGGGATCAGGCTGTGTGCAGGCGGGAGGTGCACAGAAGATAGATTGAGCTCGTAGGACAGGCTACCCACCTCGCAGAAATGGCAGAGGCTCAGCTTCCCTGACCTACTGGAAGAGCAGTACCTCTGTCGACTGAGGTTCTCACATCAAATAGAGGCACACTGCTCCAGCCTCCCAGAAGTTTCACTTGCTACTTGCTGTGCCACATGGGTATGCCTAAACCATGGTTGTGACAGTCACTACCAGCCATGATGTTTTCAATTCTGGTTCCTACCACTATAGGATATAGCTTGAGAGTTTTACACTCCTCCTGTACACTTCAATGCATCATGGAGGTGATGAATGGCTGGAGCTCAGATTTACCTAAACTTTTCCGGTGCTGATAATCTCCAGGATGAATGTGCTTTCATATTCCGGATTCTCATATGTACAGAGTCATGGATGTTCCATATTAACAATATGGAAAAAGGTCTTTTGGCCCATCATGTCCATGCTCATCATCAAACATCCATCCATTTTCCAATGTATCATACCTGTAAGGCATTCTAAAAACACTACAGCATTTTTTCTTTTATCGAGCAAGCAGAAATCAGACCATCAATGTGCGGCTGTTATGCAAACACAGGAAGAGATTTGTGCTGGTCTGAATCAGATTACTGGGAGCTGTCACAATACGTTTACATTGTTTCACTCCAGTATTTCAGGTCTTTTCATTTTAGCAAGCAGACTTAAGGAAGACCTTGTATACAAGGGATAATGCATTCAAACGTGGAAAGTGATGCCTATGAGGAACATCATCAGTGAGTTTCAGGAAAGTGACGTGGCTACCAGGTATGCCTCTGAGCCAGTCACTGGAATGTTGAACGTGGAATTCAGCATCTAGATTTCCATGGAGGTGCTGTTTAGGTCCTAGTCAATGAGAGTGTCCTGAAGGATAGCAATGTACTGCTTCCTGTACACAATTGCACAACGGAGAAGTTTGAGGGTGGAGCAAGATTAAGGACTTACTCTCGAATTTTGAGATGAAGGAAATATAACAGAGGCTGGAGATGAGGTAACCGTTGACTGGGCAGCCACATATGTTGCCACTTGGGATGCCAGGGATGCATCTCAACGGCCCACATGGTGTTAAATTACACAGCAAAATGATAAAAAATTATCAATCAATCAATTGCTCCTCTACCAGTGAGAACCCCATAAGACCATAAAACATAGAAGTATAATTAGGCCATTCAGCTCTTTGAGTCTGCTGCACCAATTAATGAGATCATGGCTGATCTGATCATTGTCAACTCCATTTTCCTGCCCTTTCCCGATAATTCTTGATTCACTTACTGATTTAGAGAATATTACTTATTCCCTGGTTGATAGTTCTTGGTTCCCTCTACCTTAGTCTTGAAAGTACTTAACAACCTAGCCTTGACAGCACCCTCTCTGGTGTAAAGGAATTGCACAGATTCACCTCTTCCTGAGAGAATAAATTCTTCCTCATTTTGGTTGTAAATGGGTGATCCCTCATTCTGAGGTTATGCTCTCAGATTCTAGACTCTCCCACAAGGTGAAACAGCCTTTCTGCATTTAGCCTGCCAAGTCCCCTAATAATTTTGCATCTTTCAATAAGATCACCACCCATTCTTCTGAATTCAAATGACAGCAGTCTCAATCTACTCAACCTCTCCCTATAAAGTAATCCCTCCATACCCGGTATCAGCTGAGAGAACCTTCTCTGACTACCTCCAATTACAGCATATCTTTCCTTTGATAAAGTATCCAAAATGTTCACAGTTTTCCAGTTGTGGTCTGACTAATGTGTTGTATATTAGTAAAGTCTCCTATTTTTACAGTACATTCCCTTTGAAATAAATACCAACTTTCCATTGGCCTTCCCAATTACCTGCTGAACTTGGATGCCAGTATTTTGTGATTAATGGACGGGGCCTCCCAAATCCCTCTGTTCTGTGTCTTTCTGTGAGTTTCCTTATTTAAATAATGGCTTGCATTAAGCTGTCCTTTAAACACTCATCTACGTATGAGATCAGAAGAAATAGGAACAGGAGTTGCTCATTTGACACATCAAGCCTGTTCAGTCTGTAACTAAGATCAGGGTTGATATGATTATGACATTAACTCCACTTTCCCAGCTGATCCCATAACCCTTAACTTTTAGTAGATTAAAAAAAAATCTCGCTTACCTCAAAGATATTTGAAGTCCCAGGGTCAACAACTTACAGTGGAAAAAGAGTTCCAAAAGCTAATAACTCTCTGAGAGAAGAAATTCCTTAAATCCATCTTAAACAGAAAACCCTTATTTTTAAACTGTGTCCCTCAGTTCTAGATTCTCCCACTATCGGGGCCACCATCTGAGTAACTCCCTTGCCAAGCTCCTTCAGAATTTGATTTGTTTCATTAAAGTCATCTCACATTCCTCTGAATTCCAATGAGCATAGGGCCAGCATCTCCCTCTTAAAATGATCCCTTCATCCCAGGAAACAGCCTAATGAAACTTCTTTGAACTGTTTCCAATGCAAGTAACTTGTGCCTTAAATAAGGAGTCAAAAGCTATGCATTCCAGTGCTGTCTCATCAAAAGCCTGTACAGTCTGGAAAAACCTCCTTATTTCTATACCTTGTCCCCTTTGCAATAATAGCCTTCCTAAATTCTTGACGTACTTGCATGCTTCTTTTTGTCAGTTTTTAAAAATTTATTCATTTATGGTACATGGGTGACACTGGCTGGCCAGAATTTCTTGCCCATCCCCAGTTGCCCTTAAGAAGGTGGTGGTGAGCTGCCTTCTTGAATTGCACAGTCCACTTGCTGTGTGTTGACCCATAATGCCATTAAGGAGGGAATTCCAGGATTTTGACTCAGCGACAGTTTAGGAACGGCAATATATTTCCAAGTCAGGATGGCAAGTGGCCGTGTAAGGATGTTGAATGTGGTGGTGTCCCCATATATTTTCTGTCCTTGTCCTTCTAGATAGAAGTCATTGTGTGTTTGGACGATGATGTCTGAGGCTCTTTGGTGAATTTCTGTGGTGCATCTTGTAGATAGTGCACACAGCTGCTACTGAGTGTTGGTGATGGAGGGAATGGATGCTTGTGGATGTAGTGCCAATCAAGTGGGTTAATGTGTACTGGATGGTGTCAAGCTTCTTGAGTGTTGTTGGGGCTGCACTCATCCAGGCAAGTGGGTAGTATTCCATCACACTCCTGACTTGTGCCTTGTAGATGCTGGACAGGCTTTGAGGAGTCAAGAGATAGGTACTTGTGCAGTATCCTATCCTGTGACATGGTCTTGTAGTCACTGTGTTTATGTGGTGAGTCCAGCTGAGTTTCTGGTGAATATTAACCTCCAGGATGTTGATAGTGGGGGATTCAATGATGGTAACACCTTTGAATGTCGATGGTTGGATTGTCTCTTATTTATGATGGTTATAGCCTAGCATTGGTGTGGCGCGAACGTTACTCGCCACTTGTCAGTCCAAGTCTGGATATTGTCCAGAACTTGCTGCTTTTAGACATGGACAGCTTCATTACCTGAGGAGTTCTGAATGCTGCTGAACATTGTGCAATCATCGGCGAACATCCCCACTTTAGACCTAATGATGGAGGGAAGGTCATTGATGAAGCAACTGAAGATGGTTGGGCCTCGGTCACTACCCAGAGGATGTCCTGCAGAGATGTTCTGGAACTGAGATGACTGACGTCCAACAACCATGACCATCTTCCTATGTTTCAAGTATGACCCCAACCACCGGGGAGTTTACCCTCTAACACCCATTGATTCCAGTTTTAGCAGGGCTCCTTGATGCCAAACTTGGTCGAATGCAGCCCTGGTGTCAAGTCTGTCACTCTCACTTTCCCTTATATTCATATATAAGGACGCTCAAATGCAACATTTAAAGTCTCCCTTATGTGATACATTGCCCTTCCATTCCTCTTGTTGAAGTCATGAACTTCACATTTTCCAACATTATGCTCCATTTGACAATTTTTTTGTCCGTTTACTTAACTTGTGTCTATCTCTTTTCAGACCCTTTGTGTCTTCCTCACATCTTACTTTCTTGCCTAAGTTTGCATCACCCATAAGTTTTGAGACAGTACTGCTGGTCCCTTCCTCTAATTCATTAATATGTATCATAAGTTGTTAATGCCCTATCACTCCATTAGTTACAGTTTGCTACCCGGAAAATGATCCATTTATCCCTGCCATCTGTTTCCTGTTAGTTAGCTAATCCTTTATTCATGCTAAAATATCACCCTCAATGCTGTGAGCTCACATCTTAAGCAATAACCTTTTATGAATGCCTTTTAGAAATCTAAATACACGATATGTACACTTTGCACGTCATCCAACTGGCATCATGTTTACATCAAAACAATGAAAGTCCAACTCAATAGTCAGAAAGGAATGAACGATAACAAGGTGTAGAGCTGGATGAACACAGCAGGCCAAGCAGTCAGAGAGGAATGATTGGCAAGTTGTGGAACTAGAATTAATCAGTAAATTTTAGATTCCATTATTAGAAATTGAAACTTAACAACATAATATTGCAATTTTTAAAATTTAATCTTTATTATTTCTATTTGGTGCAATATATGAGATTACACTGAGGAAGAGGCAAGTTGTTCAGATTGCTTCTTCTCTTCTGTAATGGTTTTGGCCAATGGCCTCTAGGTTTGGGAACTGTGGGGCCCTGTCAAAAAGCTGTTCCATCTGTGCCTGTGCAGGGCTAACACAGCAAATCTGAGAGAGCATGATGGTCTTTGCTGAAGATGTATTCTGAGGAGGGATGAGGGGGCAAAGGCTGAAAAGTAGAAGCACTTTGAGTGGCGTTGTAACATTTCTATTCCTTTTGCTATCATTTTCTCCTATGCCATTGTCATAGCTCTCCTAAAGCATAGCTGGAGAACCGTTTAATGGAACTCAGTGATGCATTACAAGGCCATTGTTAAGGTATCAATCATTCATTTTGTTTAAGACAATGAACAAGCTGTAGCAAAGGAACAAAAACAAAGTTGCTGGAAAAAGCTCAGCAGGTCTGGCAGCATCTGTGAAGGAAAAAACAGAGTTAACCTTTCGGGTCCGGTGAGCCTTCCTCAGAACTCAGTCACCGGACCCGAAAGGTTAACTCTGTTTTTTCCTTCTCAGATGCCGCCAGACCTGCTGAGCTTTTCCAGCAACTTCTGTTTTTGTTCCTGATTTACAGCATCCGCAGTTCTTTTGGTTTTTATTAAGTGATAGCAAAGGACTGTACACAGGCATTCAAGAGCCTTACCTGATGCTTTCATGGAGTGATCAGTTTCTCCATGATAGATGAAGACACCGGTGTCTGCTCACATTTGCTCAGGTGTTGTGAAACATCACATGTTGATGCAGCTTCACCAAGAATGGGTGTTCTCACAGGAATTGTTCTATTGTCCTTTAAAATCTTCAGCTCATCAATGAGACCTAGCACAAAATCAAAAAAAAAAATGAATCTGCGTCAGTACAAAACCAGGGAGCACTGTTTTAAAATTAGGAGGCATCTTTGCATGTCAGAGATGAGGAGTATTTTTTTTTCTTGCAGAAGGGTGGTTTGGTGGCTCAGTGGTTAGAGCTGCTGCCTCACAGTGCCAAGGACTTGGGTTCAATTCCAACCTTGGGTAACTGTCTGTGTGGAGTTTGCACGTTCTCCCTATCTCTGTGTGGGTTTCCTCCAAGCTCTCTGGCTTCCTCCCACAGTCCAAAGATGTGCAAGCTAGGTGAATTAGCCATGCTAAATTGCCCATGGTGTTCAGGAATATGGAGGTTATGGGGGGATTGGTCTGGGTGGGATGCTCTGAGGCCTGGTGTGGTCTTGTTGGACTGAAGGGCCTGTTTCCACTCTGGAGGGAATCTAAGATTGGACAACATTTGGAGGTAGGATTATTAAATTTTTTTTAAGATGAAGGTAGATGCATTCTTGTTTGGCTGTGGAATCAAGTATTATTGGGAAAGAGGATTTTGGAAAACAAATAGATTAGTTGTGATTTTACTGAACGGTGGAGCAGGCTCAAGGGGCTGAGCATTTATTTCTGCTCCTTATGCGAATATGAAGTTTTCAAGATGTTACAGGCATCTGATGTGAGACACAGAAACTCTGCTGCTTGGGGAATCCTGTACTAGGAGCCAAAGCCTAAAAATTAGAACCAGGCCATTCAGGAGTGAGTCAGGATGCACATCTCCATGTAAAGGAATCATTTACAAGTGGCATTTTATGCTAGGTCAATTGTTTACTTTAAATCTAAGATTAATAGAAATTTTGATAACCAAAGAAATGAAGAGGTATGACAAAAAAGGTACAGCAGAGATGGTTGTATCATTTTTCTGATGAAGGGTCTAGGCCCGAAACGCCAAGCCTTCCTGCTCCTATGATGCTGCTTGGCCTGCTGTGTTCATCCAGCCCCACACCTTGTTATCACGGCAGAGATGGTGATGATTTTGTTGAATGGTGCATTACAATCGGCTAAGTGACCTAATCTTGTGTTCAGTCGGTGTTACATGAGATCATCTCATGTAGATTTTGCATATCATTAATTACTGGGCCTATGTGCACCAAATATCAACATCTTAAGCAGGAGGGGCCTTAAAAATGTCTTTAAGATGGTGCAGCACAGGCTAACTAATATGCCTCTGAAAAGTTTAAGGCAGCATGTTTTAATGGCCATTTCAAAGAGCATTTTGAGGTAAATTATCCCAATTTTAGAAAGGAATTGATAACATTAATTCAAATAAACTGCTCACACTTTGGAATTTCTCAAAACAAAGGAAGTGACTAAATCCCAGTGAAGAGGCTTTTCAAGTTATCTTTCCCTCCAAGATTTTGGAGTTAATAGAAGGAATTAACCGTTGATGGAGGTAGTTCTATCTGAATCTGCCAGCTAGGCCAGTTCTGGCAGCAGCCTGGTTTGCTCAGCAATGGCTGTCTATTTGTGTTCAAGATAGCAACCCACAGACTGATCCTGCTGAATTATTGATATCAATCAATTTGGAAAAATCCACTCCTCAATGAATGATTCCGTATCTGCCTGAGATATTTTCCGATGTTTGTACTGTCACAGACAATGCCCTTAATTATGCTAGACTGTACATAATACAGTCAAATATTGGCACATAGTGCCAACACAGCAAGATTACTGTTCATGCCCCTCATACATTCTAGATTTAACTGAGCACGATCATGTAATCCTCTATCCTCTACCGCCTCAATTCTCCTCAAATGTTGATAACCCCACCAATCCATACAGGAGCAAGTTCTACATTCTGGGCACTCTGTGGTGCAGAAGTGATTATAGTCATTCTGCATTTGCATTGACCAGGTTAGGGATATGCTTGGATCAAAATTTAGCCAAAAAGCTGATGAGAACAACATCAAAACAGTGAACTGGGGCAGTTTATTTGCGAACAATGAAATGCTTCTCCCTGAATGGTCCTCCACACTCAGAAATAAAGAAATAAACTGCTCAAATGATAGCATTCTAGGCTGAGATGGCTGCAGGTTCATGCTCCACCGAACGACTGAGGTAAATAATCTAGTTTGACACTTCAATGCAGCACAGCAGGTATACCACAGTGTTAATGTTAAAAGCTGGAGTACTTTTATATAACAGTTATTACCACTTCTAACATAAAATGTCACCTGTAGCCCTTTTCACTTTTATAATAGTATTTCTACATTGACAGAATCAAAGATGAATATAACAATCTAGTCACTTATTATTGGAAATGTTGAGGGTGCAGAAACCAGCTGCTCAAATTGATTTCACTGAAGGCAGTTCTCTTCATCCAGTAGAACTTCCATAGATCCACCTATTTATGGGACCAGCACATGAATGTTCTCTGAGTTTAGGGAAGGAAATCCCATACAAACCTGTCAGCTGCATTCCTGCAATTCATGAAAACCTAGAAAGAACACTGGACTGTCACTGTGCTGGTTAGAATCTGACGTCTGTGTAGCTATGCTGTATTTTAGTGGGAACTGCTATGCATTGTAATGCTGAGTATCAAGATAGTGGAGGAGCACTAAGGGGCAACCATTTCATGATTTGTAAATAAATGTCCCTATTCTGAAAAAGGGTCCCAACACGAAACGTCAACTTTCCTACTCCTCTGATGCCGCCTGACCTGTTGTGTTCCTCCAGCTCCACATTGTGTTGACATTGTCCCTGTTCACTGTTTTGATAGCGTTCTCATCAGTTTTTTGGCTAAGTTTTGATCCAAGCATATCTATAACCTTGGCTATGCAAGTGAAGAGTGACTGTAGTCGCTTCTGCAACCGGAGAGGGCCTACGATGTAGATCTCGGTCCCACACGGATTGGTGTGACTATCATAGATGCATTTGAGGGGATTTGAGGCCGTAGAGAATTAAGGGTAACATGATAGGGCTCAATGAAATATAGATGGGAGCAGTTTCTACGGAGTATAAGTTTTGTCCCTAAACCCCTATTGGCTGCAGAATTGAGACTGTGCTGGTACGATACGACTTGACCGCTTAAACGCCTTGACATACCACAAACAAACATTAATAGAGGCCTGTGTGAATGTTTTTGATCCCTCACAACAAAATACACAGAAACACGTGCACATAGTTAGGGACAAAGAGTAGAATATCATTCTTATGATGCACCACAAGTTAACTTCCAGCTTCACTGGAAAGAGATTATGTACTGCATTATAAATATACTCAAATGAACAAAATTAATTTGATTGCCTTGTTACCCAAATGATGTGGTAAACAACATACGACCTTTGCAGTAAGTCTTGAGGGATAATTCTGAAGCTTGTTCAGTCTATATTAATACTGAGCTGCCTTCAGTAATAAGAAATGCACATGATTTTACTTCCTCACAAATTTCCATCTATTCTGCTTTTCCAATTGCAAAGTGACGTCTTTTAACTTATTGTGACCATCAGACATGTCAGCATCGGATAGGGATGTAACTTGCCTCAGTTGCTTTCAGAGAAACCACAACCATGGGGTAGATTTTGCCATTGTGAAAGTGCAGAGACCGAACAGATAAGGCATTTGAGTGCAAGGTGTGTGGCAAATGAACCCAAACACACCAACAGAGGTCAACAGCAGCGTAGTGCAGATGCTAGAATTCTAAATAAAAAAAAAGCTGTTAAGACTCAGCCGGTATCCACAAAGTGAAAAGTTTACCACACCTGTCGAGTTGGGCTGGGAGGCAGGAAGGCCTCATTAGTTGGCCTGATGGACTGCAGTTTTGATAAAGAGTTATTGAACTCGGAAATTTAACTCAGCTTTCTCTCTCAGATGCTGCCAGACCTGCTAAGTTTCACCAGCAATTTCTGTTCTCGTTTCATGTCTCTGCAGTTCTTTGTTTTTTTTCAGGATGGAAGCAAAATGTCTTCACGCTACCACAGATGTTGTCGACAGCAACCACAACTGGCTAAAGGCGGGATGGTAAATTTTTCCAATTAGTTAGCCAAATTATATCCAATTCCCATCTCAATCCTCGCCTCAATGCATTGGCACCTGGGAGGACCTCTGCTAAGTGGAGAGACTACCGTGCAAACTGTGATGGCATCCAGTCTGTTCACTGTCCTCACCATGTCTCAGAAAGGGGTCTTCTGGCGAGAGTGGTCAACCTGGTAGCTCTGATACCTGCTGGAGGAGTCTCCCCAGGACTGCCTGCCTGGTCCCAGCATGGTAAATAAAAATTTCTCACGTGGCTACCTCCCCGTTCTGCTCCTGAAGCCTAAGCCTCAGCTGCAGGTATATCTACCAATGGCACTGCCCAGGCTGCCAACTTAGAATTGAGACTACAATCCTTAACTGAACACCACCATCAGGCTCACAAGTCAGTACTGTGTAAAAAAGTCAGTCAATAGCGTTTTCCCCAGAGAAGGCAAACTACTGAAGCAAACTATTCAGTCAAAAGTCTGCATTCCCTCCCTAATGGGTCAACCTGCATGTGGAATGCAGTGGTTTAATAAGGTAGCTCACCAGGGCAACTAGGAATGGGCAAGAAATGCTGGCCAGCCAGTGACACCAGTATCATTACACTTACAGTAAAGTTCCATCCCTACTGCCTCCCATGCAAATTCACCTCCGCTATCCTGACAGTGGTCTATATCACACTCCTTGTGGAAAGTGAACAGTGCACTTGATGTAGTATACAATGCAACAAACAGCCTTGTGACGGAGTACTCCGAAGCCTTGTTCCTTTAATCAGGCCAACCTCAAGAACGTGCTACCAAAATATTACCAACAGGTCTCCTGTCACAACAGAGGTCTGAACAACCTTGGCTATTGCCACGCAACCATCAAAGATGCCGATCACGCCATCTCCCATCTGCACTTTGGAGAATCACATCACAACACCGTGCTTGTCCTCCCAGCTTACAAGCAAAAGTTGAAGTGTGAGGACCTAGTATAGAAAGTAGTGCAGTGTTGGTTTGAGGCAACAGAAAGGGTTCTACTGGACTGCTTAGAATCGGTGGAGTAGTCCGTATTCAAGAATTCAGTAGCCAACCTAAACAAATATGCCATTTTCATTACAGACTTTATCAGCAAGTGTGGAGGAGACTGTGTGCCAAAAAAGATCATCCATATATTCCCCAACCGGAAACCATGAATGAACCGGGAGATCGATTCCCTATTGAAGTCCAGGTGTGAGGCACTCAAGTTGTGCAATCCTAACCTAAGCAGGAAATCCAGGTACAGTGAGAGATACCAAGTGACATTAGTGAAAAGTGAAACTAAACTTGATATCCAGACCAAACACAAACACCCATTGTTTGTTGCAAGGCTTACACAATATAATGAGCTACAAAGTGAAGTTGAACGGGCAACCATACACCCCTATCTGATGAGCTCAATGCATTCCGTGCTTTCTTTGAACAGAAGGTCAGTGAAACGATGTCACCTATCCCCAACAACCTCAAATGCGCTTGTACCGATAGTCACCTCATCAGACATTAGGTCGGCCTTTGAGAGTGAACCCATAGAAAATGATTGGCCCGGATGGAGTCCCCAGCCATGCACTCAGATCCTGTGCAGACCAGCCGGTGGGAGTATTCGCTGATATCTTTAACCTCTCTTTGCTACAGTCTGAAGTCCCCACCTACTTCAAGAAGATCACCAATATCCTGATGCCAAAGAAAAAAATATTGTAGCGTGCCTCAATGACTACTGCCCAGTGACCATGACCTTCATAATTATGAAGTGCTTTGAGAGGTTAATCATGGATCACATCAACTCCAGCCTACCCAATTGCCTTGATTGTTGCAATTCACCTACTGGCACAACAGGTGCATGGCAGACACCATCTCCACGGCCCTGCAGTCATCTCTAGGACATCTAGATAACAAAAATACCTACTTCAAACTCCCAAATTATTGACTACAGCTCAACCTTTAACACCATAATTCCAAACAAAATCATCTCTAAACTCCAAGACCTAAGTCTCGGCTCCCCACTCTGTAACTGAATTCTCGACTTCCTGACCCACAGACCACAATCAGTAAGAATGGGCAGCAGTACCTCTTCCACCATAATCCTCAACACCAGCACCCCTCTAGGCTGCATACTCAGCCCCCTACTGTACTCCTTATACACTCACTACTGTGTGGCTAAATTCCACCCCAAGTCCATGTACAAGTTTACTGATGACGCCACTGTTGTAGGTCAGATCTCAAACAATGACAAAATAGAGTACAGGAAAGAGATTGAGGGCTTAGCAGCATGGTGTAAAGACGACAATTTCTCGATCAATGTCAGCAAAACAAATGTGCTGGTCATTGACTTCAGGAAATGGAGTGGAGGCCTTGACCTTATCTGCATCAAGGGTGCTGAGGTGGAGATGGTCAAGAGCATCAAGTTCCTGGGAGTGATGATCACTAAAAATCTGTCCTGGTCCACCCACGTTGACACAAAGGTCAAAAAAGCACAAGAAGGCCTCTACTTCCTCAGGGGAGTAAGGAAATTCGGCATGTCCGCAATACCAATATTTATAGATGCACCATAGAATGCATCCTATCTGGATGTGTCACAGCTTGTTATGGCAGCTGCTGTTTTCAAGACTGCAAGAAATTACAGAGTGTTGCGTACACAGCCCAGTCCAGAAGGGTCTAGGCCCGAAATGTCAAGTTTTCCTGCTCCAATGATGCTGCTTGGCCTGCTGTGTTCATCCAGCCCCACGCCTTGTTATCTCGGATTCTCCAGCATCTGCAGTACCTTTTATCTCCCCAACATAATCAAAGACCCCTCCGAAACCAGCTGTACTCTCTTCCAGCTTCCTCCATTGAGCAGAAGACATAAAAGATTGAATACACTTACGAAAAGACTCCAGAACAGCTTTTTCCCTGTTGTTATCAGATTCTTGCAAAGACCTCTCAAATGTAATGTTGATCCCTTTCTTTGGACCTTCTCTGTGGCTATAACACTGTATCCTGCGCTCAGTTCTGCTAGCCTGATGGACTTTGTATGGTACGGTTTGCCTGTAAGGTTTGCAAAACAATACTTTCCTCTCTATCTTGGTACATGCAACAACAATAAGTCAAACTCAAACTCAATCCACGGGTGAATAAAATGCGTCAATCTTACTAGTTTGAAAGCAGCTGCAAATTGCAATGTCAGGTGAAGCAGCAGACTTTTCAAATTCCCTCCAAACTGTTCAAATCCTAATTTAAAAATTGCAATTTCTACTGTTGGGTTATGGTGGGGGCAGGGGATGGAGAAGGAGGGGCTATGGTAAGTAGTAATAGGGAGCCACAGGAAACTACTTGCTGTGTTGCTGGGAATTCAGCTCCAGGCAGTTCATCTGTGCCCCCTTCACCTCTGAGACTCTTAGAATCAGAATTCGGATTAGAATTAGATTTTACTGTCACGTGTACTTGAGTATAGGGATACAAGAATATAATGAAAAGTGTACAACTGTACACCATTCTCTGGCGCCATCTCAAGTACAAAGGCACCTAGATACAAAATCTTAGCTATAATCTAGAAAATTAAGAAGTAAAGTTAAAAGTTCAACATTACAATCCTTCTTAAGTACTTAGCCATGGGCCTGGATCTGGGCTCTTCCATTCTGACACTGAGACCATCACCAGCACAAAGAAACCGCCCAGCCTCCAGTTCCTTCGCTGCATTATTGCTGCAGAATCATGTCGCCATTCTTCGGTACCATCTTGTGTCTACTGATGCTGCTGCTGCCATAAGTCTCCTTTGGGCCAATCTCGGTAATGCAGTTGTCAATGAAGCTAGCCTCCATTAACAATTAGCTCAATTGACTGTGAGGCCAATAAAAGTGCCAGAACTAACCCCGAATCTGGGAAAATGGTCCAGGCTGAGGAGGATGTCAAGGAGCAATATACTTACCCTTCTGCTTTTAGTCCTAGCACTGGTGGGAGCTAAAAAGTTCTTAATTGGTTGGCATGCTGAGTTAAATCCCATTATCATGGCGCTCATACAATAATGCCCAATCTCCTTGTAACCTCCCTACCCAATCTGGTGTCTGAAATCAAGCTGGTGAGGACTGCCTTGGCAGATATCAAGGTTTTTTCCCTTCCCAGATAAAGAGTGCAGAGACTGAATATACCCCAGAAATCATTCTTTGAAATCTTTTTTACATCCTTGCCCATTTCTCCACATCCTTCCCACAGAGTGGATCTAGAAGTAGACGTATTGCTCCAACCTAGGAACCAAGGACACAGGAACATTGGAACAGGAGCAGGTCATTCAGACCCTCAAGCCTGCTTCACCATTCAATGAGATCATGACTGATCTGTGGCCTAACTCCATATATCTGTCTTTGGAAAATATCTCTCAATGACTTTACTTAACAAAAATTTATCTTTCTGATTTAAAATTAACAGCTGATCCAGAATCCAATGCCATTTGTGTAGAGAGTTCCAAACATCTATCTGTGGAGAGAAGTGTTTCCTGACATCTCTCCTGAGTGGTCTGGCCTTAATTCTCAGACTATGCCCTTTACTTCTAGGATCCCCAATGAGTGGAAATAGTTTATCTGTCTCTGCCATGTCTTTCCCTGTTAATATCTTGAAGACTCCGATCAGATCACCCCTTAACCTTCTAAATTGTAGAGAAAACAGAGCCAGTTTGTATAATCTCTCCTTATAACATAACCTCTGAAGTACAGGTGTCATTCTTGTAAACATATATTGTAATTCTTCCAAGGCCAATACATTCTTCCAAGTCTGTGGTACCGGGATTACTCACAGTATTCCAAGTGGTATGTGACCAGGGTTTGTATAATTGAAGTATAACTTCTCCATCTTTGTACTCCAGTCCTCCAGATGTAAAGGCCAGTATTCCATTAACTTTCTTGATTATTTTCTGTACCTATTCATGACATTTTAAAGACCTATGGCCCTGAGCCCCCAAATCTCTTGGACATCCACTGTATTTAGCTTCGTACTATCTAGAAAGTACAGTTATCTAACCTTTTTCAATCCAAAGAGGATCACCACATACTTGCTTACATTGAACTCCATCTGCCACTGTTTTGCCTTCTCAAATTCCCTTTGTACTTTAATACCATCATCTATATTGCCTACAATGCCACTTAACTTTGTGTTTTGGCAAATTTACCTACGTGAGTTGCTGTGCCATTGTCCAGGTCATTGAGAATAATTGAGGCCCCAATACAGACCTTCGTGGGACACCATTGGTGACATCCTGCCAATTTGAGTACCTACCCATTATTTCTACTTTCTATTGCCTGCAACTCAATCGATTTCCTAACCGTGTTCATAACTTGTCCTCAATTGCATGAGCTTGTATCTCAATTCACTGTCTTTTACGTGAGACTTTATCAAGTGCCTTCAGGAAGTCCATATGAACAACATCCATAAACACTCCCCAGTTCACTGCCTTTGTCACCTCTTCAAAGCATTCAATGATGTTTGTCAGACATGACTTACATGTCATGAATCCATGCTGGCTTTCCCTGATTAACTGAAAATTTCTTAGGCGATCAGTTACCCCATCCTTGATTATAGACTCCAACAATTTCCCCACTGCAGATGTTAGGCCAACAAGTCTGTAATTCCCTTGTTTACCTCTTTTGCCCTTCTTTAAAGCAATGTTCACCCAGTGATTACCTGCTCACTGAAGCTCAGTTTGGGTTCCATGAGGTCCATTCAGTTTCTGACCTCATTTTGCCCTTGAATCACAGAAGAATCACAAAGTGTCACAGCACAGAAGGAAGCCATACAGACTATTGTGTCTGCACTACCAGTTCAAATGAACATCATTACCTCGTGTCGACCTTCTGCTTTTCCCCCATATCTTTGCACATCATTTCTTTCCAAATAATCAATCAATACCCCCTTCATTGTCTGCTTTGAAACTTCCTCCACTTCGAGGCAATGCATTCCATGTCCTAGCTACTTTTGTGAGAAAAAGATTTTTCCCACGTCACACGAGCTTTGTTTGCAAATCACTTCAAACATATACCCTCTCAATCCTTTTACAAGTGGAACCAATTTCACCCTATCCACTCAATCCTGCTTGCTCAGGATTTTAGAAAACCTCTCTCAGATCACCTTTTTAATTTCCTCCTCTCCAAGGGAAACACTTCCAACTTCTTCAATCTCTCCTCACAATTGAAGTTTTTCATGCCCAAATCTGTTCTTGCAAACACTTCCAGATTCTCTGCAATATATTCACATTTTACGTACAGTATGGTGCCCAGAACTGTGCACAATACTCCAGATGACGTCTAACAAGTGTTCAACATTGCCTTCTTGCTCTTGTATTCTTTGCGTCGATTAATAAAGCCAAGGGCATTGCGTTATTTACTTGCTGCCCTCTTCACCCGTCCTGTAACCTTCATTGAAATGTGTACATATATGCCTAGATCCGTCTGCTCATGCACCCTCTTTACCATTGTGTCCCCAATCTTATATTGCCTTTCAATGTTCTTCCCACCACAATGCATTACTTTACATTTCTCTGCACTGAACCTCATCTCCCACCTATCTATCCATTTCTCTAAATTGTTTATGACCTTTTGGAGTTCTAAATTGACCTCTTCACAGTTTCTGATTTGTCGAAGCTTTGTGTCATCTGCAAATTTTGAAATTGACCCATGCACACCGAGATCCAGGTTACTAATATGTAGCAGGAAAAGCAAAGGGCTCAGTACCCTGGGTACAGCACTACAATTGATGACAGAGCTGAGCTCATGAGGGGAAGTGATGGTGACTGCCCCTTACATCAAGATGTTGCTTAACTGGGTGTGGCATCAAAGAGTCCAAACAAAACAGAAGTAAACAGAAATCAGCAGGAAAACTTCCTGTTGCTTGGAGTCATACCTACCACAGGGATTGTTGGAGACTAATCGTCTCAGCCACATCTGACCTACCTACCTCCTCATTTGCCCAATTGTAACACTAGTACCTTATCCACCTACCAACTATCTTATCCTCTTAACCATTTGCCTTACACGCTTACCTTCTCTCCACATCTTCTCAAAGGGGTCTCGAGCATTTGAACACCTTATTTACTGAAATACAAAATTAGTGCCATTTGAAAAAAAGCATTGTGGCTTGTATGAAGCTTTCCTGCACCTTTTGGTGCAAAGGTCCATCAGCTTGTTGAGTTCTGCAGGGTGCTCCAATGGAAGATGGGTCTGAAAGATCAGAGATAAGTAAATAGGTAACTTTGTCGTCTGATCTAGTTTGGGAGTAAGGATTCTCAGATGGGCTGCAAGATTTGAGCCAATGCTTTCTCTGATTTCCTTCGCTATGTGCAACCCATCTGTTGCACGCACGACCCCTTTAAGCTTGTGGGCCTGCTGTCAGTTCATCATTTAAAGGGACCACTGCTTGTATATGGCTAGTCCTCCCCTTTGTAATAAATTCTCATTGCTGCACATCTACAACTGAGGGTGAACATTGTCTTTGTGTTTTAATCCCGCTCTTCCTTTTGCTATGATTTTGGTCTGTTTTGAAAATCAGGAATTTGTTTTTAGTTTGGGTATGTGCACTGTGATAAAAATCAGGAGACATTCACAGACATCTAATGAGTTAACTGCCGCATCAGAGACACTTCAAACACAATTTTCCCCCTTCTCTCAAACCCCATTTTGGAGTTTAGTTTTCTTCCTGTTTCATTCTATTCTTTCTCCTTACACCAAGCCTAATGCCTCAGCCAAGAGCCAAGACAGGTGAGCTGTTCCCGGACCTATGCCAATGCGGTCTCTTAAAACTACAATCGGATTTAATTTCCTCTAAGAGTGTACTGCTTATGATATTTGCATAAAAGCCGTATGTGTCCATAATACGTGCAGTCATGGGCTTGTTTAAAATAAACAGTCCAATGACTACATTAAAATCACACATAAAAGAAGTTTGCACAATTTTGTTTTGATTGATGTCAAGATACGGGTAAAATTGCAAAAGCTGCATGCATTGTCCATCTGAGGTATTAGGCCATGTCCTGGTGGTTGTGTTGTTTTATTACCAGAACATATCAGGGAACACTATAAGACCCCACATGGTGAAAAATAGGATCACGTATAATGAATAAAGTGGAAGCGGCAGGTTCTTTTCTCTTCGAGATATCAAGCTTTCATTTAAACAGCAACTTTCAATAAAACATCATTTGTTGGTTGGTCACTGTTGAAGGAGGGCATGAAACAAATGCCTATGGTGTAGAGAAAGATCCCATACTGCCAACAAAATAAACGACTGGATCATTAAATTTTTGTGATATTATGGAGTAAATAGTCACCCAGTGTGAAGAACTCCTTTGTCAATCTTCAGCTGGAGACATGGGATCTTAAACATGCACCTGAGAGCTAAGATGGAGCTTCCATTTAATGTCAATTTGAATGACAATACTTCCATGAGGACAGGAGTCACCAATTCAAGTGCCAGACTCGACTTTGCTCAAGAGTCAGTGTTGAGACTTGAACTCCTGATGTGAAAGCACTGCCAGCTAGGGCAGGAATGCCACTTGGAATCATAAACTAGCGATGTTCTTAAATTTAACAGCCTTTGTGGCCTATCTTTCCTTCCACCTTCTCTCTGGTGAATAGTTTGTCAAGGACCTGGATTTCATGGGGGATTCACCCACTAAACAACTTGTCAAGGAGGAGCTGATTTTAACTTTCAGCGGCAACAGTAAGCAACAATTGGAGGAAAACAAGGGGC
>JAHRHZ010000034.1:21838012-21902413 GCA_024137785.1 Ginglymostoma cirratum | reverse complement strand
TTGACCTGCTGTGTTCATCCAGCCCCATGCTTGTTATCTAAGACATTTAGTGTGCTTGCCTTCACTGGTCAGTGCTTTGAGCAAAGGAGTTGGGACATCATGTTGTGACTGTACAATTAAAATTCCAAAGAAAAGATGTTGATAAACTTGAGAAAATGCAGAAAAGATTTATAAGAATGTTGCTGGGACTGAAGGGTTTGAGCTGTAGGGAGAGGCTGAATAGGCTGGGGCTTTTTTTCCCTGGACCATCGGAGGCTGAGGGCTGCACTTTTAGAGGTTTATAAAACCATGATAGACATGGATAGGGTGAATAGACAAGTCTTTTTCCCAGGGTAGGGGAGTACAAAACTGGAAGGCATAGGTTTAAGTTGAGAGCTAAAAGATTTAATTTTAAAAGACTGATTTTAAAAAATCGTGTGCTTTTTTATTGCTTTATAGAAAAAAATTTGTTCAACTTGACTTTTAAACTGATAAAGTTTGTAGTGAATTGAGTTCTTTTAGTTGAGTAGACACAAACATGACATCAATAGCTTGATGTCTTGGTGTGTTTAGAGAGGCACATTTTTAAATTGCAAACTTCGGAAAATGTAGGTGATGCAGGTCCTTTAATTGAGGGGTCTGACAATATAAAGCAAATGCAAAATCACATTTGCAGATTGTGGAGAGATTCAGAAAGCTCCTGTATTAATAACAAGTAGCCAGTTACATTCCCTTGAGAAACATCTGAGGATTGAAGAAAAGATCAGTCTCTATAAATATAGGAGTCATTTACATACTTCAAATGAAATAGGTACATTTGGTAGGATAATGAGCAGCCAAAGGATCTAGCAAGCAAATTTTGTCAATACTTCCCATTTATTTCTTAATTCTATTCAGTATTATAGGCTCATTTAAATTTTAATTGATCTCGTTAAATTCAGTTATTTCCCCTAATTGCAGTTTTAGACGAGATCTGCTTTTCCCTTTCATTCTTATTAGCGTTTTTAAATAGTTTGTTGCCCATACTCTGATCAAGATACAGGCAGGTCAAATACTGCTTAGAAAGAACAAAAGCCCTGTGCGACTGTCACACATACATTACTCGTAATCTAAGATCCTTAGGGAGGCGGGAGGAGCAATAACCTCTGCAGCAGTTATGACGTTTAAAACTCTCTGTTATAACTCTGCAAAACAGTCAGTGCAAAAATTCAGGTTATAACAAAGTAAGACATTTCCCTTTCACTTGACTGAAAGAACCCAACTTTTCCAATGCAGTGCCTATACAAGAACTGTAATATTTAGCGTTATGATCCAGACTGAGAATAGAATTTTATTTCTTGCCTGACACAAAAGAAATCCAAATATAAAACGCTCAGATTTTATGCTAATACATTCTGGTTGTGCATACATATTTGAGTTTTTGAATATCAGGACTTAGAAACAATGCATAAAATTGCCGACCAGCATAAATTTTTAAGCCTATTTATTTAAGATATATTTGTGCTTTTTCTTTGCTCTTATATATGTTTCTGGATTTGATGCTAGTAATGGATTGGAGTTAAATCTTATTTGATTAAATCCAAGATCCATCTAACAGTGATGGACAGTCTTACACTTAACAAAACAATCTTGGAGTGCGTGTGCTTAGTTCCTTGAAAGTAGCGTCATAGGTAAACAGGGTAGTGAAGAAGGTGTTTGGTATGCTTGTCCTTATTGGTCAGTGCATTGAGTTTAGGAGTCGGGGGGTTATGTTGCGGCTGTACAGGACATTGGTGAGGCCACTTTTGGAATATTGTGTTCAGTTCTGATCTCCCTGCTACAGAAAAGATGCTGTGAAACTTGAAAGGATTCAGAAAAGATTCACAAAGATGTTGCCAGGGTTGGAGGGTTTGAGCTATAGAGAGAGGCTGAATAGGCTGGGCCTATTTTCCTGGAGCTTCGGAAGCTGAGGGATGACCTTATAGAAGTTTATAAAATCATGAGAGGCATGGATAGTGTGACTAGCCAAGATCTTTTCCCCAGGGTAGCGGAGCCCAAAACTAAAGGGCACAGGTTTAAGGTGAGAGGGGAAATATTTAAAAGGGACCTAAGAGGCAACCTTTTCACGCAGAGAGTGGTGTGTGTATGGAATGAGCTGCCACAGAAGTGGTGAAGGCTGGTATAATTACAGCATTTAAAAGGCATCTGGATGGGTAAATGAATAGGAAGGGTTTAGAGGGATATGGGCCAAATGGTGTCAAATGAGACTGGATTAATTTAAGATGTCTGGTTGGCATGGACGTGTTAGACCAAAGGGTCTATTTCCATGCTGTAAGAGCTGTATGGCTCCATGGCTCTAAACATAATTTCCTCTAAAATGAAGTATCTGTTTTAATGTGTGATTGACCTATGTTCTGGCTGGTTTGGTTACTCTTGCAATGTTTTGAGTCATCCGCCATGTTGAACACCATTTAGATGATACACTGAGGGCATGAAGGGCACAGAATATCTTTTTTCTGGGGGACTTGACTGTCCTTAACCAAAAGTGGTTTGGTAGCATCACAAATGACTTAGTTGGTTGAGTTCTCAAGGACGTATTTGTCAGAGTCAATCTGCGATATATAGTGAAGGAACCAGCAAGAAGGGTAAGAGCAATTTATCATTATTCTCACCATCTACTTGACACAGATATATCTGTCCATGACAGGATTGGTAGACGTGACTGTCACACAGTCCTTGTGAAGTCAAAGCTCTGTCTTCACATTGAGGGTACCCTGCATCGTGTTGTGTGCCATGAATATCGTGTAAAACAGGATAGATTCAGAACAGAATTAACAACAGAAAACTGGTCATTCATGAAATGATCTTCAACAACAACCTGTAACCTCATGGCCTGGAGCGACAGGTGACTATCAAGCTAATGGATCAGCCCTGATTCAACTAACGGTGCAGGTGAATATGCCAGGAGCAGTAAGCCAAGCAGAAGATACAGCGTGCAATGGACAGAGCTAAGCGATCCCAAACCAGTGGGTCAGATCAAAACTTGGCTGCATCCAGTCATAAATGGTGATGGACAATTAACCAACTAACCGGAGGTGGAGGCCATAGAACTATTCTCACCCACAATGTTGAGGAAGGCCAATAAATCTGTGCAAGAGACAGATTGAAGCATTTGCAAGGATCTTCAGCCAGAAGTTGCAAATGAACCAATGTGACTTCCTCCTGGGTTCTGAACATTGTCAATGCTAACTTTCAAATAACTTGATTCAACTCACTTGGCAGCAAGAAATGGCTGAAGGCCCTGGATACTGTAAAGGCTATGGGCCTTGGCAACATCCTTGCAGCAGTTCTGAAGAACTGTGCTCCTGAACTTGCCGCAACGCTAGTCAGGTTGATCCAGTATAGCAACAATACTGGCATCTACCCAGTAGTGTAAAAAATTACCCATTTTTATCCCTTCCACAAATGGCAGGACAAATCCAATTTTGCAAATTACCACCACATCCATCTACTAGCGATCGTCAACAAAGTGATAAAAATTGTTCTTGGAAATATTATCAAACTGCACTTACGCAACAAAAAAATTCTCATTAATACTGAGTTTGTGTTTTGCCAGTGTCACTCAGTAACTGATCACTTTATAACTTTATGGACTTCACAAGCTTCAAAATCTCCCCACCCTGCCGACCTCATCCCAAGACCAGTCCATCTCGTCCCCGCCTCCTTGACCTGTCTGACTTTTCTCCCATCTATCTGCTCCTCCCACCTCACTGACCAACCCCCAACCCCACTTCCTACCTTCTAGCCTCATCCCTGTCTCCTTGACCTGTCAGTCTGCCCTCCCACCTACCCGCCCCTCCCTCCCAACTGACCAACCCCCATCCCAACTCCCTACCTACGCTCACCTTTACTGCTGTCATCCCCGCCTCCTTGATAAGTCTGTCTTCTCTCCACCTATCTGCTCCTCTATCCACCCACTATCATCGTCTCCCCCGTCTCGATTTACTTCAGAACCTCCTTCCCCTCCCCCATTTCTGAAGAAGGGTCCAGATCTGAAAAGTCAGATTTCCTGCTCCTCTGATGCTGCCTGGCCACCTGTGTTCATCCAGCTCTACACCTTGTTGTCTCAGACTCCAGAATCAGCAATTCCTACTACCTCTGATCACTTTATAGCCTTGACACAAACATTGATAGAAGAGCTGAACTCAAATGATGTGGAGTGAGTAACTGTACTTTACAGCAAGGAAGCATCTGACCAAGTGTCGCATCAAAAAGCGCTAGTAACATTGAAATCTTTCAGAATATGTTCAAAGACAACAAACATATCGGATGTGTATGGCTGTTGGCGACCCGTCATTTAAGACCCTGTATGCCACTGCAGGGGTTCCTCAGGATTGTGTCCAAGGCTGAACTATTTTCAGCTACTTCATCAATGGTCTTCCCTCTATCATAAGTTTAGAAGTGGGAATATTTCCTGATGACTGCACAATATTCAATACTGTTCACATTCCTCAGATATTGAAGTAACCCATCTCCATATGCATCATGTCCTGGACAATAAGTGGAAAGTAGCATTTGCACCACACAAACACTAGGCAATGAATATCTCCAAAAAGGAGAATCTAACCAGTGCCTCTAGACATTCAATGGCATTACCATCACTGAACCCCCTATCAACATCTTGGGGGTTACCATTGACCAGAAACTGAACTGGACTTGCCATATAAAGAATGTAACTATAAGTGCAGGTCAGAAGCTGGGAATTCTGTGAGAAGTAATTCACTTCCTGACTCTCCAAAGCCTGCCCAACCTTTTTAAAGCATCACGCAGGAGTGTGATTGAATACATTCAACTTGCTGGGGATGAGTGCAATTCCAGCAATACTCAAGAAACTTGACATCATCCAGGACAAGTCACAGATTGCTCTAAAATGAGCGACAGTAGTGTGCACCATATGCGAAATGCATTCACTAACTGAATAAGGCTCGTTGAATAATGTCTTCCAAACCTGCAACATTTACCAACTATAATGTGAAGTCTACACTCTTAGCAGATAACAATAACAGGCTTTATTAGATGTACATATTTAAAAGACATGTAAAGACTGGAAATCAAGCTGAACATTACAGACCCAGACATCACTGTAATATACAACACAAAAACAAAGATGCTGGAAAAGCCCAGCAGGTCTGGCAGCATCTGTGAAGGTAAAAAACAGAGTTAATGTTTCAGGTCCTTCCTCTGTTAATTCTGTTTTTTCCTTCACAGATGCTTCCAGACCTACTGAGCTTTTCCAGTAACTTGGTTTTTGTTCCTGATTTATAGCATCCGCAGTTCTTTCGGTTTTTATCACTGTAATATATATCCTTTAGCTCATGCTCAATAGTTATTCCTAGTGTCAAGATTTAATTAAATTTTTACTCTGTACAACCTCAAAGGACAGGGACTATTGCTAAGGAATAGCTTCACTTGAAACTTCCCTTCCAAGCCTCATACCATCAGAACTTGGAAGCACATCACTGTTTCTTTGCTGTCGCTGAATTATAATCCTGGCGCTGAATTATAATCCTGGCGCATCCTATCAAACAGTTACCTGCACCAGATGGACTGCCCAACAATTCAACACAGGAGCTCATTACCACCTTCTCAAAGGCAAATAGGGATGGACAATAACTGCTTATCCAGCCAGTAATGCCCACATGTTATGAAAAATTAAATTAAATGCATAAACTTTCCCGATAGTGAATTCATTGAAAAGTCATATGCTTAAACATTTTTTTATAGTAGATTGAAGTATAGCCAATGTTGTAATGCAGGGATATGCAACAGGTAATTTGTGTACAGCAAGGTTGCACTAAAAACAAGGACCAGTAAATTCCCTTTCAGATTACTATAATTTCACTGCAGAATTGCCATTTAGATGTGCGCTTCTTCTGCACATCTACTAAAATAACAACAATGGAGTAGGAGCAACTTTGTGACTTTTTCCATGTAATGAAAGGTTCTAATATTCCAAACTTCCAAAGACCGTAAGCTGTCGGTGTAGTAGTGGACTATTCAGTTCATTCAATGAAATCATTGCTGATCTGATCATCCTCAAATCCACTTTCCTGCCTTTTCCCCAAAGCTCTTGATTCTCTTGCTGTATAAAACTCTGTGTCACCATTGAAATTACTTAGTGACTCAAGTCTACATTATAATATCTTCTCTCTATTTTTCCTCTCCTGTTGGTATGTTTGGTGTTGAGCTTCCATCCTGCAGGCACTGGTTTCCCTAAAAGTAGCTATTCTGCGTGAGTAATCTGAAAGGGTAGGCCACAGGAATCTCTTCAACAGTGTGGTCATTATAAATTACATTGACATGTGCTTTGGTCATCTATTAGTGGCATCAGCTCCTGAGAAGTGGGTCTTCTTTGGCTCGTGGCAGTTCTCTTATCAATGTACCAGGTCTTCTTTTCATTTGGGCCATCAAGATGAGTTGTACTGTTATTTCCATTCATGCAAGTTTACACTGTATTGCTGCCGACTGTACAAGATTACGGGTTGGCAGTGCGAAGGCAAATAGTGAAAGAGCTAAAGATAACATTCTGAAATGAGCAGTGAGGATTTGAAATACAGAAATGATAGGATTATGTGACAGAGTCAATAATAGCCTTCAAAATGAATTAGAAAAATCCTTAAAGGATTGAAAAAATTGCAGTGAAGAAAGGAAAATGTAGAGGGTGGGTTTGGAATACTTGAATTTCTCTGGAAACAGAAGCATTTGGCCAAAAATGGCCTCATTCTGTCCTATAGTACTCTATGATTGGAACATCCTGTCTAAAGCCAAGATAACTGCAGCTGTAACTGGGTATCACGTGAATTATTGGTGGATTGAATCCACACTTTTACATTCAGATGCATTACGGCATAATAACCATTGATGGTGCATTTAATGGATTGGAGAGGGTTGTCGTATTTCTTGTATCATTGGAAGTAATACGAGTAGAATGGATTCAGTTTTCCTGAAAATCTCATACTGATCTCTTTTACAGCTCAGGTTACAGTAATAGGTTACAGATATCTCTGTACATGTTCTGTGTTCTAGCCTGCTTCTGGTGGATTATACATGTGGTTATATCCTTGCTCTTTTCTCATTAGCCATGAAACTCTTAAAACAACGCAGCTCTTAGAAGAATAACACAACAGGGTCACGATTAAATGCCAAACAAATTGCATATCCCCTGCGGTACCCTTGCCACCCATTGCATGGTGTGAGCTGGAGTCAATTGATTTTTGAGCAATCTTTTTGACACTTAACTATTGATTTAAATGTGGCAACATGTTGCTGATTTTGGCACTCTTCCATGTTCACATTTGGGAATGAGCTCAAGGAAAGTTAGCAGCTGTTAGGTTGGGCACCTACCCCATTTTATGTCCCCTCTCCCACCCCACAGAAAATACATCTGGTGGGGTGGGGCAAGTAGAATTCTGTCAAAGTGGGAATAACCTATATTTACCTCCCCACACCCCACAACACGTGACTCCTTTTCTCAAATACGGGACACAAAATTAAATTGGTGAATCCAGAGAGGAAAGAGAAAAAAAACACTTGTGTTCATAGATAACAAGGCATGGGGCTGGATGAACACAGCAGGCCAAGCAGCATCATAGGAGCAGGAAATGTTTTTCACAACCCCAGAACTCTTGAAAGAGCTTTCCCAAAGCAGTCAATTTGCACTCAGCAAGGTCCCACAAACAGCAATGTGATTATACCCACAGAGCCCAGAATGCAGGAAAGGGATAGAGTGCTTGGTGATGTGGTGCCAAGATAACAACCTCTCTCTCAGTGTCAGCAAAATTAAAGAGCTGGTCACTGATTTCAGGAAGGAAGGAGGACGGCACGCCCCTAGTTACATCAAACTATCCTCAACCACACACGTCGATGCGATGGTCAAGAAGGCAAAACTTCTTCCTCAGGAAGCTTGGGAAATTTGACATGTCCATAAGGACCATCACCAACTTTTACAGATGCACTGTAGAAAGTATTCTATCTGGATGCATCGCACCTTGGTACGGCAAGTGCTCTGACCAGGACCATAAAAAAACTACAGAAAATTGTGAACACAACCCAGACCACCACACAAGCCAACCTTCCATCCATTGACTCTATCTACACTTCTCATTGCTGCGGAAAGGCAACTAACATCGCCAAAGATCCTCAGACAGCACCATCCAAACCCATTACCATTTCCATCTAGAAGGACAAAGGCAGCAGATATATGGGAATGCTACCACCTTCAAGTCCCCTCCAAACCACTCACCATCCTGACTTGGAAATATACCACCATTCCTTCACTGCCACTGGGTCAAAATCCTGGAATTCCCTCTTCAAGGGTATTGGGGGTCAACCCACAGCAGGTAGGCTGCAGAGGTTCAAGAAGGCAGCTCACCAGCACCTTATCAAGGGCAACAAGGATGGCCAATAAATGCTGGCCAGATAGCGATGCTCACATCCCACAAATGAAAAAATGTCATCAAGGACCCCTCCCATCCCAGTAATAATCTCTTCCAACCTCTTCCATCAGACAGAAGATACAAAAGCTTGGTTCAAGAACAACTTCTTCCCCACTTAGATTTGCGAATGGATCTCTTAAATTTCAAATCTAATGTTGATTTTGCTTATTGTGCACATTCTTTGCAGCCATAACTTTGTATTCTTCGCTCTGAGCAATCACCCTATGATCTTTGTATGTTATGATTTGCCTGAACTGCATGCAAAACAAAACATTTCACTGTACTGAGGTACATATGATCGTTATAAATAAAATCAAATGTGTCTGTTGCAGCAATGTTGGTTAGGTGATAAGTATTTGACATCATTGGAGAACAATCCAGTCCTCTTTGCAGCAGCACTGCAGGATCTGTTATGTCCATCTATTAGGGTAGATGGAGCACTGCTGTGACATTTTATGTTAAAGATGGATTCTAAGCAAGGAACCAATTAGTCCTGGAGTTTATGTGACAATTGACAGACTCAGAGTATTAGACAGGGCTGAAATATAGCTGCATCACATGATTTGAAATTTTTTTTGGTATTTTATAATTCGGAAGATTGCTGTCTGCTAAGAGTTTCGACCAAAATGCATTTGGATAAAGAGGAGAGCTGTGGAAGATGAAATTGATCAGAAAATTAGAATCATATAGATGTTAATAAATGATTACCAAAGAAATATGACACCTATAAAGAAAGTCAGTGTAAGAGATAATGGAAGAGAATGCATCATGAGAGCAAGAGAGAGAGAAAGAAATAACAAAAGTATATTCACTCTAGAATCATAGCATTTCACTGACATGGTTAAGACGTGTTATGATACCTTGGGCAGCGAGCCAATTAATACATCGGGTGATTGGAGCTGCCTCTTTGATTGGCTATTGGTGTTCAGTTCTCCAGAACATAACATTGTAGATGTAAAATCAATAATGTATCAGTTGTTTTCTTGTTGGTCTTAGTCCTGCCTTGGAATTATTTGATGATTATGTTATGTACGATCTTTTAAAATTGACTTGGTGATGTTTATGTAAATACAGTTCTATTTTTATGACTGAACTAGAAGAAAGAAGTAGATTCTTTTAAAACCCCAAAATGGGAATCTGTAACAACTTCATGCTCTTCTGAGGATATTCTGAGCAAGGGTCACCAGACCCGAAACATTAACTCTGTTTTCTCCTCCACAGATGCTGCCAGACCTGCTGAGCTTTTCCAGCAACTTTGTTTTTGTTCATGCTCTCGGTGATCTTGTAGCTGTGGCTGCAATGAACAAAATCTCTTTAAAATCAATTAAATGATTCCTTGTGTTTCAAGCTTGATTGTATGGTGGCATGGCAGTGGACTTAATGGACTCATAATCTGGACAGCTGGAATAGTTCAGGGAGATGGCAAGGTGAGATCAAATCTCACCATAACAATTGGGGAATTCAAATTCAAGTAAATAAATGAAACGTCTTTCTTTATTCCTTTGTGGGACATGGGTGTCGGTGACTGGCCAGCATATATTGCCCATCCCTAGTTGCCCTTGAGGAGGCAGTGGTGAGCTGCCTTTTTCAACTGCTGTAGTCCATGTGCTGAAGGTTGACCCACAATACCCTTGGGGAGGGAATTCCAGGATTTTGACTTAGTAACGGTGAAGGAACAGTGATATATTTCCAAGTCAGGATGGTGAGTGTTTTGGAGGGGAACTTGCACGTGGTGGTGTTCCCACATATTTGATGTCTTTGTCCTTCTAGATGGAAGTAGTTTCAGGTTTGGAACATGCTGTCTGGGGATCTTTGGTGAATTTCTGCAGTGCATCTTGTTTATAGTACATACTGCTACTGAGTGTCAGTGGTGGAGGGAGTGGTTGCTTGTGAATGTAGTGCCAATCAAGCAGGGTCCTTTGTCCTGAACGGTGTCAAGGGTTCTTAAATGCTGTTGGAGCTGCACTCATCCAGGCAAATGGAGAGTATTCCATTTAATTCCTGACTTATGCCATGTCGATTATGAACAGTCTTTAGGGAGTCAGGTAGTGAGTCACTCGTCATAATTTTTGTAGTCTCTGACCTGCATTTGTAGCAACTATGTTTACGTGACAAGTCCAGTTGATTTTCTGGTGAATACTAACCCCCAGGATGTTGATAATGGGGGATCCAGTAATGATAACACCACTGACTATCAATGGGCGGTGACTAGATTGTCTCTTATTGGTGATGGTCATTGCCTGGCATTTGTGTGTTGCAAATGTTACTTGCCACACTACATTTTGCACCTCTGCCACCCTCAGGTGAGGATGGCAGATTTTTTCACTGATGGACATTAGTGAGCCAGATGGGTTTTTCTGACATTCACCAATGTTTTCATGGATCAGTAGATACTTAAGTCCAATTTTTTTTTATTGACTTCAAATTCCACTAGCTGCTATGGTGGGATTAGGAATTTTGGCTCCCAGAACATCAATTACAGAACCCATACAACATGGAAGCAGGCAATTCAACCCATCAACCCTCCAACGAGCAGCCTACCCAAATGCATTCCCCCTACCCTTTCCCATAATTCGGCATTTTCCCATGGATGACCAGCATAGTCTGCACATCCCTGGACACTATGAGCAATTTAGCATCGCCAATCCATCTAACCTGAACATCTTTGGACTGTGGGAGGAAAAGGGAGCATTTGGTAGAAATCCATGCAGACGCAGGGAGTATTTGCAAACGACACACCTAGTCTCCTGAGGGTGGAATCGAACCCAGGCCCCTGGTGCTCTAAAGTAGCAGTGCTAACCACTGAACCACTATGCTGCTTCAATTAACCTTACTCAACCATTGCTCTGCAATGTTGCAGAGTTGTTTAGCTCTATACCAACATCAGATATAACCCAACTAACCCTCTCTTCCCTGAAACAAGTTGAAATAAGTGCCACAGTGCAGGACCATGAACAACTATGACACATGGTGTAACAATACAGATAGACCAAGTTAGTTGCTTCAGTGATAAGCATAGGGCCCATGACCTATCCCATGTTAGAAAAGGGCACCCAGGTGTGGCATAGAAGGCAGTTGCATAGTGCTGGCACAGCATCAGTAGCTGAGATCATACATCACAAGTGGTACTGGACATCATCAAAAGAACAGGAGTGCTATGAATTAGCGAAAGAACAATCCGATAGCTGGATGGCCTGCGTACCTTCATCCTCAGGAGGAAACTATGACAAAACAGCCAGTAATGACTGAGACAAGGGCCAAGGACTTTCATTGTGGTGGTTTGTCATGCATCAACTCTCCACTGCCTTGAAAGGAAGTCTGCACATGTTCAGTGAGCTTGGTGGAATCACCCCACAGATATTCCTTGTTATCCACAGATGTTTTGGGTGGTGGGGCAGTGGGAAGCAGTGTGGGGGGGTGGTCAGTGGTGAAATATGGCTTTAATAATATATTGTCCATGGAAATAAATACTTGGGGCAGTGGGGAGGAGGGGTGATGTGAAGCAAAGAGTAAACTATAATTAGGAATAATAACTGATCACATGCAAAAGGAGTCTGGCCTCAGTACCATCAAACCAAATGGGACCAGACCCTTGACCTATCAGAGTCCAAACATGTTCTGTCTTACCATTCTTTATATATATATAGTTACGTTCAATAAAGCCTATTGTTGTTCACTGATAAGGGTATAGACCTTAATTTACTACAGTAATGGCCTGATTTTTGTTTTTTTTTAATTTTTGTATTTTGTAACGTTATTTTACTTTGTCAAGTTAATTCAGGGATAAATGCTAACCGAGACAAATCCTGACAGATAATCCAATCATTTTCACATTGCTGTTTGTGGAAATGTGCTGGGCATATTTCCTGCATTACAATAGCAACCATACTTCAAAAATTGGCAATATCAAGTATTGTAACACCCTAATGTCTAGAAAAGTGTAATATAAATGCAAGTTTTCTTTTTAATTCCTATCCACTTTAAAACTCAGTTTTGGCATCTCTTTAAATAAATTCTGATAGCCCTCAATCCACAGCTTTACCGGTTGATAATATAAGAACTGGTGATAAAGGTGCAGTATAATGCAAATAGAAACCAAATGTGCCAGAAATATTGAACATGCCTGGCAGCAGCTGTGGAGAGAGGAGAGGGGAGCGCAAAGAAGAGGAGTCAGAATTGATTCAATACATTGAGTCTATCTCTCTCATTGCAGGTATTACCTGATTTGTTGATTATTTCCAGCACTTTGAGTTTTTATTTCAGATTTCCAGCATTGGCCGTATTTTGTTTTTACTATACTACGACTCATTTCTTTATCAGTCTCTGGTAGTCTCTAATGTGAGTTCCCCATGGAGTTTTGACAGTTCTTGTGATAGACATTCTGCAGAGAATGATACTGGTATCAAGTGGGATTTGCAAGAGACTGCATGGACATTTTATAAACATATCTAGAACTTGCTTCAAAACACTAAATGTACAGATGCTCCCATCCATGCCCTCAGGAATATCCAAGACAAGAGTAGAGAAAATCCACAGAGCTCTGACCCAGATCTGGTGGCCTTAATTATAGCTAAATGATATAAACAAGGTCCTGCTATCTATTCTAGGTACTTTAGCTACTGCTTTGAGGTCAATATCTTCTGAATCTCTGTAAATTAGTTGCACTTGTTTTACCTTCAAGAAGCTCAACTGATGTGGACTAACTATGCAAACTACCCAGCAGTAACCAGAAAGAAGTTTACAGCCCATGCAATCTCATCTATCCAGAAGAATAAGGGAATAACACAACAGAATAATTATAAGTATCTGCATAAAGTAAAGGGGACAGACAGTTAAACTAAAAGAAACAAAATTTCAAACATGTACAAACTCATTCAAATGGCTCCGAGCAAAATATATTAATTATAAAATACTGGCTACGTACATCTACTGATTTAGTAATTGTTACAAATGGTCATTCAGTGAGTGCTTGAACTAATAGCTAATGTGTGCCTCTCCCAGGTTGCTTAAATCCTAAAGGGAATTGAACAAGTTTCAACCCAAATTGAAATAGGGACCGTCAAATAAACAGTAACATGTTTCTATGCATGTTAAGACCTGTATGGACGCAGTTTTAATAAGAAATTAAAAACCAATAAAGCTAATCAAAAAAGCCTTGTGCAACAATTATTTCAAAGATTTTTGTAGGGTTAGACCCAAGTCATGATTCCCCTCCAGCCCATGGGCATGATACAGCAAGAATAGTTCTTTATATGTTGGCTACCTCAGCAGCACGTAGGTGGGGCGAACAAGCATAGACCGATCAACGCCATAGAGATCCATATTGCATTCCATTTCTTTCCAAGTTTTATATAAGTGACAATAAGTAGTGAAAGATCTTCAATTTTGTTCCATTAAAAGTCCTCAGCCAATAAAGGAGATAGGCATAAAATGTTCCATTAACTGCCAACATATAAAATTCTTTGTGGTGGAGCAGAAGCTAATCCCATAGGGCACCAAAGCTCTGTAAGGTTTAAATCTAAATGTAACAGATCAATAAACATCAGATGTTTGATTTAAATATCCGCACTGGGACAATGGCATACCATATTGCACCTTTGACTCCTTCTGTTCAAATACCATTTCAAGTTCCAAGCTTTGTTTCTTTTTGTTTAATAGTCTGTCCCCTTTATAGAGTTTAGTATAAATGTTTAATGTTATGAATTATCCTGATACATCACTATGATCTAGCTGAAGGAGCATCAGGATTTTTGTTACACTCACTGAATCAGTCTAAAATGACCAAAACAGGACAGCTGTGAAAAAGCGGATTTTGAGCCCTACAAGTACTTTTGAATGTCCAACTGGATAAGAAATCTCCTCAAATGACCATTGGATTTGTTTCATTATTTTATTGATTAGATATCAGTACCATTTTGTGCAATTCATATAATATCCCATGATTAATGTTATTGGCATGGCTTTTAAACTCCATCTGAAGGTCATTTTCTTTCCTAGACCTCAAGACACTGTGATTCTGTTCTGGTGCAGTCTTCCTTTCCTCCTACAATGAAAAAATTTTCTGGATCTCATGTATAGTACCAGAAAACGCAGTATCCTGTGTTATGGACTTTTGATTTCCATGCTCCAAATCCGTGACCTCTCCGACTGTAAAGACCCAAGCTGCAGACTCATAGGGCCACCAGCATCTATAAGTTCCTCTCTAAGTTATACACATCTCTAATTAGAATCATAGCACAATTCCTTCACTGTTGATGGGTCAAAATCATGGAACTCTCTCCCGAACAGCACCGTGAGAGATTTTATACAACTTAACTGGAACTGATCCAAAGGGTGGCTCACTAACACCTTGACAATGACAGCCACATCCCTTGTAAAAATGTAAAAAAAAGTTTTTTTTAAAAATATACCTATTATAGAGAACTATTTATTTGATCTCACATGACTGGAGTATACAATTGTCTAATTAAGTTTCCTCCACATATTTATAAATCAGTCTTTTCTAGTCCACTAATTTCCTGAAGAAAGATAATTCCTTGGATGGCAGGATAGAGATCACACTGGGGCGGTCAATGGCATAACATTTACACGTTTGGCCCCTTCTGCACAAATACCATTTCAAGTTCGATGCTTTGTTCCCTTTGGTTCCAGTCAGGCAGTTATCATGATCAGAGGGAATGACAGAGGTGCAGTTCTAAGTGAACATTCACCTTCTGGGGTCCCTTACTTCGGAGCAAATTGCCATCATTACCACCATCCCCAGGTGGCCACAAGAAAACCACACAGGGTTATTGCTTGGTGATCTACCAACATGGCAATTTCCACATCTGCTGCTGGTTGAATATCAGTGATGGCAGAAAATGGCCCTTAAGTGGGTATTAATCACCTCATTAGGGGTGGTATGGTGGCTCATTGGCTGGACTTGCTACCTCACAGTGCCAGGGACCCAGGTTTGAGTCCACCCTTGGGTGACTGAGTGGAGTTTGCACATTCTCCCTGTGTCTGCATGGGCTTCCTTTGTGTGCTCTAGTTTCCTTCCACAGTCCAAAGATGTGCAGGTTAGGTGGATTGGTCATGCTAAATTACCCATAGTGTCCAGAGATGTGCAGGCTGGGTGGATTAGCCATGAGAAACGGTATGAATCTGAGTCTGGGTAGGATGCTATTTGGATGGTCAGTGTAGGCTCGATTGGCTGAATAGCCTGCTTCAACGCTGTAGTGATTCTATAATTCTTAAGGAGCTTAGTTGGTAGACAGCGCCCTACTTGCTTTCACATCCCATACCTATCCATAGGGATTTGGCTCCTCTCCAATAGTCCCACTTCCCTCATCAGAATCTGACATTTGAAGGGAAGGCTATTAAGTTCTGCCCAATAACTCAGGACAAAATTAACAGTCACTTGGACAAATGTGGATTAATCAAGGGAAACCAGTGTGGATTAGTTAAATCCAAATTGTCCTTAACTAACTTGTTTGTATAATAACTGAGATGACAGGAGTGCTCTGTTGTTTTAATCCTACTACTTCATGGGTCACAATGTAAAATAAAATAACAACCCATTTCCATTTTTCTGATGAAGGGTTTAGGCCCGAAACGTCAAGTTTTCCTGCTCCTATGGTGCTGCTTGACCTGCTGTGTTCATCCAGCCCCATGCTTGTTATCCAGTATCAGAACATGTTTTCCCTGGACCCAAAACATTGATTCTGTCTTCTCTCCACAGATGCTGCCAGACCTGCTGAGATTCACCAGCAATTTCTGTGTAAGTGTTTTCTCTAAAGTGAGTTCAAGCAACTAAGATCAACAATGATCTGGATCAATGTAGTTTTCAAGAAAAGCCTTATTTAAAACCCAAGTAGGCATATGAGACAAGTGGTCTCCTTCTGTGCCACAACAGTTCTGTGTTTTTAAAAATCCTGCATAAAACGCTGGTTCAATCTAAATTGGAGAAATACTCCAGTTCTGGACAGCACAGTTTGAGAAAGATGTGAAGGCATTAGACAAGCTGCAGAAAAGATCCATGAGCTTGGTTCCAAGAAGCTTTCATTACCTGGATAGATTGGAGAAATTGTTCCTAATCTCCTTGCACATGAGAAGACTAAGATAAGTAAGCATTGTCCCTGCTGGCAGAAGGATCAAGGACCAAAGGACAATGGAAGCAACAACAACATGAGGAAAAACTTTCCCATGTAGCAAATGATCAGGACCTGTGTTGTACTGCTTCAGAGTCTGGTGGAAGCAGGCTCAAACAAAGCCTTGAAACATGAACTAGATAATTATCTAGAGAGAATAAAGAAGATGCACAGCTCTGGAGAAATGACAGGAAGAGTGGAACCAGCAGAGTTCAAACAGTTAGTGCTGATACATTCAGATGAATGGCCTCTTTCTGTGCTGTAACTAATCTATGATTATATGATTCAATAGATGGACCTAATGTTGTTTCTGTCCTCTTCCTGAAGCAGCAGACTTACAGCTGAGACTGCTACATAACAAGCAGAGGGGGATGCCTGACTGATTTTTTCCTTTACTAACTCCAACTAAAGGTCAATTTTAGCTCCACTGATGGTGCTTGGATGAGATTAATTGACTTAATGCAGATCGTGACTTACCTCAGTCTTATCTAATTTGCTCTGTGTCCATCCCAGAAAATGCCTACTTTATTAGTTCTTTAATAAAGCAAGATACATGAGATCCAGCATTTAACTGAGCCTCTCACAGCGCATGTAGTCAATTCAGAATTATATGGTGCATGCATTGTTAATTAATATAATAAGCATTTAACTGTCTCCTGTATTAAACGCTACATCAAAGGGACTGGTTCATGGAACAGCATAAGATCTAAAAAACAATTTATCTAACTTCAACTCCCATTAGTCCAGCCAAGCAGACCTGATTAACTGAATGGTTTGGTATAATGACCATGTGGAGACATTACTCGCATTGCACCACCCTCTAATGTTATTGAAGAAGTACATTCAGGAAAGCTTAGGTTATTCATTGGTATCATTGCATGAACTGTGATTAAATTGTCCACTTATAAAATGATCTTACCATAGGTCAGAGTTGAACTGTATGTTATATTAAATTTTCTCATTTCAAAATGGGCCTCCAGCTATCTAGGTCACTTGCGTCAGCTGGGGTTTGGCCTCTGAGGCTAGAGATTGTTAGCTCAAGACTCATTCCAGACACTCAAGTATGAGAATCCAGGCTTCACTCCAGTGCTGCACTGTCAGAGGTGCCAACATTCAGATGAGATGTTAAACTGAGCCCACTTCTGCCTTATCGTGTGTGCGTAAAAGATGGCATGGCCGCATTGAAAGAGTATTGTGATCTAGCTAATACTCGCTCCTTAATCAGCTTCATTAAAAGGGCAGCTTATCTGGTCATTATCACATTGCTCTGTGTAAGGGCTTGCTGTGCACAAGTTGGCTGTGCTTCCATGCGTTAAAATTGTGATAACACTTCAAAAGTATTTAATTGGACTAAAGAACTTTGAAATGCCCTGAGGTTATGAAAGCTGTTATATAAATGCAAGAGATAAAAGGTACTGCAGATGCTGGAGAATCCGAGATAACAAACTTGGGGCTGGATGAACACAGCAGGTCAAGCAGCATCACAGGAGCAGGAAAACTTGACGTTTCGGGCCTAGACCCTTTGCTTCCTTTTTGTTTCGCTGTCCAGTGCCTGATAAAAGGTGCAATGTAAAAGTGCACTGTTGCTTTAATTGTTCTGGCCTTCCATTGGTAACGAATAATGTTCCATATTGTCTGTTTTAATGGCTACTCATTCAAAAGTGAAAATAATTTACAACATATGTCACATAACTATAGCAAGTCATAGTCGTACAATAAACAAATGCATTTCTCCAAACAGTTCACAGGAATTTGCACAGCAATTGTCTGGTTCTGGTCTTCTACTGTCACTTTGCTGGGAAATCAGAAGAAATCCTGTATAAATGTGAATCGTCATTTATGCTAATTGACTGGAATTCGTGCCAAGCTTCTGCCAAAATTACAGCAGAAGATCAGGAAACCTTATCCCAATATCACCACAAAGCTCATCTCTTCACTTACACAATTTAGAATGCTAAATGCGATTTTATCAATGTGACTATACTTGGGGGGAGATTTTGCGGCAGTGATAATGTCAATCAACTAGGAATCCAAAGTGTTCAAGCTGCAGCTAGTGAAATGTAAATTCAGTAATTGAATTCTGTTTTGAAAAGCTAGTCTCGGTCATGGTGACCATGAAATTATCAATAGTTGGAAAAATAGAAGGATAGATTATCTAAATTTCAGAGTGTTTCAGTAGAAGGGGCTCTTGGTGTCCTTGCGCATAAATCACAGAAAATTAGTTTGCAGGTACAACAGGTAGTCAGGAAGGTAAATGGAATTTTGGAAAACAAATACAAGAACTGTGGATGCTGGAAATCAGAAACAAAAATGGAAATTGCTGAAGAAATAGTGTATAAAAATACTGCTACAACTGTACAAGGGATTGGTGAGACCACACCTTTTTTTATTTATTCATTTGTGGGATGTAGGCGTCTCTGGCTGGTCATCATTTCTTGCCCATCTCTAGTTGCCCTTGAGAAGGTGTTGGGAGCTGCTTTTTTGAACCACTGCAGTCCTCCTGATGTGGGTTGACCCACAATGCCATTGGGGAGGGGAATTCCAGGATTGTGACCCAACCACAGTGAAGGAAATGCGGTATATTTCCAAGTCAGGATCGTGAGTGACTTGGAGGGGAACTTGGAGGTGGTGAAATTCCCATATATCTTTTGCCCTTGTCCTTCTAGATGGACGTGACTGTGGGTTTGGAAGATGCTGTCTGAGGATCTTTGGTGAATTTCTGCAGTGCATCTTGTAGATAGTACACACTGCTGCTACTGAGCGTCGGTGGTGGAGGGAGTGGATGCTTGTAGATGTAGTGCCAATCAAGCAGGCTGCTTTGTCCTGAACGGTGTCAAGCTTCTTGAATGTTGTTGGGGCTGCACTCATCCAGGCAAGTGGGGAGTATTATATCACGCTCCTGACATGTACCTTGTAGATGGTGGACAGGATTTGAGGAGTCAGGAGGTGAGTTACTCGTCGCAGTATTCCCAGCTTCTGACTTGCTCTCGTAGCCGCTCTGTTAATGTGGTGAGTCCTGTTGAGTTTCTGGTCAATGGTAACCCCCAGGATGTCGATAGTGGGGGATTCAGTGATGGTAACACCATTGAATGTCAAGGGGCAGTGGATAGATTGTCTCTTATGATGGTCGTAGCCTGGCATTGTGCGAATGTCACTTGCCACTTGTCAGCCCAAGCCTGGATATTGTCCAGATCTTGTTGCGTGTGAACATGGAATGCTTCAGTATCTGAGGAGTCACAAATGGTGCTGAACATTGTGCAATCATCGGCAAACATTCCCTCTTCCGACCTTATGATGGAGAGAAGGTCATTGAAGAAGCAGCTGAAGATGGTTGGGCCTAGGACACTACCCTGAGAAACTCCTGCAGAGATGTCCTGGAGCTGAAATGATTGACCTCCAACAGCCACGGCCATCTTCCTATGTGCAAGGTATGACTCCAACCACCGAAGCTTTTGCCCCCTGATGCCCATTGATTTCAGCTTCGCCAGGGTTCCTTGATGCCACACTCGGTCAAATGCAGCCTTGATATCAAGGGCTGTCACTCTTACCTAATTTCTGGAATTCAGCTCTTTTGTCCATGTTTGAACCAAGGCTGTAATGAGGTCAGGAGCTGAGTGGCCCTGGCAGAACCCAAACTGGGCGTCACTAAGCAGGTTATTGCTGAGCAGGTGCTGCTTGATGGCACTGTTGATGACACCTTCCATCATTTTACTGATGATCGAGAATAGACTGATGGGGCAGCAATTGGCCAGGATGGATTTGTCCTGCTTTTTGTGTACAGGACATACCTGGGCAATTTCCAATGTTATCGGGTAGATACCAGTGTTGTAACTGTACTGGAACAGCTTGGCTAGGGGAGCGGAAAGTTCTGGAGCACAAGCCTTCAGTACTATTGCTGGAATGTTGTCAGGGCCTGTAATCTTTGCAGTATCCAGTGTCTCCAACTATTTCTTGATATCACGTGGAGTGAATCAAATTTGCTGAAGGCTGGTATCTGTAATTTTGGGGACCGCTGGAGGAGGCTGAGATCGCTCATCCACTCGGCACTTCTGGCTGGAGATTGCTGCAAATACTTTAGCCTTATCTTTTGCACTGATGTGCTGGGCTCTTCTATCATTGAGGATGGAGATATTGTGGAGCCTCCTCGTCCAGTGAGTTGTTTAATTGTCCACCACCATTCACACTGGATGTGACAGGGCTGCAGAGCTTAGAGCTGATCCGTTGGTTGTGGGATCACTTAGCTCTGTCTATCACTTGCTCCTTTCACTGTTTGACGTGCAAGTAGTCCTATTTGGTGGCTTCACCAGGTTGACACTTCATCTTCAGGTGTGCCTAGTGCTGCTCCTGGCATGCTCTCCTGCACTCTCCATTGAACCAGGGTTGATCCCCTGGCTTGATGGTAATGGTTGAGCAGAGGATATGCTGGGCCATGAGGTTACAGATTGTACTGGAGTACATTTCTGCTGCTGTTGATGGTCCACAGTGCCACATGGATGCTCAATCTTGAGTTACTAGATCTGTGCGAAGTCTGTCCCATTTATCACGGTGATAGTGCCACACGACATAATGGAGGTTGTTCTCAATGTGAAGGCGGGACTTCGTCTCCACACGGACTGTGCGATGGTCACTCTCACTGATACTGTCATGGACAGATGCAGCTGCATCTGGCAGATTGATAAGGATGAGGTCAAATACGTTTTTCCCTCTTGTTGGTTTCCTCACCACCTGCCGCAGACCCAGTCTAGCAACTATGTCTTTAGGACCCGACCAGCTCAATCAGTATTACTGCTTGCAAAACACTCTTGGTCGCGGACATTAAAATCCCTCACCCAGAGTATATTTTGTGCCCCCTTGCCATCCTCAGCACTTCATCTAAGTGTTGTTCAACATTGAGGAATACTGATTCATCAGCTGAGGGAGGGTGGTAATCAGCAGGATGTTTCCTTGCCCACGTTCAACCTGAAGCCATGAGACTTCATGGGGTCCGGCGTCAATGTTAAGGACTCAAAGAGCAACACCCTCCTGACTCTATACCACTGTGCCACCCACTTTCCTGGGTCTGTCCTGCCAGTGAGACAGGACATATCCAGGGATAGTGATGGTGGTGTCTGGGACATTGTTTGTAAGGTATGATTCTGTGAGTGTGACTATGTCAGTCTGTTGCTTGACTCGTCTGTGAGACAGCTCTCCCAATTTTGGCACTAACCACCAGCTTCGCCCCCGAAGGACATTAGTGAACCAGATGGGTTTTTCCAACAATTGGCAATGGATTCATGGTAATCAGTAGATTCTTAATTACAGACTTTTTTTTTTTTGAATTACAATTCCACCATTTGCCATTGTGGGATTCGAACCTGGGTTCTCAGAACATCAGCTGGATCTCTGAATTAATAGTCCAGTGAAAATACCACTAGGCCATTGCCTACCCTAGAGTTTTGCATGCAATTTTGGTCCCCTCACTTGAGGAGGGAATGCAGTTCTATTGAATGCAGTTCAAAGGTGACTAACTAGATTAATTCCAGAAATAAAGGTTCATCTTTTGAAGAAAGGTTGAGTGGTTTAGGCCTATACTCTTCAGAATTTGGAAGAATGAGGGGAGATCTAATTGAGGCATACCAGATGTTGAAGGGGATTGAAAAAATAGATGTAAAGTGGATGTTTCCCCTTGTAGGATAATCTACAGTGAAAGGTCATAGTTTAGGATAAGGAGTAGCAAATTTAGGACAGAGATGAGGAGGGTTGTGAATCTGTGGAATGTAGTGGGTGCCAGGACACTGAATAAATTTATGAAGGAGATAGACAGATTTTTAATTAGAAATGGGTTAAAGGGTTATGGAGATTGGTCAGGAAAGCAGAGTTGAGGCTGAGATAAGATAATCCATAATTGTATCTAATGGCTGAGAAGGCTCAAGGGGCTGAATTACCTGCTCCTGCTACTGGTTCTTAGGTTTTTATCAATTATTGTAAAACATGACTAATTCACAAGCATCCTGTAGAGAAAATAATCTGAAATCTGTTACCTGGTCTGGCCTACATGTGACTCCAGACCCACATCAATGAGGATTACTGTTAATTGCCCTCTGAATCAGTCTTAGCAAGCCACTCATTAAAGGGTAATTTGGGGTGGACAACAAAGCTGACCTTGCTAGTGTTGCCCACATCCCATAATATAATAAATAGTTAAAGTTAAGTACACCTCTGAGCTGATCTTCTCCACTCTTTCTAATCTTCCAATATGTAATGCTATAAATACTTTCTTCACGTCCAGACTACATTGAAGTTAAGCTAACAAATCTATTCTTAAACTTTCCTGTGATATCTAAACAGTGGCCCTTTATACAAGTGGCCTTTACTGATGCAAGCGCAGGCACTTTGAAATTTGGTTTCGATCACACTTTCCTGAATTACCCTATGTTCCATTATGTTTTTCTCAATCATGCTATCATCGTGCGCTCTAAGCATTTCACCTTGATTTTTAAATTTAAATGATAAATTGTTCTCAGGTATAGTCACTGGATTCGAAACATTAACTCCATTACTCTCTCTGCAGATGCTGTCAGACCAGCTGAGTTTCTCCAGCATATTGGATTTATATAGCCTTTTTCATCATTTTGGGTATCTCACACAGCTTTTATAGTTAATTAAATACTTTTGAAAAATGGTTACCATTGTCATTTAGAAAACACAGCAGCCAATTTATTGACAGCCAGGATGGCGATCAGTTAGCTCAGTTGGCTAGACAGCTGGATTGCAAAGCACAATGATGCAAACAGCGTGGATTCAGTTCCTTTGTAATGATTATTGCTGCAAAACCTTCAGCCTTACCTTTTGCATTGAAGTGCTGGGCTCCCCCATTGTGAAGGGAGGGGATATTTGTGGACACTCCTCCTCCAATAAGTTTTTTAATTATCATCCACAATTCAGGACCGGATTGACGAGACTTCAGAACTTAGATCTGATCTGTTGATTGTGGACAGCCTTGTCTTTCGCTTGCTGTTTATAGTGTTTTTGGCACGCAACAACTCCAACATCATAGCTTCATCAGGTTGACACCTTATTCTTTGGAAGGCATCGTGCTGCTCCTTGTATGCCTTCCCCCATTGTCCATTAAACCCTGGCTCGATGATAGTGGTTGAGTGGGAGGTATGGCAGACCATGAGGCTGCAAATTGTGCAGGAGTACAATTCTGTTGTTGTTGATGGTCTACTGTCTCTCATGGATGCCCAGCCTTGAGTTGCTTAATCGGTTCCACATTTAGCATAATGATTATGTCACACGACATGATAGAAGGCATTCCTAATGGGAAGGTGGGGCTTCGTCTCTGCAAGGGCTGTAGGGTGGTCACTCTTACCAATACTGTCCCAGACAGATGCATCTGTGGCAGGCAGGTTAATGATTGGTTGCCAGTCTAACAGCTATGTCCTTTAGGACTTGACTAGCTCGATCTGTAGTGCTGCTGAGCTACTCTTGATGATAAACACTGAGGTCACCTACCCAGAGTTCATCTTTCACCTTTCCCACCCTCAGTGCTTCCTCCAAGTGGTGTTCAACATGGAGGAGTAGACTCATCAGTCAAGAGGTGGGGTGGGGGAATGTTTTTTTAAAAATTTATTCATGGGATGATTGCCCATCCACAATTGCCCAGAGGTGAGTAAGTCACATTGCTATGGGTCTGGAGCCACATGTAGGCCAGACTAGGTAAGGATGGCAAATTTCCTTCCCTAAGAACATCAGTGAACCAGATGGTTTCTTTCCTGGTAATCGGCAATGGATTTATGATCATCATTGGACTGTTAATGCCAGATTTTTATTGAAATCAAATTCCTCTGTATGGAGTGGTAGGATTTGACCCTTGGTTCCCAGAATGCTTTACTGGGTTAACAGTCTAGTGATAATACCACAAGGCCATTGCCTTCCCCTAAATGTGATAATTAGCATGAAGCTTCATGACCACATTTGATATGATGCCATGAGAACTGATGAGACTCAGAGTCAATGTTGAAGATTCCCAGAGCAAGACCCCTTTGACTGTATTTTAATGAGCTACCCCTCTGCTGGGTCTGTCTTTGCAGTGAGTGAGGATATATCCAGAAAAGGTGGTGGTACTTCTGGGACAGTTTGTGCAAGGTACAATTTTGTGAGTGTAACAATGTCAGATTGTTGCTTACTGAGCCTACAGGACAGCTGTCCCAATTTTGACATGAGATGCTGTACCGGATGTTGGTAAGGACGACTTTTGCAGAGTCAAAGAGGCTGAGTTTGCTTTTGATGTCTCAGGTGCCTTAGTGAATTTCAGGTGCTTTTCTAATTTTAAAGTTTTGACACTTCTGTTTTCTCAACCGAATGGCTTACAAGGCCATTTCCGAGGGCAGTTAAGAGTCAACCTAATACAAACGTAGGCCAAACCAGGCTAGGACACCAGTTTCCCTTTTTCAAAAGGCATTAGTGAAACAAGCGGGTTAATATGACAGTTGGTATTGGTTTCCTGGTCACCATTAGACTTCCAGTTCCAGATTTTTATTTAGTCAGTTTCTGCCTCGACCATAGTGAGATTCAAACACCAGTCTCTGAAACTTTACTTGGGTCTATGGATTACACATTCAGTGACAAGATCACTACGCCATTTGCAACACCCCAGTGGATCAATAAAACTGCAAAGTAGAGAGAATGGGAACTTTTCCAAGAGCCAGAGGAGTTTTCTTTAAAAGTAATACTCCGTTTAGTCTTCCAGAGATGAAACTCAGATGCTTGATGAAGTAGTATAGCTGTTGACATGTTTATTAGAAAAATAACAAGAAGGAAAGTAGCACCATTTATGTTGGATTTGGAATGGTCAAAGTGAGATTAAATGCTTGCCTGGCCTTGTCAGCTCAGTACAGTACAGACATAGTGGAATATCTTAATTGGAAGATTAAACAAAAATGTCGACGCTTGGTATTTATAATAAGCATTACCACAACACATCATGGTGGTATCATTACATAAATCTGTCTTTCTCTTTATACTTTCAGAATAAACCCACAGTTTGGCAAGTTGTGTTCAAAAGAATGTAAGAGATTCAATCTTTCCATTACATTACTCATTACCGAAACCCCCACACCCCCCTCCTTTATTTAAATCCTTTGTTTATTCTCTTAACTAATGCAAATTCTGTCATGAAGGGTGGGTTTTACACAGGAAGCACAAGTGAATATTGATACTGTGTACATTTAACTCACCGTGGGAAAAGGAAATGTCATGGCAACCAGAGGATCAACTAAGCCAGTGCTGAACACACTGACCACAGTGATTAGTAACAACAGAGAAAAGATTGCAATAAAAAGAATGGAGAGGAAGGTGAGTAATGTAATGACAAAACTGATGTCAGATCTCAGTTTCAGTTCCTTTTGAAAAAAAAGACTGGGAATTAGATCATCCAGTGTTGTAGCTATTGTTTCTCTCCTTTTCACAATGATACCCTCTGCCATCAAAACTCATAATTTTAATAAACACTGATAACAGAAGGACAAATATCCTTGTGATTCATAAATGTACTTTTAAATATAGAAAATGCAGTTGAAGTTTTGTTTTCTTCTCCAGAACAGCAATTAATGTAGGAATCAAGATCACATTTCTATTTATCCAAGTTCATGGATGGGCACAATTTCATGCAGAGTCTTTAAAAAATCAGAAACATCACACTTTCAAGAACAAGAAGAATGTTCAGCAGACCGCAATTGGCCTACACAATGTTCGTTGTCTTGGTTGCTCACATTCTGAATACAGCGACAATATGCTGCACGTCCCTTGCTTTGATTAACAAACTCAGCCTATCAGCTTGAGTACAAATGCTTAGCAGAGGTAAAATACTTGCCTGCACTTTCCAATTAATTTTGTGATAATCAGATCTACAACCCTGAGCTGAGGTAATGCAGACAATCTCAGTGCGAGTTAACACACATTGCAATAATCAGGTTAGCAAAGAGGGTGTGCAATAGCTTATGGTTTTTAAAAGTAACCTTTTTATTTGGCCGTACCTTCAATTGCAATAAATAGTGGAACAGTGATATTAATCGATTCCCTTGACGATGTGTATCTAATCAGTATATTTTGTTTATTTTTATTTCTTTCCTAAAACTTGGACAAAAATAGGATTTAAGTAACTTATAATTTTTTGCTAAAAATATCATAAAAAGAGATATGGGGACAAGGAAATTTATATTTCATGATGTTTATTAATCTGATTGGTATCTTATGAATGTATTTAAAAGCTTAAATAATTTACAAGAGTAATGAGTGCTTTGCTCATTCCTACAACTACTGATAATATCAAATACTGCACCATCCTGGAGAAAGAGACATATTTGTAATGTTGATTAAAAAAAAATCACTCAGCGGATCTATGACCTATTTTGAATTGTGGATGTCTGGGTTTTGTAAGAGAGCTTTCAGTAATTCAGCAGAAGTCTTTTGACTCTGTGCCTAAGTCTCTAAAAGGCAATGCCTGCCTTCCACTTGACCTTGACATTAAAGTACTTTTTTTAAGGTGAAATCTGTGCAGGATGTAAATATCTTAATCCTTAAGGGCCTATGTTTATATGTGAGAAGAAAGTGAAGAAGCTGTTACCATAAAGAAAATGTCACTTTTACATTTCTGTTATTTTTTGGTAGATTTGACTGAAATCGGTTTACAAAAAAACACGATTGCCAGACTACTACTAAATGAAAAAGTTTCCAGTTGACAGCAGGATTGCTGACCTGCTCTCCATAATCAAAAAAATCTATATCTATTTTTGGGAATAAATTCACTTGCGATCCATAAATTAAAGTCTACTTTTATTTCCTTATTCTTTATGTGTGTGCCACTGTAATACACTTAGTTTTACTTAATCCATTCCAGATTGCAATAGTGCACTGAGTAAAAAGAACATTCTCCTCATTTCCTCTCCATTTCTTTTCCAATTAACTTAAATCATCATTCTCTGGTTATTGACCACACATGCTTTTCCTGAGCAAGATAACACAAATACATAAGTGCTCTAAATTTGTACTCTGGACACTGAGTAATAGACAAAACCATTAGCTGCTAACCCGAAGTGTGTACCACCCACAAGATGCACTGCAGCAATTTACCAAGGCTCTTTGGAGAACACCTTGCATGCCTGCAATCCCTAAAATCCAGAAGAATAACGGCACCAGTTGTATGGGAAAACCATCACTTGCAATTTCAACTCTAAGTCATCCTGACTTATTCCTGACTCATTCTTTCACTGTTACAGGGTCAAAATCCTTGAAATCATTTTCTAACAGCACTGTGGATGTTCCAATAACACATGGACTTCAGCGACTCAAGAAGGTAGCATGTCACCATCTTCCAAAGGAAAATTAGAGATGGCCAATAAATGCTGGCCTCTACCTCCACGCATGAATAAAACAAACACTGCTATTGTCTCTTTCAAAGGGGGAATCAGTTTGCTACCATATCAAGGTAAATTTGCCACAGCCCCAGAGGACTGTAGGGCTGCTTTCTCTTCAGATAGAGATGACTGATGGTGAGTTTAATCTGAGAGTTACCATGCCCCAAGTGAGGGGCAAGGTCAAGAAGGTGGAACCTTCAAAGTAACTTCCCACTGTCATGTAGCTGTGTGTTGAAGGTTGTGCATTGTCAAATGTGCTATCCAAGAGATTCGCTTCATACCTCGAACATTTGAATGATGTGTCTGTACCTGCAAAAAACTGATTGAATTTATTAAGAACCATATCAATCTATCAGCCTGGATCAAATGGAAGGGAATCATATAATTGCCAACAAGCTGGTTTATGTACCCAAGTTCCTTGCTTGCTGAATTACTATAATCAGTGAGGGCTATATAAAAACTTGATGAGCTGATTTCTCATAGAAAAATTAATGTTTTTAATGTCCTAAATGCACAGAATTCTTAGCTTTTGTGTTTTGGAAGAAACGGCAAAGATGAATTTTTGTCAGTAAATGGAGCATGCCCATTTTTAAAATTTTCATCTAGTTTCGTCATTATTATCTCTGAAACCTCTAACAGCTCTATAATATGGAGATCTCTGTGCTCCTACAAACCTGCCCTTTAACGCATTCCAGTATTTGATGCTCGTCATTGTCTGTTGTGCCCTTACCTGCCCAGGCCTTAAGTTCTGAACTTTCAAGGTGAAAAACTCCAGCTTTATATCTCGTTTTAGCAATATTTGTTTGTAAGGAATAATACAAATGCAACTTTACTGTCAGCAAATTATATGTTTCATACCAGTACTCAGGGGCAGCTTGGCATTTAAGGAGGAAACACTTGATCAACCTATTTTTACATAGAACTAACTGAGAGTTAGAGGCAGATACAGAGGGAGATGATCTCATGAGGACAGGAGAGGAGTCTTGAATGGTCAGAGTATTTCCCTAAGATTAACAGAAGCAAAAGTATTTATTCATACATCTTCAGCCCTTTTAAGGTCTACTAACATTGCTGGTAGAAATATTGGTGGCATGACAATGTACTGTCATTTTCACATCACAAGGATTCGCCAAATTAGTGCAAGCAGGAGCTCCACCCACCCTTCGTAAAATAGAATAATACCCTTCAGAGATAGTGGGAACTGCAGATGCTGGAGAATCTGAGATAACAAGGTGTAGAGCTGGATGAACACAGCAAGCCAAACAGTATCATAGGAGCAGGAAGGCTGATGTTTCGGGTCTAGACCCATCTTCAGAAATGGGGGAGGGGAAGGGGATTCTGAAATAAATAGGGAGAGGGGGGAGGCGGATAGAAGATGGATAAAGGAGAAGATAGGTGGAGAGGAGACAGACAGGTCAAAGAGGCGGGGATGGAGCCTGTAAAGGTGAGTGTAGGTGGGGAGTTGGGGAGGGGATAGGTCAGTCTAGGGAAGACGGACAGGTCAAGGGGGCGGGATGAGGTTAGTAGGTAGGAGATGGGAGTGGGGCTTTAGGTGGGAGGAGGGGATAGTTGGGAGGAAGGACAGGTTAGATGGGCGTGAAGCCGGGTTGGTTTTGGGATGCGGTTGGGGGAGGGGAGATTTTGAAGCTTGTGAAGTCCACATTGATACCATTGGGCTTCAGGGTTCCCAAGCGAAATATGAGGTGCTGTTCCTGCAACCTTCGGGTGGCATCGTTGTGGCACTGCAGGAGGCTCAGGATGGACATGTCATCTGAGGAATGGGAGGGGGAGTTGAAATGGTTCGCGACCGGGAGGTGCAGTTGTTTAGTGCGAACGGAGCGTAGGTGTTCCGCAAAGAGGTCCCCAAGCCTCCACTTGGTTTCCCCGATGTAAAGGAGACTTCACAAGCTTCGAAATGTTCGCTTCCCCAACCGCATCCCAAAACCAACCCAGCTTGACCCACCTCCCTAACCTGTCCTTCCTCCCACCTATCCCCTCCTCCCATCTCAAGCCACACCCCCATCTCCTACCTAATAGCCTCATCCTGCCCCTTTGACCTGTCCATCCTCCCTGGACTGACCTATCCCCTCCCCACTTACACTCACCTTTACTGGCTCCATCCCCGTCTCTTTGACCTGTCTGTCTCCTCTCCACCTATCTTCTCCTTTATCCATCTTCTTTCCACCTCGCCCTCTCTCCCTATTTATTTCAGAACCCCCTTCCCCTCCCCCATTTCTGAAGAAGGGTCTAGGCCCGAAATGTCAGCCTTCCTGCTACTCTGATGCTGCTTGGCCTGCTGTGTTCATCCAGCTGTCCGCCTTGTTATCTCAGTAATACCCTGCAGTTCACTTCTCTACCAATGGTTACTGTGTAAGTCTTCAACCACGAGGAATCAAATCTTTAATTTTATTTAATAATTACTGCCTGAAAATCACTGATTGCATCATTCTCTAGAAATGCAATCCTTGCAAATGGCGGTACTTTACTGTATTCAGGTAATAAATGACATGTTTCAGGTCACTGCTGGCCCATTGATACAAAGCGCAGGCAATTTAAATTCAGCCCCACTGACAGTCATCAACTCCATGGTGTAAATTAATAATCAGGGTTAATGTGCTCTTTCTATTAACCTTGCTGTCTATGATTAAAACATGGCAGCTTTCAGTTTAAGCTTGACATTGTGGTATGTTTTGCCAGTCATACTGTATTGTACAATAAAACACTACACAATATCCAATGTATATCTCAAAGTGAAAAGACTTTACCATTCACTCTTCACTTTCGAATCTAACAGTGCAGATAGAGGCTATTTACCCCATTGAATCTGCACCAACCTTCCAGAAAGCATTTTTTAAATTAATAGGATGAGAGCGCCACTGGCCAAACAGCATTTATTTCCTGTCCCTAATTGCCCAGAGGGCAGTTGAGAGTCAACCTCATTGCTGTGGGTCTGGAGTCACATGTAGGCCAGACCAGGTAAGGATGGTAATTTCCTTCCTTAAAGGACATTAATAAACCAGATGGGTTTTTCCTCAACAGTCGACAATGGTTTCAAAGTCATCATTGGATTCTTAATTCCAAATATTTTATTGAATTCAAATTCCACCATCTGTCATAACAGGATTTGAACCCATGGTCACCAGAATGTTTTCTGGGTCTCTGGATTAACAGTCCAGCAATAATACCTCTCGGCCGTCGCCTCTGCCTAGATGGGCCGTCCCATCTTCTCCCTGTAACTCCACTTCTATCATAGTTAACCTACATAACCTACACACTATGGGGCAATTTAGCATGGCCAATCCATCTAACTTGCACACCTTTGGATTGTGGGAGGAAACTGGAACACCCCGAGGAAACCCATGCAGACATGGGAAGAATGTGCAAACTCCACACAGACAGTCTCCCAATGCTGAAATCGAACCCGGGTTCCTGGAGCTGTGAGGATTGTTTGTTATCCTCACTTCTTACAGTGGGGATTTGCTCATACAAGCACACTCAGACACAGCGGGTTTGAGAAGTAGCAAGCATTCATTTCAATATCTGTTTTACATATCCTTTGCTATAATCTCCAGATTAGTCCTGAACATACTGTTTAATATCACAGTATGGATTCCACAGGAAGTTTACTGACTTTACGGACCTCAGCATCATTGCCACTCTCCAGACAAGGCGGGGTGTTAGCAGTCTATTCAACCACTGTATGCCTAACCTATCACCCATTATTTCTAGAAGAGTCAGAGGATATCTCAGCCAGTTCTGGGAATCTTGGTTAAATGTTATCCTTGCCCAGGGTCACCAAGGATGATGAAACACATCCACAACCAACTTATGTAAAGTTAGTAATTGAGAACAGACTAGGGGTTTAATTTGTGTGCTTCCCAGCTCCTGCTGTTTAGCATTGGAAGAGGGAGCTTGTGTTACACTTGAGATTTTTGTCTGTAAGTGGCAGAGCTGTTGGATGCCTAAAATGAAGCACTTTTAGTCTTGTTATTATAAATCGTAGACTTTAAAAAAAATTGCACCTTTGTTTCATCATGTACAGAATGTGTGCTGTCTGTTATAACTTATAATGACATCATTAGGTGGAGTTAACAAGCAATTATAATGATTAAAACATGACTTCAATCAGAGTGAAAGTAGACGAGGTCTACACTAAAGCAATTCACTGCAGCCTCCAATAAAAGGAAGCTGTCTCAGCTAAATATACGAAGATTGGGTAAATGTTCTCTACTTGTTACGAATGAGTGGGATGTTAGTCACTTATTTTAGAAATCAAACTTGTAATCTACTCCCTAGCAACCAAAATTCATGTTTGTAAATTGCACTCGAACTTTTTAATTTGAACTCCTCATGATGACTAATCTTTCCCTTTATCAAATTATTCCTATTAAGCAATCTCCATTGTATACATGATAACAAGCATGGGGCTGGATGAACACAGCAGGTCAAGCAGCATCATAGGAGCAGGAAAACTTGACGTTTCGGGCCTAAAACCTTCATCAGAAATGGGGGAGGGGAAGAGGGTTCTGAAATAAATAGGGAGAGAGGGGGAGGCGGATAGAGGATGGATAGAGGAGAGGATAGGTGGAGAGGAGGCAGACAAGTCGAAGAGGCGGGGATGGAGCCAGTAAAGGTGAGTGTAGGTTAGGGGGGTAGGGAGGAGATAGGTCAGTCCAGGGAGGACGGACAGGTCAAGGGGGTGGGATGATGTTAGTAGATAGGAGATGGGGGTGTGGCTTGAGGTGAGAGGAAAAACAGATTAGGGAGGTGGAGATGAGCTGGGCTGGTTTTGGGATGCAGTTGAGGGAGGGGAGATTTTGAAGCTTGTGAAATCCACATTGATGCCATTGGGCTGCAGGGTTCCCAGGCTGAATATGATTTGCTGTTCCTGCAGCCTTCGGGTGGCATCACTGTGGCATTGCAGGAGGCCAAGGATGGACATGTCATCTGAGGAATGGGAGGGGGAGTTGAAATGGTTCGCGACTGGGAGGTGCAGTTGTTTGTTGCGAACTGAGTGCAGGTGTTCTACAAAGCGGTCCCCAAGCCTCCGCTTGGTTTCCCCGATGTAGAGGAAGCCACAACGGGTACAGCGGATGCAGTATACCACATTGGCAGATGTGCAGGTGAACCTCTGCCTGATGTGGAAAGTCTTCTTGGGGCCTGGGATTGGGGTGAGGGGAGGAGGTGTGGGGGCAGGTGTAGCACTTCCTGCGGTTACAAGGAAAAGTACCGAGTGTGGTGGGGCTGGAGGGGAGTGTGGAGCGGACAAGGGAGTCGCGGAGGGAGTGGTCCCTCCGGAAGGCAGATAAGGGTGGGGAGGGAAAAATGTCTTTGGTGGTGGGGTCTGATTGCAGATGGCGGAAGTGTCGGAGGATGATGCGTTGGATCCGGAGGTTGGTGGGGTGGTATGTGAGGACGAGGGGGATTCTTTTTTGGTTATTGTTGTGGGGACGGGGAGTGAGGGATGTGTTCCAGGAAATGCGGGAGACTCGGTCGAGGGCGTTCTCGACCACTGTTGGGGGGAAGTTGCGGTCCTTGAAGAATGAGGACATTTGAGATGTGCGGGATTGGAATGTCTCATCCTGGGAGCAGATGCGGCGGAGGCAAAGGAATTGGGAATAGGGGATGGCATTTTTGCAGGAGGGTGGGTGGGAGGAGGTGTATTCCAGGTAGCTGTGGGAGTCAGTGGGCTTGAAATGGACATCTGTCTCTAGGTGGTTGCCCGAGATGGAGACAGAGAGGTCCAGGAAGGAGAGAGAAGTGTTGGAGATGGTCCAGGTGAACTTCAGGTTGGGGTGGAAGGTGTTGGTGAATTGGATGAACTGTTCGAGCTCCTCGTGGGAGCACGAGGCGGCACCGATGCAGTCATCAATGTAACGGAGGAAGAGGTGGGGTTCAGGGCCAGTGTAGGTACGGAAGAGGGATTGTTCCACATAACCTACAAAGAGGCAGGCATATCCACATAATGCCCTGATCCTGGTCACCAGCACGGATCAATTATATGCAGATAAAATGATGTGATATTTCAGGACTAGGATGAGGACTGGCCTAATCCTAGATTAAACACTTTGTTTTACCAAGATCTCCATCCTCTGAAACTTCAGAAATAAACACATCTACTTCAGTTGAAAATTAGTATGCTGCCAATGCTGGAAATCAGAAATCAAAACAGAAATGCTGGAAATATTCAACAGGCATGCTGAATATTTACAGGATTTTCTGACTTTTTAATCTATACAGCTGGCCTCCAAGAGAGTGCTGCCTTTTTGACTGACATACCTTGTTTCGCTCATTCAGTATCCCTGAATTACTTTTTGACAAGGGTCAAAGTCATCGCACCTCACTTCTCATGGTAGGCCAGGACTACAATAAATTATTCTGTGTCTCCCTCCTCAATTGAGTGATGGCTTAGGTTTAATTTTGCATCATAATCCATAACGCAAAACTTGTCTTCCCATGCCTACCTTGGATCTGTGATCAATAAAATAAATGAACAAAGCATTCAGAAAAATAGTACACCGATAATATATAAATAGAAGACACAAATCCAGATGTTATTACATAACTTTGGAGTAGGTAGGACTTGAACCCAAGTCTTTTGGCTCAGCGTTATGGACATGACCACAGCACTCCAACAGCCCTTAAAAAGCATGTATATAAGTGAGTTGTATTCTGTAACAAGAGGGAATTGAGGGATATGATTAGCAGGACAGAGGGCTTATCGGATCAAATGGCTTATTTCTTATTAGAATTTACAATCTTTCCTTCACTAAGTTATATATTATGCAATTCAGTACATTTAGTTTCAAGTATCATTCTTTATGGAACCTTAGCTTATTTGTTTGCAAAAATGGCTGTACTAAGCTGTGAATAGTGAGTTACCACACAGCCTCTCAATAACCCCAATTTCCTTTCATTATAGCTCTAAATTACTCTGATAATTCATGTTATATTTTCCCCTCCAAAGCATTACAGTGGTTTCAAGAAGGCAGTTCATCACCACCTCGGGTAACTAGGGATGGGCAATAAAGTGCTGGCCCCCACATCCCATGAGTGAAAAACAAGAATGTGCAGATGGGGTATCAGAAACATAATCACAACCCAGATACGGAAATTGATTCATTATTTAGTGTATCGTATTCATAAAGGACAGCGGAGGGGATAGTAACAGAACAACAAGGAGATAACTGAAGTTAATCCTAAGTGAAGGAGTAAGCTACAGAAATGGCTATTTTCAGTGGAAATCTCTCATTTTCAATAGTCATCAATTTAACACAAGAAGGGTATTTTGCATTACAAAATCATGAGGGGAAATATAAGATCAGGTACATTATTTTGAATGGATACTTCTAATGATTCTATATAAAAGTGGATAGATTCAGATTCGGTAAATCTATTGTGTTCATACATCATGATTCAGTGAGTAATGGAAACTACCAGAGGGAGTGACAGTCTTCAAAGGGCATTAACAAATGACCCAAACAACACTCAGGAAAGAGACGGAAGGTATAATATTTCTGCGAGGCAGAACAACTAATGTTGGAGACCACAGTGGATCAGACAGCATCCATGGAGAGGGAGCTAGCTAACGTTTCGAGTCTATTTGACCCTTAATTGACTCTTGACCCTTTCATGTTACAGTTGTATAGGACTTTGGTTCGACCACATTTGGAATACTACGTACAGTTCTAGTCGCCACATTACCAAAAGGATGTGGATGCTTTGGAGAGGGTGCAGAGGAGGCTTACCAGGATGTTGCCTGGTATGGAGGGCACTAGCTATGAAGAGAGGTTGAGTAGATTAGGATTATTTACATTAGAAAGACAGATGTTGAGGGGGTCCTGATTGAGGTCTACAAAATCATGAGAGGTATAGACAGGGTTGATAGCAAGAAGTTTTAACCCAGAGTGGGGGACTCAGTTTCTAGGGGTCACGATTTCAAGGTGAGAGGGGAAAAGTTTAAGGGAGATATGTGTGGAAAGTTCTTTATGCAGAGGGTGGTGGGTGCCTGGAACGCGTTGCCAGCGGAGGTGGTAGAGGCAGGCACGATGGCGTCATTTAAGATGTATCTAGATGGATACATGAATGGGCAGGGAGCAGAGGGATACAGATCCTTGGAAAATAGGTGACAGGTTTAGATAGAGGATCTGAATCGGCGCAGGCTTGGAGGGCCGAAGGGCCTGTACCTGTGCTGTAATTTTCTTTGTTCTTTGTTCTTAAAACGATGTTCAGGTTGAGCCTGTACTCGACCCCAATTAAACGTAAGAGTAATAGTAAAGCTGAAAATCTAATTGCTTATTATTTTTAGTGATCAATGGTTATTTCTCTAAGCTTCAATGAAGAATCATAATCGTGAAACTGAGTTCCTAATAGTACCATGGACGTACCTACAGTCCAAAGATTGCAGCAGGTCGAGAAGACAGAGTCACGGATTTGCACAGATCATTGCACCTTCTCAAGAACAACTAGTGATAGGCAATAAATACTTGCCTAACCAGCAATACCCACACCCCATGAATGAACATATATTTAAAAAGAAGGAAAAAATCATTCATTAAAAACCTGGCTTCTGCCATAAGCTAACAGATCAATGAGTTAAAAGCTAAATATTGCAAATAGTGGAAATTTAAATCAAAATTGGAAAAGTCTAAAAAAATGCAGACCACATCTGTGGTGAGAGAACCTTTGGTCAGAACTAGCAGAGGTAAGAGATGTGACAGGTTTCCAAATGGAAATCCCATTGGAGGGAAGAACAAAATAACTTCAAAGCAGGAAATTCAGGAAGACAAATGGAAGTGATGTAAACTGTAACACAAATATAGATTTGTCACCTCACTCATGGCACTTCTGCACAATGGCTGATTCTCAAATTCCATGAATGAAAGTTTGGTGACCTTATAACGTGAGGGGTAGGAATAAGTCAACCACAGTCGAAATAGCACACTGTAGTGAATCACAATATCTTCAAAGTCATTCAGCAGCACATAACTATGCAATCAGGCAGCACAGTGGCTCAGTGGTTAGCACTGCTGCCTCACAGTGCCAGGGACCCGGGTTTGATTCCACCCTCAGGCGACTGTCTGTGTGGAGTTTGCACGTTATCCCCGTGTCTGTGTGGGTTTCCTCTGGGTGCTCTGGTTTCCTCCCACAATCCAAAAATGTGCAGGCTAGGTGAATTGGCCATGCTAAATTGCCCGTAGTGTTCAGGGATGTGTAGATTAGGTGGGTTATAGGGAAGTGGATCTGGATGAGATTCTCTGAGAGTCAGTGTGGACTTGTTGGGCCAAAGGGCCTGTTTTCACACTGTAGGGATTCTATGAATCAAACAAGTTTAGATGATACAAAAACAGAAAATCTGGCAGTATCTATGGAGAGAAAACAGAGTTAATGTTTTGGGTCCAATGACCCTTCTTCAGAATTTCTTTTGGGTGATTATTATTGCAAAGTTCAACAGACTTATAGTCATTTACAGCAGTCAATGAAGATCAGACGATACAAATCCCATTTCACAGATCTTGGCCATAGCTCTGGAAGCTATGGTAATACAAGTAAATACACAAATACCACTTCATTGTTACAAGAGTTTCTGACCCAACCACCCCATTAGGCAAGGTGTTTCAGACTCCCACCATCATCTTGATGACCAAATTTTCCTCAACAACCCCTTAGCCTTCTCCTTCTTGTCTTAAATCTATGCCTCCTTGTTCTTGACCCATCTTCTAAAAGAAATATATCTTCTTCTCCACGATATCTACGCCCATTATAATCTTATATAAGTCTATCAAGCCCCTATCAAACTTTTGCTGCTTCAAGAAAAATAATGCTTGGCAATTCAATCTTTCCTCATAGCTCGGATCCTCCAAACCTGGCAGAATCCTGTCCAATGTTCCCTGCACCTCTCGAGTGCAATCAAATCCTTCCTATGCTGTGATGACCAGAACTGCACATAATGCTCAATTTGCGGCCTAACCAAGCCTTTTATGCAGTTCCAACATAACTTTCTTGCTCTTGTATTCTGTGCCTCATCTAATAAAGGCGAGCATACCATATGCTTTCTTAACCATATTATCTAACTACTTTGCTACCTTCAAGGATCTGTGGATATATGAATCAAAAACCTACTAATTTTCAGTATTTTCCAGGGTTCTACCACTCACATTATTGTGCTTTACCTTATTAACCTTCCCCAAGGGCTTTTTATCTCACATATTCAGGCTGAATTCCTTTTACCATTGCTCTGCCGAGCTGATCAATTCATTGACCTGCTTCTGCAGTTTACGGTTCTCCTCCTTACAATTTACCTCCTGACCAATTGTCGTGCCATCCATGAAGTTTTGATCATACCCCTTACATGAATGTCCAAAGTATTAATATACACCAAACAGCAAGGACCCCAGCACTGAGCTCTGTGGAACCTACCAGAATCAGACTTCCAGTCATAGCAGCATCCCTCTGCCATCACTCCTTCTTGCTTCTCAGTTAATTTTGGATCCAATGAGTCATTTTTCCTTCAATCACATGGGCTCTTACTTTCTTGGTAATTCTGGCATGAGGGATCTCATCAAAAGTCCTGATAAAGTCCATATAGATTACATCATGCATTACCTTCCTCACCACCCTTGGTTACCTTTCTCACCACCCTTGGTTACCTTCCTCTCCATCCTTGGTCACCTCCCAAAAATTCCCTCCTTTAATAAATCTACGCAAACAATCCCTGATTAATGCATGTCTCTCCAAATCCAAACATAGTCTGTCCCTCAGAATGCCTTCTAATAATTTCCCCACAACTGAGAATAGACTGATTGGCATATTTTAGTCTATCCCGTTCTTATTAATGGGTCAATGTTAGCAGTCTTCTGACACGCCAAGTGTGGCTGGAGAGGATTTGAAAATTCTCCAGGGCCGGGAGGCCACAGTACATCTTCCCTTTTCTCCATCAACAGTCTAGAATACACCTCATCTGAGCATTTAGATTTATCCATTTTTTAAAGCTGCTAAGTTTCTAGTATCTCATTTCCCTCTCTGTTAATTTCTTCAATATTTCATCCTGATGTCTATGCTTGTGTCATCTCTTTCCAATTGTTAAGACCAACACAATGTATTCATTGAGTCCTGTGTGTGTTTCCAGATTACCTCTATGGTCCCTAATGGGCACTACTCTTTCTCTTGTTATTCTTTTGCTCTTTATATATTTAAAACCCCCTTTTGAGTTTTCTTTTATTCTGCATGCTAATGCTTTTGCTTGAATTCCCCTAACTTTCCTTAATTCCTTCAAATTCCAGCTACACTTTACATTCCTTGAGGGATTTCACCTTATTTATCCCTTGGTACCTGCCATAAGCTTCTCTTTTTTGCTTAATCTTATCTTTTCTCGAATCCTAAGTTAAACGGTTGCCATCCAGGGATTTCCATCTTGTTCCCACCCTTTGCCATTTCAGTAATATATTTGCTCTGCACACTCATTATAACCTCCTTGAATGCCTCCCACTGCTCTGAAACAGCTTTACCTGCAAGTAGCTGCTCCAAACCCACCTGGGCCAAGTTATATCTCATCTTAGTAAAATTAGCCTTTCCCCAGTTTAGAAGTTTTATTTGTGGTCCATCTTATACTTTTCCATAGTTATCCCCAATTGAACTCAGTTATAGTCACTCTCTGCAATCAATAGAGACTTGTCTTATTTGTAACTTTAAAACACAAACTGAAGTAGGCATGAAAAATTACAGAATCAATTTTATTTCGAAAGTGGACACAAAATGGCTGCTAAAATGGCTTCCAATGGAGATGGGGCGACATGGTGGCTCAGTGGTTGGCACTGCTGCCTCACAGCACCAGGGACTTGGGTTCGATTCCACCCTCGGGTGACTGTCTTAATGGAGTTCACACATTCTCCCCAAGTCTGTGTGGATTTCTTCCCACAGTCCAAGGATGTGCAGGCTAGGTGGATTGGCCATGCTTAAATTGCCCATAGTGTTCAGGGATATGTAGATTAGAGGGGTGCATCTGGGTTGGATGCTCTGAGAGTCAGTATGGACTTGTTGGGCCGAAGGGCCTGTTTTCACACTGCAGGGATTCTATGATCTATGATGTTTGCAAATTCTCCACACATTGACTCAAGTCTTTGTGAAGTTCATAATTGAGTGATATTGTATAAAATGAGTTGAACTATGATCTCGGTCTTCCCCATTTACAAGTTCTGATGGGATATTTCCAATCATTATGTTCCTGGGTGAGGAGGGATGAAATAGTTCCCCTTTTTTATTCACTCACCCCTTGTGTGATCACAACATGGCAAAATTAAAAACAGATCTGGTGATTCCTTTCTCCCAGACCCATGTGAACTTATGTTTTGAATGGAACCAATTTAACCAGTCTTTCTTAATTTGACAGAGTAAGTTTATTCATTCATAAACAAAAGAGGAATTAATAATGCAACAGATATACACTCATAAAAGTAAACAGGAAGTTTAAGAAAGAAATATTGATCCATCTCTGAATTTTTCTTGAAGAATGGATAGTTGAACATTGTGACCATTGCAGTGGAGATTACCAATAGGACTGATGTTGCAAGTTGAAGACTTGATTTCAAATTCTTGGTTTTGTAATTTGGTTGAGATTCTGTTGTTCTGATTTCTTTTAACTATAGCTGACATAAAGTCCTTTTCGTCTGGCTTGCAAGCTAGCTGATTTTCAGCATTCAGATTAAAAGGGCCCCTTTTGTTGTCAAACAGGAATGACTAGGGGATGGATTGTTGACTGTGACCTTCATGGCACACTAGTGTTTAAACCCAGGCTAATTCACATGGGTACGTTTACATACATGGGAACCTTAGTCTCACTTGGTCATTCCAACAGAGTTCAAATCTGCTTTTTAACCCCTGTCCTAAGTTTTTATCAAAAGGCAAAACACAAAGTGTTTCTCCAATTTGGAATGTAATCCCCCAGGAGTGGCTTGTTGTTGAGCAAAGGGTCGTTCGTCCCTCATTATCATTTTATTCACAGGAGATTATATAGAGTCATTGAGTCATAGAGATGCACAGCACGGAAACAGACTCTTTGGTCGATCTCATTCTTGCCAACCAGATATCGTAAACTAATCTAGTCCCATTTGCCAACATTTGGCCCATATCTGTCTAATCCATTCCTACTCATATACCCATCCAAATGCCTTTTAAATGTTGTAATTGTACCAGCCTCCATCACTTCCTCTGGCAGCTCATTCCATACACACACCACCCTCTGCATGAAAAAAAATTACCCCTTAGGTCCCTTTTAAATCTTTCCACTCTCACCTTAAACATATGCCCTCTAGTTTTGGACTCACTCACCCTAGGGAAAAGACTACCTATTTACCCTATCCATGCCCCTCATGATTTTATAAACGTCTATAAGGTCACCCCCCCAGCCCCCAGCCTCCGATGCTCCAAGGAAAATCACCCTAACCTTTTCAACCTCTCCCTAGAGATCAAACCCTCCAACCCTGGCAACATCCTTGTAAATCTTTTCTGAATCCTTTCAAATTTCACAACATCCTTTTGAAGGGTGTTTTGTAAGTCTTCCTTTGAATCCTTAGATTTGACCTTCCATAGCTCGCTGTCTCTCCAGACAGCCACTTCATGTACATCCTTGCCATTCTTGGCTGTATCAGATGTCTCTTTTTGAAAAAATTCAAAATTACAGATTAAAATTGATTATAATACTTCAGATTTTTGACCCATGGTCATGACAAGTTCCTCTTATTAAGTGGATATTGTCTTATCATGAGGTATAGGACTGAGCCTCAAAATATGGATCCTGTAGAACTCCACAAGAATTGCATGAGTGTAAGATGGGCTCAACTCATGTGAGTGCATATCTTTGCATAAGGTAATTATCACAATCAAAGTTGTAGCTATTTTAAATACAATCAGAAGAATTAGGAACAGAAGCAGGCCATTATTGCCCTTAATAAAAACCAAAAGAACTGTGGATGCCGTAAACCACCTTCACAGATGCTGCCAGACCTTCTGAGCTTTTCCAGCAACTTTGTTTTTGTTCATTATTGCCCTTAAGTCTACTCGCCATTCAATATAGTTGTGGCTGATCTATTTGAGTTTTGAATTCCACATCCCCACCATTCCCCAAGAGCCCTTGATTCCCTTGCCTGATAAGAATCTATCAACGACTTCCTTAACAATATGCAATAACCCATTTCACGGCCTTCTTATGCTGTGTTTGAAAGTTATACAATCATCTGAGAGAAGAAGTATCCTCCTCATTTCTTCCCTAAAAGGGTAGACTCTTTTTTTAAAATAATGGTCTCACGTAATGAGTGCACGCAATGCATATCCTTTACAAATCCATCTTGCTAAGACCGTTTATGATCTTATCCGATCAAGTGACACCTCATTTCCATAAACTCCACTGGAAACAGGCCCAGTCTGTACAATATCTCATTGGAACAGAATCCTCTTACTTCAGGTTTCAGTCTGCTTTATCTCCTTTGAACCACCTCCAATGCATTTATTTCTTTCCTTTAAACAAGGATACCAACACCACATTACATATTTGAGATGTGGTCCAACCAAAACCCTGTATAACTGAAACGTCCTTGCTTTTATGTTCAGTTAATTTGCATAAGAAAGGACAAAATTCCATTCGCCTTGTTAATGACTCGCTGTGCCTGCATATAAAGGTTTTGAGATAATGTACCAGAATACCTTGGTCCCTCTGTACCTCAGAATTCTTCAGCTGTTCTCTGCCTATTTTCTGGTAAAATGGTGGCAGAGTAGGATGCTCTACCTCCACGGAACTCCTCTGTTCCACCTGTTCTGTTTCTTCTTTTTCTTTTTTTTCCCCTCCCTCTCTCCGTGCTCTTCTCCTTGTTCTCGGACTTGGACGCCCCGGCCCTGACCTCTGAAGCAGGTTTGGCGGAGAAGCTGGCGGCCAGAGCGAGGACATCATCGAACAGCAGCCTGGGGCAAATTGGCAGCAGCAGCCCAGTGCAGAGCATGACGGCAGCCAATGATCAGACCACGGGGAGACCCTCTTGCACTGGCCTGCTGTGGGGAACCTTTGGAGAGAGATTGTGATGTTTGTCTTTTTAAATTTGCTTCTTGTTTTTCTGGCCTATGGGTATTCTGTGTATTGGTGTAATGTAACCTTTTCTTCATTCATTTCTCTATTTGATAGCTAAGGATTGTACCTTGGTACTCCGTGCCAAATATAGTGTTGTAACTGGAAACTTATAAGCTTTTCACTGTACTCATTTGAGAATGTGTGGCAATAAAGCTACTTCAATTCAATTTAATTCTAATTCAGTTAAGTAATACTCTTTTATTCTTCCTGCAAAGTCAATGGCAAAGGGTGAGAGAACCGTCAAGAAGGAAAAAACACACTTGACCTCATCTTTACCAATCTCCTGGCTGTAGATGCATCTGTCCATGACAGTATCAGTATGAGTGACCACTGCACAGTCCTTGTGGAGATAAACACAGGAACAAAAATAAAGTTGCTGGAAAAGCTCAGTAGATCTGGCAGCATGTGTGAAGGAAAAAAGAGTTAATGCTTCAGGTCCGGTGACCCTTCCTCAGAAAACATAAAGTTCTGCCTTCACATTGAGAATATCCTTTATCATGTTATGTGGCACTATCACTGTGCTAATTAAGGCAGACTTTGAACAGATCTTGCAACTCAAGGCTGGGCATCCATGACACGTTTGGATCATCAATATTAGCAGAATTGTATTCTAGCACAATCTGAAACCTAATGACCCAGCATAGCCTCCAGTCAGCCATTACCATCAAGCCAGGGGATCAACTCTGGTTCAACAGAGTGCGCAGGAGAGTCCCGGAGCAGAACTAGACATAATTAAAAATGTTATAAATGAAGTGTCAATTTGGTAAAGCCACCAAATAGGACTACTTGCATGCCAAATAGTGAAAGCAGCACATGCTAGACAGAGCTAAGCGATCCCACAACCAATGGATCAGATCTAAGCTCTGTGGTCCTGCCACATCCAGTCATGAATGATGGTGGACGAATAAACAACGCACTGAAGGAGGATGCTCCACAAATATCCCCATCCTCAATGATGGAAGAACCCAGCACATCAGTACAAGAGATAAGGCTGAAGTAATTGGAGCAATCTTCAGCCAGAAGTGCCGAGTAGATGATGCCTTTAGGCCTCCTCCAATGGTCCCCAGCATTACAGATACCAGTCTTCAGCCAATTCGATTCACTCCATGTGATTTCAAGATATGGTTGGAGACATTTGATACTGAAAGGATATGGATCTTGACAACATTCCATCAAAAATACTGGAGATTTGTGCTCCAGAACTTGCTGCTCCCTCAGGCAAGCTGTTCCAGTACAATTATAACACAGGCATCAACCCAACAATGTGGAAAATTACCCAGGTATGTCCTGTACACAAAAGGACACATCCAAACCAGCCAATTACTGCCCAACCAGACTACTCCTGATCAGCAGTAAAATGATGAAAATTGTCATCAACAGTGCTATCAAGCAGCTTCTGCTCAGCAATAACCTGCTCACTGATACCCCATTTGTTTTCCACCAGGGCCACTCAGCTCCTGACCTCATTCCAGCCTTGGCTTAAACAGGGACAAAGGAGCTGAATTCCAGAGGTGAGGTGAGAGTGACAGCCTTTGACATTGAGGCCAAGTGTGGCATAAAGGAACTCAAGCAAAATGGGAATCAATGGACATCAGGGCGCAAATGTAAGAAGATGGTTGTGGTTGTGGTTGTCAGTCATCTCAGCTCCAGGACATCTCTGCTGGAGTTTCTCAGGGTAGTGTCCTATGCCCAATTGCTTCATCAATGACCTTCCCTCCATCATAAAGTCAGAAGTGGAATGTTTGCCGATTATTGCACAATGTTTAGCACCATTTGTGACTCCTCAGGTACTGAGGCAGTCTATGTTTAAATGCAACAAGTTCTGTACTATATTCAGGCTTGGGTTGATAAGTGGCAAGTGATATTCACACCGCACAAATGCCAGGCAATAACCATATTCAATTAGAGATGATATGATGATAATTAGAGATGATATCACCACGACTTGACATTCAATGTATTACCATCACTGAATACCACAGTATTGACATCCTGGGAGTTGATCAGAAACTCAACAGGCATCATCACATAAGCAGAGTGACTGAAAGAGAAGGTCAGAAGCCAGGAATGCTGCAGCAAGTAATTCACCTCCTGACTCCCCAGAGGCCATCCATCATCTACATGGCACAAGTCAAGAGTATGATGGAATAATACCCGCTTACCTGGATGGGTGTAGCTCCAACAACACTCAAGAAGATTGACACCATCCAGGACAAAGCACCTGCCTAATTGGCATCCACAATCACCAAAGCTCAGTACTAGCAGTGTACTATCTACAAGATGCACTGCAGAAATTCACCCAAAGATCCTTAGACAGCAACTTCAAACATCCACACCCACTTCCAAATGGAATGACAAGGGCAGCAGAATCATGGGATTACCGCCACCTGCAAGTTCACCTGCGAGTCAGTCACCATTCTGACTTGGAATTATATCACTGTTCCTTCATTGTCGCTGGGTCAAAATCCTGAAATTCCCTCCCTAATCGCACTGTGGATCAACCCTATCGCACATACACTGCAGTGGCTCGAGAATACAGATCACCCACCACCTTCTTAAGGGTAGCTCACTCTTCCTTTTTAAATACGTCCAGAAATTCTTGCTATTTACTTTTATATTTCTAGCTGGCTTTCCCTCATACTTCAATATTGTTCTCCAGTTTAATATTTCAGTCATCACTTAATTCTTCATAATTTGTCCAATAATCTGACCTACCATTCACGTTTGTGCGATTACCTGCTTTTCTCTAAAGTTTGATGCTTTCTTTAATTAGCCACGAATGGTACGCCTTCACTTTAGGTTTTTTAATGATATTAGGAATATACTTAATCTCAGAATTTTGAATTATCCCCTTAACTATCTGCCCTAGCTTCTCTATTGATCTATCACCTAATATCCCAGTTCGCTTCAACTAGCTCAGTTTTCATGCTCATATAGGTGGCCTTATTTAATGAGTTCTATTCTGTATTAATCATGAATTTGTCCCAATATTTTGAAAATCACCAGTCATTGTAGATTGAGCTACGCTGCAGATTTAACTGGGGGGAAATGGCAGCTGATGTCTCATAAAAAAATTCACCTATTTTTAATATTCAGCTTTTTACATTATACTTTTTATCAGCTGAGTTTTTTTTGAAGAAGAAACCTTCCTTCTTTCCAGCATAAAAGTGAACTTTTTAATTTAGATAATGTTGAATTGTGCAGTCTACAAATGCAGAAACAGTAAAGTACTGGCTTATCAAATTTTGTAACTTGATAGAATTTGGCAATAACATAAGTATAATTTAACTTCTGGAATTGAATCCATTTCCATCTTTTATACAAGGACTACAATGTTTACAGGAAATGTTCCTGTGATATCAATTCTTTTAAAATTGCCTGGCCGACATAACAACCAGATAAATTGAGGACTGAACTCCAGGTTTGATCTCGTTCCATGCAAAATAACATTTATTTAATTACATTCAATCTCTCACTCACTCTTCAATGTCTTATGTAAATGAGTTTGGGGCACTCTCAATATGGCTGCTGATGGGCACCATTCCCAATCATGACCGCTGGCCAATTTCACTCATGGCCTACATACCTCTTTCCCATCATGAATTTAGCTTCTCATTAAGTCTATGCTAGTAGAAGTTTCCAGTTGCAACTAAAACCACCACCATCAGAAACAAGTGATGTCTAAGTTACAGGAAGATATTGATGGATTGGTCAAATGTGTGGATCAGTGGCAGATGGAATTTAACCCTGATAAATAAGAGATAATGCACTTTGGAAGAAGTAACATGATAAAGGATTAGTCAATGTATGGTAGGACAGTAGGAAGCTCAAACGGAGAGAAGGATCTCGGGTGCTTGTCCACAGATCTCTGAAGGCTGCAGAACAGGTTAATTGGATGGTTAAGAAAGCACATTGGAACACTTGCCTTTAACAGTCATGTCATAGATTAGAAGACTAGGGAGACCATCTTGAAATTGTACAAAACTTTGGTTAGGCCACAGCAGGAGTACTGTGTGCAGTTCCGGTTGCCAAACTAGAGGAAGGATCTGATTGCACTGGACGGGTTGCAGAGGAGATTCACCAGGATGTTGCCTGGATTGGAGCAGTCTAGCTATGAAGAAAAGCTGCATTTGGTTGAGTTGCTTTCTTTAGAACAGGGAAGACTGAGGGGATCTGATTGAGGTGTCAAGATTATCGGTCGCATGGATAGGAAGCAGCTGATACCCTTAGTTGAAGGGTCAATAGTGAGGGGGCATAGTTTTCAGGCGAAGGAGGATTTGAGATTTTTTATTCAGCCAGGGGTGGTTAGAATCTGGAATGCGCTGCCTGGGAGGGCAGTAAAGACAGGAAGCCTCACAACCTTAAAAAGGATGATAAAATTCAAGGCTAAGGGCCAAGTGCTGGAAAATGGGAATGTTGCAGATATTTGGTGCAGTTGATGGGCCAAAGAGCCCATTCTATGCTTTATGATTAAATGACTCTTTAAATTCTATTTTTAGCATTTTTTAATTAGTCGCCAGTCGTTCCTGGTGATTTAGGCATTACTTGCAAGGCTCGCATTCATATCCCATTCCTACTTGCTCTTAAGAAGCTGATGTTGGATCTTCTGCTTCAATCATTATGATTCTTGTGATAAAGATGCTACCACACTGTTGTTAGACAGGGTGTTCAAAGAGTTTAACCTAGTGACATTAATATATACCCAAGTTAGGATGGGAGGTAACTTGAAGGGAAACTTGAAGGCAAAGTTGCTTCATGTTATATTTTATGTGTATACTGCTGCTAAAACTTTTTGATGCTACTTCTGTCTGAGTATGGGCATTAGGTTTCTGCACTCAGTCTTGGAGGCTGTTTCCTTTCCCTAGATTGCCACTCCTTTTGGTTTCTAGCATCTCCTATTGATCCTTCCCTTCTTTGTTCTTGCACTAGCTTAAGCCCTTTTCACTCTCCAGTGTGGTAACACTCTACATTTATATACTTAGAGTTTACTGAATACAATTCTCTAGGGCAATATCTAAGACCTTCTCCTTTATATACTTCGCTTTTGTCTCTCCTGCTCCATTCAGTTCTGCTCTGCTTTACTGGTGTCAGGGTCATATTTCCAATTACACCATCATTATTTCCATTATATGACAGCAAGTATTGCCACACATATATGCTTGTCCTGCTGGATCAGAAGTTTTGGAGGGGTTCTCAACTACCATGATCATGCATCATAACCTTAGATCACCAATGACATACTGAGCTTTTGATTGCAACATGTGCCTTTCTAAAAACAGAGGGATGACTGAGGATGTAACTTCAGTGGTATTCTTGAATGTCACAATTCACTTTGTCTGGTAACAAGGTGTCTGCGGAGAAAGGGATTTTCCTTTAAAAAATTGGCCTTCTTGTGACCAATCGAGGGAGTGGTTGAATAAAGAAGGGGGCCTGGTTCATCCCCCCTCAACTGAGAGATTAGAATTTTGTGGCATGGTCTGGTCACATCACGAGGAAACCTTGGTGAGTTGCTGCCAATGGTGGAGAGTGGAAAATTAAACTGATGGGTGAGGTGATAGCCAAATAGATTGTTCCAGTTACATGGATTGACCCAAACACATGAGTGGATAACGTTATTTGTTTAACATGTTGTGCCAGGGGAAATTAACAGAACCAGGAACAGCAGTTCCAAAATAATGACTCCCATGTGTTTCTCCTTTATTCAACATTACTACAAAAAAAATTGTGGGGATTTTCAGCAGGCCGCAATAGCATTACGAATGGAAATCCAAGTCCAATTGGCAGTTAAGGAGGGGATATACTAAATTCTCTTTATAAACAATTTTGGGTATGGTTCATTACTCTAGTCTATTTACAAAAGGCACTATATGTCACTCAGGATCTTACTTTTCAGAAATCCAAACAACTACCACATTTTGTAATTGCGGACATATGTGGCTGTGTTTTGGATGCTTAGCTTGGATGAGGAGCTGTTTAAGAGCTGTTACTGACTGTGAAATCAATAGATCATAGATGTCTGGAGATAACATGTCTGTCCTTATGTTGGGCTGAAGTTTATACTGGGGTTAGAATCCTGGATCCCCAGTATAATGGTTAAGGTCAAGGCAGCCTACACTTTGCTGTTTTTCTCCACTGCCATTCGACAGTCATTGGGAATGCAGACAGAACCAGTGGAGGGTGGGTGAAGCCTGAAGAAAAGGTAAACCCTGGGTCTTTCCAGTGCCGTGCAAGTAGACCCTACTGAGGGATGATGCGGGTTTGGAACGGATATGTCATTCCAATGAGGGCAAACACCAGTGGAAATAATAACTGGGTTGATTTGATTTGATTTATTGTGGTCACATGTACCTATGTAGTGAAAAGCTTTGTTTTGTGAACAATATAGGCAGATCATAGCAAACAAGGACATACAGATCATAGGGTGCGTAAACAGAATGTGGAATACAAGGTTATGACTGCACAAAGCAAGATCAGCATCATTAGAAGTTAGAGAGGTCCATTCAGCAGTCTAATAACAGCAGGGAAGAAGATATTCTTGAACCTGTTGGTGCACATGTTCAAGCTTCCGTATCTTCTCCCTGACAGAAAAGGTTGGAAGAGAGCATTACTGGTGTGGAAGGGGTCTTTGATTAAAGTTTTCGAGAAGATTTATAGCATGGTTTGTGGATGAGGTTGTAGACATGCTCGCCGAGCCAGTGAGTTTGGTTGCAAACGTTTCATCAACCTGCTAGTGTGTGCCTCCGCTGAAGCGTCGGTGTTCTGTCCCATTTGTAATTTATATGCTTCGGTTTGAGGAACTCTTTCGGTTTGAGGAACTCCATCGAAAAACACATTGAATTAGAGCCTGCGTCCAAACCACTGTGAAACAAAACTGGAAGCAATACTAATCACCCCAACAAGCTGAGGCAGAAAAATAACAAGCGGGACAGAACACCGAAGCATCACCGGACGCGCACTGATGATGTTTCCTCGGAGGGTGACAAAATATTTGCAACCAAACCCACTGGTCTTTGATGATGATGGCTGCCTTTCCACGACAATGAGAAAGGTAAATTGAATCTGTGGATGGGAGGTTGACTTCCGTGATGGTCTGGGCTGTGCACTCAACTTTCTGTAGTTTCTTGAAGTCCTAGGTATCGGAGTTTTGAGATTAGGCTGGTAGCGATTATGGTGTTGAAAGCGGAGCGGCAATCGATGAGCATGAGCATGACGCAAGTGTCTTGGTTATTCAGATATTCCAGGGATGAAGGTAGGGCTAGGGAAATGGCCTCTGCTGTTTTCCTGTTTTGCTGCTAGGCAAATTGATGGGGATCGAGGCAGGCTGAGAGGCTAGAGTTGATGTGGACCATAACTAACCCTCAAAGCACTGCATGGTTATGGAGGTCAGAACCACTGGGCTCTGGGAAGAAGTGGCATGTGGAGATCTCCACATGACTTGCCCAGTCACCTGGCAGGCACCTAGAGATACTGTCCCCCTGCCAGTGATGGCAGGAGGAGGACCATGCATGGAGTGCCCACTACCACAAACACACTAGACAAATAGCAGCTGGGCACTGAGAACGGCACCCACTGGCATTGCTCCCAATTTCATGAATCCTCCAATCTGCCATCCTGACCCGCGACAGGTGGGTTATTGAGGGGTAGAGGTTAACCTTCAGCCAATTGATACATTGTGTCACAGATGTTTGATGGCGCAGGAATTACAGAGGCCTCCAATTATTTTACTCAAAGAATTTCCGAAACATATTATTGTTAAAAAATTCTCTTTACAGTGTTAATCATGATGGTCCTCAAGCTGCTTTGTGTGAGATGATTCTCTTGGCTTAGTTGCATCACAAAGGTATGCCAGCATCCTTTCCTATCTTGATATCAATGGGCAATAACATTACTCCTGTGCTTACTGACCTACATTGACATCCAGGCCAGTATCACCATTATTCAACTAAATTTTCACATATTTCCACAGTCCTCCTTATCTTTGTAACTTCTTCCCACCCACTACATCCACATCCTTCTTGTACAGCCCTCATTTCCTTCACACACAATTGGCAGGAATTCCTGCAAATGTCCAAGTCTAAGCTTGGAACTTGCACCCCTCAACATCTCCATCTCTCTGGTTTCCTGCAAAATATGACTACAAACCTATGTCCTCTAAGGACCTTCTGTCCTCTATGACTTGTTACAGGAGCTCAGTGTCAGACATTGGTCTATTAAACCTCCTATGATGTGTTAACCAAATGCAAGCTGTTATAGTTGTTGTGAAATCAAAATCAGCCCAGAACTGGCAGATTTTTAACTACAGCATGTCCACCATGTTATGGATCCCACAGACTACCAACTTCATGAACATTTTATTGAATTAATTAACATCTTTTTCAGCTGTCATATTATTTCAAACAATTCTGTCAGCAATTGCGAAGAAATCAATTTCAGAATATTTTTGTCAATATGATCTGCATGTGTGTGATTGTAATGTGGTTAAGATGGTGGGCCACATTCTGATCTTTTCATCACTATTTTGATGTAACTGGTTTAACTGCTGCTTTAGCCCAATAAATTATAACCTCTTTTTGCAACCAAATTGAATCATTCACAAATGTTGTTCAGTATTGTTGAACAATCGCCAAAACTATCACATTGCTACTCAACAGCCCATTCATTGCAATTATATAGAAAAAGACACACTCACAATACTGGAAATACTGTGATAATTTAACAACTAAAGACACCTCTTTAGACATTGGCATTCTAAGTTTAATAGACAATAAAAATCAATAATATATTTCTGCATAAGTTCATTATAACTTCATTAAGGCTATGGTTCCCTGGTTGTGAGAGTACATAATTATTCAAAAAGAGGTCTCTTCTTCTCTGTTAACGTCAGCTAAGTTAAAAGGATGTGAGAGGTTTAATTTTAAGGAATACAGATATCAGATTGTTTATCAAAAAGAAAGCATTGATTTAAAAATAGAGGACTAAATGAGGTGCGTAGCTGATTACAGAAAGTAAAATCTATCAAAGTGATGGCCAGCAGTGTAAAGTTTGCAATTATAGAAACAGAGAAAATACAGAATGTAGGAACAGTGGGAGGCCATTCAGTACTTTGAGCCTGCCCTGCTCTTCAATATGATTATGGCTGATGAATATGGTCATGGCAGATTACGAATGAGCAATTTTACAATGTTGGAAATGTAATGTTTCTAATGAGTTGCTAATTCAAACACTTACACTTGGACATTCCAAGGCATTATTCAAAGAAGCACAGTGGAATTCTTTTTGTGTCCTGACCCTCCTTTGAAAGAAGTTAACAATTGATTGAGCAGCAAGAAAACCAAGATCCATTTAATTTGTTTTCCAGCCTCTCGGTGTTGCAGGATATAGAATTAAGCCTTACATTTGAAATTAGATTGGGATTGTAGCTCCTGGAGATTTTCAACATTGAGCCCACTGAAATACAGTGAGGAGGTTAGGGAGGAGCAGTACAAGATGCCATGATTCAAATGCCCACTTTGGTGTCAAAATCCTCGAGGTACAACTTGGAAAACCAGCATCCCACAGAGACTGGAGAGCCCGGTGTTCACTGTTCATTATTTTGTAAAGAGATCAATCAGGAGATGGTTCCCATGCAGTATCTGCCCTTGACTTCTTGGTTGGAGGAGGTAAGGAATGGGAAAGATTTGAAGCATGTTTCAAGAGAGATCTTAGAGGATTACTGAGCTACAACTTACACACTAGAGCGATAGTGCTCTTCCCCTGGAATGGCGAGACAAAACTCTTGAATAAGGTTCCTTCTTCTTGCTCAATAAACAATGGCTAGCTCTACTGAACAGTATGAATGTGTCTACATGCAAAATGTACAGACAGAATGCAACATTGTGGAAATAAATTTGACATTTTCAGGGCTTTCTGGAGGACTATGCTATTTGCCTCTCTGTACCGACTAGGCCTGAGGCTGTATCTTTCTGGGGTGTGACATCATTTGTTCCCAGGAACCACCATTTCCTCAACCAGACATCTTATCACAGCGCTTGGCTTCAAAAGACCTCTAGATCTGTCCGTCAATGTCAGCTTAGATGAAAGGACACATTTTGACAAAATATCAGGCAGAACAGAGTCTGTGCCAGCTTGCAACTTGTTCCTGGGAACAGAGTAGGAGAAGCAGCAAGATAGAGTTGGAGGATAATACTGGGCCAACAGCACCCATAGTAATTTTGGAAAGCAGGAAAAGTGCTGCCTACTTGTCTGACAATCCAAAAATATGATTTGGACATAAGCTTTGAAGCAGCTGGCCATGGTCCTGTTACAACGCGCGAATTATGTTGATCAGCAACAGGGCACTTTGCACCACTTCGTCATGTCTTCTAAGTCTTCTGGTCCGCACCATGTCATTGCACCTCGTTTTGCACACTAAAACAAACTATCGCCTGAAAAAGGCAGTTTCTCCATTCGTCCATGCCACGCCATCTTTAAAATTACCAGTAGCTGAAGCATTCATGTTATTGCATGTAGAATTTACCTCCGATATTTTGAGGATGGCAACACAGACAGACAGCATTCAGTCCATCATGTTGGTGTCACCTCTGTGAAATAATTAACCTGTCTGATTTTTCAACACGGCCATTTTTTTTTACCTGTTAGAGTATTTGTGAAATTCCCTTCTAAAATTACTGTTCAATTTATTTCTGCCCCTCTTTCAAATCAGACATTTGAGAGTTGCTGTTTCGCCTAATCTCTTCTCCGGTTCATTTGCCAGTTGTCATCTATCCATGTCTTTTAGTTACTGATATGCTGGTGTAGGTATTAGCGATACAGGTAGAAGGAGGAAAGAAGTTCTGGTGAGGGAATATCAACAGCTAAGAGCTAAATAAAAAGGAAAACCAAAAAAGCAATAATCTCGGGATTACTACCTGAATTACGAGCAAATTGGTACAAGATAAAAAGGCAAAATACACGACTTAAAGATTGGTGTTGGAGAAATAAGTTTGAATTCACAGGACATTGGCACCAGAAATGCGGGAAGAGGCAGTTGTTTCGATAGGACGGGCTCTCCTGAATCATGTTGGTACCAGAGTCCTTGCAACTAAGGCTGTTGATAGGTCTTTAAACTAAATAGTCAGGTGGATGGGTTCAGTTGCATGGAAAATGATGGGAAAAGTTCAAGTGGGAGAGGGCTCAACAGAGGTTATTGAAGTTTTGAGAACAAGTAATAGAACAGAGAGTATAGAATTGGTCAGGAATCTAACTTCAGGCACAGCAGAACAGGGGACAATTATGCAAAAGGGTTGGCGGGGGTGCAGTCAGTGCAGGACCGAGGGTGTTAGACTTAAATGCACAGAGTATACAAAACAAGATAAATGAGCTTGTAGTGCAGATTGAAATTGACAGGTACAATGCTGTGGGTATCATAGAGACAAGGCTGCACTGGGATCAGGGATGGGAACTAAATATCCAAGGATACAAGTCCTATCGAAAGGGCAGGCAGATGGCCAGAGGGGATGGGGTTGCCTTATGTGTAAGAAATGAAATTAAATTGACTTCGTAATTACTCGAGTCAGGGCGGGTCCCAGAAGACTAGAAAATGGCTAATGTTCCACCCTGTTTAAGAAGGGAGGGAGGCAGAATACTGGAAAATGAAGGCCAGTTAGCCTGACCTGAGTCATTGGTAAGATTTTAAAGTCCTTTATTAAGGATGAGATTTCAGAATTCTTGGAAGTGCATGGTAAAATAAGGTTGAGTCAGCACAGTTTCCTCAAAGAGAGATCATGACTGACAAATCTGTTAGAATTCTTTAAAGGAGGTAATGAACAGGTTTGATAAAGGAGAACCAGTGGACGTATCCATTTGAACATAGAACATAGAACATTGCAGCGCAGTACAGGCCCTTCGGCCCTCGATTTGGATTTCCAGAAGGTCTTTGACATAGTGCCACACAGGAAACTGCCAAGTAAGATAAGATTGTATGTTAGGGGCAAGGTATTGGCAAGAATTGAGAATTGGCTGACTGGCAGAAGGCAGGGAATAGGAATAAAGGGGAATTTTTTGGGTTGGAAACTGGTGACTAGTGAAGTCAATAAATATGGAGCTGGAAAAGAACATCTAGTCAGTCTGCAGAATTCTGTGTTGGGACCAGAACTATTCCCATTATACATTAACAATCTGAATAAAGGAACTGAGAGCATTGTTGGATTGGTGGAGGGGCAGGAAGAATTTCAGGAAGTGGAAGGGTGCAGAAGCACTTGGACAGGCCAGGAGACTGGGCAAAAAAAAAATGGCAGATGGAATACTTTGTGGAAAAATGTAAGTTTACGCAGTTTAGTACGAAGAGTAGAGGTGTAAACTGCTTTCTAAATGGACAAAGGCTTTAGAACTCTGAAGCAGAAAGAGATTTGTGAGTTCTAGTTCAAGATTCTTTCAACATGCGGGTTTAGTTGGCAGTTCGGAAAGGAAATGCAATGTTTTCAATCATTTCAAGAGGGCAGGAATACAAGAATGAAATGAACTGCCAAGATTATACAAGGCTGTAGTCAGACTGCATTTGGAAAATTGTGAGCAGTTTTGGGACCCATATCTAAGGAAGAATGTGTTGGCATTGAAGGGTTTCTGAAGGATGATTACAAGAATGATCCCGAAAATGAAAGCTTTGTCATATGAGGAGCAGTTGAGGATGATGAGTCTGTACTCAATGGAGTTTAGAAGGATGAGAGGGGATCTCATTGAAACTTACTGAACACTGAGACGCCCAGATAGAATGGACATGGAGAAGATGTTTCCACAAGTAGGAGGGACTAAGACCTGAGGGCACAAACTCAGAGTGAAGGTGCAAACTTTAGAACTGAGGTGAGGAGAAATTTCTTCAGCTAGAGAGTGGTGAGTCATTGCTGCAGAAGGCTGTGGAGGCCAAGTAATTGAATATATTTAAGACAGAGATAGATCGGTTCTTGAGTGGTAAAGGGAGAAAGCAGGAGAATGGGGTTGAGAAACATATTAGCTGTGATTGACTGGTGGAGCAGACTTGATGGACAAAATGGCTTAATTCTGCTGCTATATGTTTTGGTAATTTGGTATCTGTCACATGAGACAGTGGCCTGGATTTTAACTCGGGGGCGCATTCCGTGCAGGAGCACTGATTTGAGGTCAGCAAAGCAGGCAGAATGGTTTTAATTGCATGACTCCTTTTAATTTCTGACTGTTTGCTGCCCACAGGTAATCCAATTGTCAGCCTGGAAGCCAGTCCAACATGTGGAGGCCTACCACACAAGGCCACCTCTGAGGATGGCTAGTACTAGTTAGGTGGAGAGTGGGATGTTCCTTATCATGGTGGGTATCCCAATCACAGGATAGAGCATATCACATCACAAGGGGGTGGGGAAAAGGGATGGGGTTGCAGATTTAGTCATTTGGGGCCAATCACAGAATGGTGTACTGGGAACTGTTAGCGCCCTATTTGGAAAATCACTGAAGGATTTGAACTGGGTTTTAGGTGTTTTAGTTTCACATTTGTGCTACCTGAACTATCATAGAGATGCCTCTAGTAAGTTTATGATTGAGCCTTAACCTGCATTTAGAACATAGAACATTATAGCGCAGTACATGCCCTTCGGCTCTCGATGTTGCGCCGACCTGTGAAACCAATCTGAAGCCCGTCTAACCTACGCTATTCCATTATCATCCATATGTTTATCCAACGACCATTTAAATGCCCTTAGAGTTGGCGAGTCTACAACTGCTGCAGGCAAGGCATTCCATGCCCTTACTACTCTCTGAGTAAAGAATCTACCTCCGACATCTGTCCTATATCTATCACCCCTCAATTTAAAGCTATGTCCCCTTGTGCTAGCTGTCACCATCCGAGGAAAAAGGCTCTCACTGTCCACCCTATCTAATCCTCTGATCATCTTGTATGTCTCTATTAAGCCACCTCTTAACCTTCTTCTAACGAAAACAGCCTCAAGTCCCTCAGCCTTTCCTCATAAGACCTTCTGTACAATTCTTTGTAAAATCCTCGATTCCAAAAACCATGTATAGGCCATACTGGAGTGGGAACCCTAATACATCAGAAGAAAGAAAATTTGCTCACAAAATCAGCCAACAACGGGTGGAAGAGAGATAACAAGCATGGGGCTGGATGAACACAGCAGGTCAAGCAGCATCATAGGAGCAGGAAAACTTGACGTTTCGGGCCTAAACCCTTCATCAGAAATCAGAAAACAACGGGTGGAAGTTGGGTAATTCCAGTTTGGTGGTAATCAGGCCTAGGAAGCAAAAGATGGCTTTCACAAGTAAGACAAGCTCAGGGAAGGTATAAAAGAACATCGAGGAGAAACTAAAGATAGATATGAGTTCAGGGCCTGCGTGTTGCAGAAAGTTTGGCTCAATTGGTTGCTGAAAAATAGGGACACAACAAAGGAAGCTGATCAGACGGACTCAATCTTCATGACAAAGAAGTCCAGGATCTCCCCACACTTCTTATTGGAGCGGGGTGGAGGGCGGGGTGGTGGTGTAGGGGGAAGGGAAAGCATGTGTGTTGGACAAAAGAAGCCAAGTGTTATCTTTGCATTCAAGAAGAATTCTGGGAGAGGGAGTGGTTTTATCAGATGAAGTCAGGACCAATAGTACCTTATGTGGCACACCAGATCTGGCCAAGGATGGCTAAACAATTAGCAGTCATACCTTTCAAAATCTGTGTTCTTTGGATTTCTGGAAGTCAAGATGAAGGTCAGAGGAGAGAAAATGGCCAGCATAAAAGAGAATAATGGTTTTAATGATTGGGGACTGCGGCATCAAAGGTTAAGGCGAATGTGAAGCTGAGCCAGTCTGCCATTCAGGGCCATTAGCTGAGTGAGATGTATATCTGGTAATAGATCTGATACCATTCAACTTTCTTCCCCACTCAAGTCAAATTGCATTCCCTAAGCTTCTATTTATAAAACCAATAATCCCTTATTGATTTAATTCAATACATCCAGTCAATCCCTTATGTGAGAGATAATAGGAACTGCAGGTGCTGGAGAATCTGAGATAACAAGGTGTAGAGCTGGATGAACACAGCAGGCCAAGCAGCATCATAGGAGCAGGAAGGCTGGCATTTCAGGCCTAGACCCTTCATCAGAAAATCCCTTATGTGCATAGTTTTTGAAAGAAAAGAAGGTCAGAAGAAGGTTTGAAAGAAAAGAAGGTCAGAAGAAGGTTGAGAAGATCACAACAGCACATAAGTGACGTATTGTTGGTTTTATACCAAGATTTCCATTCTATGATTTCCATCAGGGGCTGCCAGCAGCCTCACAGTGACAAAGCTAGGTGCCTTTAAACAACAGAATAATGTTCCTTGTGCAACCATGTATGGCATCTCCCACTGTGTATATGCCTACGAGACTGTTTTTTCTCATTCATTTAAAATAGCTCAGAACTTCATATGCACCTAGAGGGCTGTTGATGTTTATCAGGATTGTCACGCTAGTAATCAGAAATTAACGGTTATATTTGTTTCATTTTTAAAGGCGAAATCTGAAACCAAATTCGAAAAGTGAAGCAATTGATTTTTATTCCGAAATTCTGGGGCTTTTACATTTTCTCTCTGGTTTGTTCACATCTACGTACCTACCACACACCGCTCCACCCCCGCCCCCCACAAACCCACCCCTCCAACCCCACCCCCCCCAGCGTGCTATTGATTACCATGCACATTGCTTTAAGGACAGTCAGCTGGATAACTGAACATTCAAGTTGCCATGGAGGCATCCGTATTCAGTGGCTATCAGCATCTACTGTGTCCAGCTACTGTCAAGCTCCAGTCAATCAATCTCAATGCCTGTTCTCTGGCGAAATACCCAATTGCAAGTTTTTAATGATGCATGTGGGTTACATTAATCATGCCTTTTCATCCAGAAATATTCCAGCAGTTCATCTACAGTGTGTGTTTCCAAAAAGAGAACTGTATCTTGAACAGAATAATACCCATGTTAAAATGCACCAATGAGAACAGTTTCCTTTTAACAACATTGTGCTTACTTGCTGGAAATCTGGTTAATCGATCTCAGGCTGTGGTTACATCTCCTAATCAATGAATAGAGCTGACAAAGTATCTCCACCACTTTGATATTTAAAAATAGAACGGAGGCTCCTTATTTTTAATCTGCAAAATCTTCAGTTAAAACCAAACCACGTATCTTCTGGAATTGTTCAGCAGCTTGCATCGAAAAGCAGCAGAGCACAACAAATGGTTCTGAGTGATCTCAAAAACAAATCCTGTCAAGTTATGAAGATTGTAAGCTCTGAGTGTTCCTGAAATTTAGAATCATAGAATCCCTACAGTGTGGAAGCAGGCCCGTTGAGTCCACACCGACACTCAGAAGCGCATCCCACCCAGGCACAAACTCCCTACTCTACAACTCTGCATTCCCCAAGGCCAATCCACCTAGTCTGCACATTCCTGGACACTTTAGTACATCCAAACTACCTAACCTGCACATCCCTGGATACTATGGGCGACTAAGCATGGCCAGTCCACCTTATCTGGACATCTTTGGATTGTGGGAGGAAACCGACACAGACACAGGGAGAATGTGCAAACTCCACACAGACAGTCACCCAAGGCCAGAATCAAACCTTGATCCCTGGTGCTGTGAGGCAGCAGTGCTAACCACTGAGCCACCACGCTGCCCTAAAGTTGAGCATAGAATCTAGGCTGTAATGCCACCGTATTACAGAATGAGTGCTGCATCATCAGACGATGTGCATCTGCTCTCTCAGGTGGATTTAACACATAAATTATGCCTCTAATGTGAAGAAATGCAGTGGATTTTTCCTCAGAATCTGACCTAACGTTTAGCTCAATCAATAGCACTAAAGTAGTTTACCCAGTTGTTATCACTTTGTAATTTCTGGATCTCATTCTACAATTAAGCTATTACATTTTTCTGCTCCGTAACAATGCCAATACTTCAAAAACCCTTAGCTGGCTGCAAACCACAAAGGCATTTTCAATTATTCTGAAAGGCATTGGGTAAATGCAAGAAATTTTTCAATTTTTTGTTAACCTCTTGCTAGTTCGATGTAGCTATACTGTATAGTTGTAGTAACACTTTACTCAGAATCAAAATGCGTTGTATGCCTTGGGGTTAGACCATTCCACACTGCAAGAGACTGACCACCATTGAATCTCTGTTTTGGACATTTGCATTCTATAGACACATATACGAGAAATATAGAAACATGGTGCAGAATCTTATAGGGGTGTGAATGACCTGGGTTATGGTGAGATTTGTGGCAGAATCACGAGACGTAAGGCCTATTTTGATGTTGGGTATCTTTTACACATCAGGCAGGCGAGTTTCTAGAGACTAAACAGTGACTGAAGAGAGTGGTAAGTTGCTATTTAAGGAGGATTATTGCTTGACAAATGCCTCATTAATGGCCCAACTCAATATTCAGCTTCCAACTGCGCCAAACAACCTGGGCCTTGAGAATTTCTGACATGGAAGTCAGAGCAGGTATCCAGTGAGCTGAGCCCTCCGCTGGCTGTGAGGAGTCTCCATGTTGCTCAGGACCGAGCATCATCTCACAATCCAGTCACACGGTCCCCTCATAAACGTTGACATCCAAGGTTTAACGACCCCTCATGACTACCTGTGCACCACTCTGGACATCAGGCATGATGTTTTGAAAGCACAGACCTGCATTTCAGGCTGCACCAGCAACCAGCGTTGAAAAGCTGCTGCCAGGACATTTTATACACATGGACTGAAACCGCGATTGCATCAGAGTACTGCTCACTTGCTCTCTTAGCAACCTCTCATTTACCATCCCACTTGTATTATTTTAATGCTCCTGCCTTGCCCATTGGCGCAGTCACCTGACCAGACAGCTTGCTTTGCTGGCAGCAACCCCCTGTTAAGGGGTCATGCACCTTGCTGCACGACAATGTGATACATCAATCTCACAGCTGCATCATATACACGGGCTTATGCAGCAAACGCACTGGTACGTGCAGCAACCAAGCAGCCAGTCTGCAAGGCTGAGGGGAGTAATCCTCACCGAATTCCATCAAACACCCTTCAGTCAGACGTTCCAGCGCCGGACATCGCAGGCGATCTCCAATACCAGCCGAGGGGTTTGGTCACAGTCAGACATCTGGTCAGAGTGTTCTCAATCAAGGGGAGGACCTATGCCTCCACAGTCCAGGGAATGGGTCACAGCCAGTCCTGTGACTCCACAGCAGCCAGGCCAAGGGGCTGGGGTTAAAGTGATCAGGGAAATGTACAGCCACCAGCCAGGGCTCTGGGCACTTCTAGTCTGCCTTTGGGGCTGCCTGGTCAGGTCACTCATGGGGCTGGGCCATAGTCAGGCTGTCAGGTCTATCCACAGAAACTAGGGCAAAAGAAGATGCGGGTGGACAAGGGGGTGGGGAGCACTGCCTTGGGAGGGAGAGTTGGGAACCTATTGTTCAAGATTGGGAGCAGCAGTATGGGCAAAAGGGGATGATAATTGCAAAGGGGGCGAATGTATTGTAAGGGAGGAATATGGTAAAGCACGGATGGGAGTGGGGTAATGCGGCAGAGGGTTTTCCACTCAGTTAAGAGCCTCTGGCTTCAAGTAGGAGAGCAGAATATAACCATACCTGGCATGGTCAGCTCATACCAGGGAGCTAACTGGACAGGCCTAGGCTCATGTGAACACAATGGGTGGGGACCTGGTGAGGTACAAAGCCTAAGAGATTTAAAGGAAGGGCTATCAGGGAGGAGATCTGGATGTTCAGGGTTTCACTGAAGTGGAAACTGGAAGCACTGGCCAATGAGTGGTCCCCTTGCCTTCCATCGTACTGGAAATCAAAAGTGCGCAGTGGAGGTGTCTAGGTTAGTAACTTAACCTGTGAGGGAGGGGGCTGCAAAACCCATCAACATGAGGCACTTTATAGGGAAACAACATTGCTCACAGATCCATGCACCGTACAGGATACAGAACCTGTGGGGGCCCTTGTCCCTGGTAAACCTTCAGCTTGCCTCCCTGTTTGCTGCACGTCCTTGCCCCAAACCTCTGTGACCTCCCCATTCACCTCAACACTTTTGGACACAGAGACCAGGAAAAGAACAGGGGTGTTTTAGCATGAGGACAATAGATGTCAGCATAACCCATTGCCCTCTATAAGCATTTTACATCATAAGCTGCAACAGCCTCTCAATGTTGACGTCAATCCATCCTGTGTGGACTTGAGGTTGGGCATCATGCTGGAACGGTTACACTTGGATCTACATAAGGAGTAAAACAAACTGAAGTGCTAAGAACCATATCAAATTTATACTGGTCTGCCATTTCATGTACATTTGCACTGTCACACATGCCAACAAAATCCCCTCAAGAATTTTCTTTTATCTTAACTCTCGTTAGGTTTCAGTGCTGTCCCAGGTTTTGCAGCTGGGGTGAAGGGAGCTTGCTCAGCTTTGGAGCCCATTGGCCTTGGAGGGTTGGTCAATGACCCTGGGGCCATTTGTGTCGAGATGCCCCTGACATACTGAGCTCCACTTTTTTGCAATTGGACCCTCCTCAGCTTGAACTTTCCATGGTCAGAGAGAGTAGGTAGGGTGGAGGTGGAGGACCCAGCCACCTCTGAGGTGTCCTGAGATGAGAATTATGAGGGGGTCTCCTCCTGTAGCTGGATGCCTCCTGGCAACACCCTTGTGAGGAAAGACCGCTGAAGTCTCTCCGGCCCTGGAGACCAAAGGCTGGGGTGATGGATTGCAAGTGTGTGTCTGTCAGCCAGATGGTTGCATGTTTGGAGCAGCCGATTCCTCATGGTGTAGCTGCACTCCTGCAGCATCTGGGCAATGAGGGTTATTGCGTCCCACATCCTTGTCTGCAGTTCCTGTTGCTTTCTGTGATGTGGATGAACTCTCTGTTGAGTGGCACAACATATTCCTGTCATGCCCAGAGTTGAGCTGGATCTTGGTCTCCCATGCGAATGGCCTGAGTTGTTTCTTCCTTGGCTAGCTGTGGATCTGGCATAGTGAGGTGCTTACCAATTTGTGCTACCAATTTTCTGAAGACTGATGTTCCCACCTGGGTGTTAGTATCTGAGATGGTGGAGGGTGGTAGGAGGCAGCCTTGTTAATGATTCCTCTAAAGTCCTCAGTACTCTCTTCCTCAGAGGTCAGGGAGGTCCATTCAGATGGAGCCAGCTGTTTCTCCATAGATGCCATTGGTACTTGCAAGACACGTTTTAATCACTTTAAATGCCCTCTTGTGATTGACAATTATTTAAAGCAAAATGTGTCTTCTTTTTAACTCCATCTAAGCACCTAACAACAATAGAATCCCTACCATGTAGAAGCAGGCCATTCAGCCCATTAGTTCACACCAACCCTCTGAAGAGCAGAGACCCACCTACACCCACACCATCCCTGTAACCTTGCATTTCCCATGGCTAATCCTCCAATTTGCACAACCCTGAACACTATGGGCAATTTAGCATGGCTGGTCCACCAAACCAGCATATCTTTGGACTGTGGGAGGAAACTGGAGCACCCAAAGGGAACCCACATAATCACAGGGAGAATGTACAAACTCCACACAGACAGTTGCCCGAGGGTGGGATTGAACGCGGGCCCCTGGTACTGTGAGGCTGCTGTGCTAACCACAAAGACACTATGTCGCTCCTTATATCTCTTACATAGTCTTAATTTCCTTACATAGTCTTAATTTCCTCAATTAAACCTCCCTTTACGTTCCTCAGGTTGGACTTTTACATCCCATTATGGGTATACTTGAAAGTTAGAATCTCATAAAGATCATGGCCTGATCTCCATTTTCCTGCCTAACTCCCATCCCGTCTCCCATATTGCACTGGTAAGGAAGGAGTCAGATTTTTGTCATCCTGCATGACCTTATTTTGGCTCCACTGCTAGAGAGGTGTATCTGAGGAAAATGGCAACAGAGAGACCAGGCTGGCAATTTTCATAGCCTACTGAGTGGCAGGACATGGGCACCTTCTTTGTATTGGTCGCATGGCCCAATCAGAGGCGTCCAGTACATAGATCTACAGAAATGTTGTAGCATGGAAGTGGAACATTCAGCCCATTATTTGTGCATCCACAGAAAGAAAAATGTTAACCGCCCATTCAAATCCCATCTTCCAACAACTGGTCCATTTCCCTTTAGGTTACGGTACTTCAGGGGCAGATGAACCAGACACCAAATTCCAGATACCCATCACCCTCTAGATGAAGAGACAAAAAAACTGCAGACACTGGAATCCAAGGTAGACAAACAGGAGGCTGGAAGAACACAGCAAGACATGCAGCACCTGGAGGAAAGGA
>JAHRHZ010000034.1:21774718-21825699 GCA_024137785.1 Ginglymostoma cirratum | reverse complement strand
ACCTTCTTCAGAAGAAGGGTCTAGGCCCGAAACGTCAGCCTTCCTGCTCCTCTGATGCTGCTTGGCCTGCTGTGTTCATCCAGCTCTACACCTTGTTATCTCAGATTCTCCAGCATCTGCAGTTCCTACTATCTTTGTCAAGCTTCATCTCCAGTTTACAAATCCATTTTGGCTCTCACTGATCAACTAAAATTTTTCAAACTGTTGAATCACTTGATCCTTAAGTATAAACTCTAATTTCCTGATAACAGATGTGAGGTTAGCTAGTGTATAATTCCCTGGTTTGCCTCTCTTGCTTTTATTAAATAACGCAGTGATGTACAATTTCCCAATTGAAAGGAACAGTCCCTGAGTCAAGAGAACTTTGGAAGATCATATTGTGGGCTCTTGCATACTGTAACGCAGATTGAAATGATTGCAATATGTTTCATGCAGGATCTCACAACTCGCAAAAAAAACACATGATCACATCATCACTTCCAAACTGATACTTAAAAATGGAAATTGCAGCATTCTAATCCTGTCCTGGAACCAATAGCCTTTTTATTGCTTCTCGATCCAAATGTCTCAATTTTGATATTTTGTTAAGGGATCAAAATATGTTTATTATCTTGTACAGTGCAATAGCAGTTAATTATTCATTTGTTATGTCTCCATTATACTACTGTGCTTTGTTTTTTTTTGTCCCAAGGCAAAATGAACTTGTTGCTCTAATATCCCCACCTGGCTGTATGCCTAAATGTCTGCTTGATAACATTGAAAACAATTCATTTATAGTTCCCTGATGGCTTTGTTTGTGAATGCACGGCCAATGTTTCCACTGCTTATGGATATGCAGTGATCACTGAAGGAATCTGTAAGGCCCAGAAATTTGCACTTTCTCATGACACCAGCTAAGCACCATGGAAGAGGTCCTATTAACTTACAGCTATTGGAACAGGCCCTTCGGCCCACCAAGCCTGTGCTGATTCCTAGTCTTTATTTAAACCCGCTGCTTATTGCCCATTTGCAGTTTCCAAACCTTCTGTTCGCCTCCTGTTCATGGGTCTTTCAAGATGCACCTTAAACATTGCTAACATTCCTGCTTCCACCACATCCACTGGCACTGAGTTCCAGGCACCCATCACCTTTTGCCTGAATAATCTCCCCCACACTTTTTCCCTTAACTTCCCCCTCTCACCTTGAACCTGCGTTCTCTTGAAGTTGTCCTTTCCAGCTTGACTATCCACCTTATCTATATCTCTCATAATTTTGTAGATGTCCAACTTCTACTCATGACTAAAACCTTTCAGACTAGGCAACATCCTGGTAAAACCTCTCTGCACCCTCACCGAAGCTGCAATGTCTTTCTGGTAGCGTGCAAAACTGCTTGCAAATGTGGCCAAACTAAAATTTTGTACAGCTCTGACATAACTTACCAAATTTGATATTTGATACACCAGCTGATGAAGGCAAGTGTGCTGTATGCTTTCTTGAATACCTTATCCACCTGCCTGGCCACTTTCAGGAAGGTCTGTGGACATATATACCAAGATCCATCTGTATAGCAATATAAGGGTTCTTTTGAAGGCACCTTTCAGGTATGCTAACACCTTGGGATATATTTCCACCCAGTTTGGCTCAGAGTTTGAGGTTGTGTTGCGTAACTTTGACTTCACATAGAGGGTACACATACAGGACAAGAAGAATAAAGGCCCATATAGCAAAGAGATCAGGGAATAAAGTAGCAATAACCTAAAGACGATGCAAGACATATTCATTTTGCACTAATACATAAGACCTCACCTTGCCTGTAAATCTGTCTGTGAGGTCAAGGTTATTCCTTGTTATATAGAGCTTCCTTTGTGTATCTCCTCATGCATCTCCTCTTTGGCTCATTCAAAATCATACTTATCCTGTGCATCCGGATTCCTCAGTCCTGATGTAGTGATTACAATGGAATTGCTGGGTAAGTTTAAACTTCTGATGGCTGATCATCCTCCTCTGGAACTCTTTTGAATAAGTCTCCAAACCTGATTAAGCATCAAAGACTTTGGGGGATTACTACTGACTTAACTGGATGGTTATACAGAAGAGTTAAGTAGTTTAAAAAAGACAACACTAGGCCCTTTGTAACGGTACAGCTGAATCTCTTACGTCATTGGTACTGCACTAGACACCCTCAAACATCCGTGCATCAGTCCTCCGACTCCCAACATGTACTGACACATCCCAACACCTTATCCATCCAAAGCCCATGTAGACCTGGGGTGGGAGCATCAAACCCCTAACAGGATTTGGGTCTGCTACCCACAGAAAGAGTGTGAAGGAAGCGTTGTAGCTGCAGGGGTGCGGGCCAGCGATGTGAAAAAAAAATGAAACAAAAACAGCCCTCAAGTCCTCAGCCCCCCACCGCACCCCCCTCTCCCCCGGAACCCTCACATTCTCTGGCCATGTGGCATCCATGACAATACAGGCAGCTAGCATTGTCATCCATCCTAATTCCTGTCATACTGTCAACATTAAACTATGCTTCTGTACTCATTCCCATTGCTCTATATCATCCTTATGCCAATGTGATGGCAACTCATGCATCCACTCATCCCAAGGGCTTTTCATAAATCCTATTGCAGCTCAATGCCAACTTAAGCCCTCACTGATCACTCTTTTCCTTTCCATGTGCTGTCAACTTATCTGGTATCCACCATGGGTAGAATTCAGGAGCCATGCTGGGATGAAATAAAATAAAAAATTCAGTATCAGTTGCAGACTTCATTTAAAAATGTGTCTTATTTATACAAAAAACACTTACAAATTCTTTCAACTGCTTAATCCCCTCCCTAAGTAAACTTTTAATTCAAGGCTACCTTTCTAAATAAGTCAATGGTCCTAGGCCTTTCAGGAAGAGTTTGAAGCCAGTTGCATTTTCACATGTGTAGCTCCCTCTGCAAACCATGGATTTGCAACATACAATCCATACGCATCCCACCTGTTGCAAAAATGACCTGTTCAGAATTCTAGAACTTTTGGAATTGGGCTCCAGTGCTATTTTGACTAAGCTTTTCTTCCCATCAAGAATTCTGTCCCTGACTCCTACATTGTTCTAATGAAGCTCAGTGGATGTTTGGGGAACTGTACCTCACCCTCAATTCGGCACTTTGCAGTGTGCTGACACAACATTAACGTTAATTTCGGATCATTCAGATCTTTGCATCTTTTCTTTTGAATAAAAATTGCTTTCCTCACTGCCAAATATCTCTGAAACTTAAATTAGTGCAATTGTTTAAGAAAATGGTTTCTCAACCTTTTTACAAATTTAAATAAATGTATGGTCATTCTATTTTATACTAATGATTCCGACCCCTGACAATTATCAACATGGCAAGTTCAGCACAAGAAGTGTAACATAATAAATAAGCAATGGAAAGAAGACTTCTTAAATTAGATGCCGTAGACTGGTTTTCACAGGTCAAGAAAACTTAAAAACACTCCTCATTCAAATATAAATTAACGTGTGCACAGCCCAGTGTTAAACCTTTATGCCACGAAGACCAGTCTTACAGGTACAAGAAGTTACTTTTAAATTTGATTAGTGTTCAACTAAAACATTTTCACTTAAGCTATTTCTAGCTTTCATTCTGTTCAATGAATTTTCCTCTGAAACTGATGTTAACCTTTGTTCACCCAGACTTGTGCACCCTGGTCATGATTATGTCACTGAACGTTTGAACATGTGGCCATTAAAAATTTATACAACCTTGTTAGTATGCCCTTCACCATTGAGGTTTCTTTTTATTGTCACTGTCATACAGTAGACCTTTTGTTTGTTACAGATTGTCAGTACTGGCTACCACAATGAAGTTTAAAAATTATTAAATTCCAGAGTGCTTTCAACTGACCTCCAACGCCATAAATCGTAAGTGCAGAATCAGACCATTTGGCCCATTTAGTCTTCTCCTTCATTCAATGAGATCAAGACTGACCTGATAATCGTCAACTCCTGCCTTATTACCACAACCCTTGATCCTTTTACTGATTAAAAATCTGTCTATCATTTTGTCTGAATACAATGGCTTATGATATGGGGAGGCAATGGCCTCATGGTATTATCACTGGACTGTTAATCGACAGAACCAGGTAATGTTCTGAGGACCTGGGTTTGAATCCCAGTATGGCAGATTATGGAATTTGAATTCAATATATTTTTAAAAATCTGCAATTTGATGACTAATGATGACTGTGTATCCATTGCTGATTGTTGGGAAAAATCTATCTGGTTCACGAATGTCCTTTAGGGAAGGGAACTGCCATCCTTACCTGGTCTAGCCTACATGTGAATCCTGACCCACAGCAATGTGGTTCACTCTTAACTGCTCTCTGGGCAATAAATACTGCCTAGCCAGCAATTGCCTCTTCTTGTGAATGAGTAAAAAAAATACATTATTGCTCTACCATCTTGTACAAATGGGCTTTCTATGTGACTGTGTCTTCATTTGACCTTGGTCAGCAATAATCGTTTATGCACATTTTCTGGTTAAAATTCAGTTTCTGAAATGATCAGATACTAACTTTTCAAAAATAAAGATGAATCTTTGTTCCGCCAAATCTTATTTCAGATGTTTTGTCAATCAAAGAATTTCCAGTTTACTCTATGGCCCGTATGGTATCATCTAATAAGATCACCAAGTACAACAAAATACCATTATATACAGAATGTGTAGACGTGTCTGTCAGGATAAGATATCTCCAAGATTGTGCCCCTTAATGAAATTTGTCAAAGTTTTGGATTTGCTAGAAACACGGAAAGCTTGGACTTTAACCAATTTTGAATGTGGGAACAATGAAAAACATTTGTTTTCGATAGTATTTAACATGTCTTAGGTCTTAACATGTCTTAGGTCTTAACTTGTGACATTTACCAAAACAGAAGATTATCTTGTGGCCGTGTTTTCCACATAACATAGGAAAATGTTACACTGTGGATTCACTTTAGAAATTCTGAAAGGGAAAAGAAATCAGGTCAATTCCTGCAGGGTTTTTAAGACAGATTGATATTATGTCATCCAGTTCAACTTTAGAACTATCTCCTTTGCCAGTCCACATACAAGCACGAGGCTTTATATAGTCAGCAGCAAGGACATTCCAGCGTTCAATTACAAAAACACGAGTGTCACAAAAACAGATATCTCACCCATATTTGGCCAGGTTCGATCACAAATAACTATAATCAAGAAACTCTCTGAGTCAACCGTGATAATTTGAGTATCATAGCATAGTACTATCATTTATATAATTTTTCTGAAAAATATTCACTGAATTCATTACCAGACAAGCAATTAGTATTTTATCCTATTGTGGTAAATGGCACCCTATAACACAGTTCATTATACTGACATTTTGATGTTTCAACAGTTGCGTTCACCCAATCAGAATGAAAATCAGCAAATGAGGTAAAGTTGTGTCTCTTTCTTACTTCATGTTATGTTAACTGTTTAAATAGTCTTCACATCTTATAATTTTCACAGTGAAAAGGCGATGGCAACATTGCCTAGCTTATCCCCAGTGTTTACATGGACTTCAGCAAAGCCTCTGACAATGTTCTGCACGGTAGACTAATTATTGAAGTGACCATAAAGGGACAGACCGGGTATCCACAGTGACCGTAAAGGGACAGGACGGGTAAACATCACAGCAGTATCTAAACTATTCATACGATGAAAGATCAACTAGTATGTGTGTTGTATATATGATAAAATATACAATTATGAAACAAGAATCATGCCAATGACATTTGTATGATGTATGTACAACAAGAATAATAATCTGACTATAGTCGTGTGAACACGCTGTGCTGACAATTAAATACCAGTTCGGTGCAATATGTGTGAGCTAAAAATTGTAGAAATGCCTTTTTATCGTATAACATGCAGTTTTGGTCTCCTTTTCTGATGAAGGATGCTCTTGCTCTCGAGGGAGTGCAGAGAAGGTTTACCAGGCTGATTCCAGGGATGCTGAGTCTGATGTATGAAGGAAGATTGACTAGGTTAGGATTGTTTTCGCTGGAGTTCGGAAGAGTGAGGGGGGATCTCAAAATTTCTAACAGGACTGGACAGGGTCGATGCAGGGTAGGTGTTCCCGATGGTAGGTGTGTCCAGAATCAGGGGTCACAGTATAAGGATTCGGGATAGACAATTTAGGACGGAGATGAGGAGGTATTTCTTCACCCAAAGTGTGGTGAGCCTGTGGAAGTCATCACCACAGGAAGTAGTTGATGCCAAAACATTGAATGTATTCAAGAGGAGACTAGATATAACGCTTGGGATGAATAGGATCAAGGGTTACGGGGAGAAAGCAGGATTAGGCTATTGAGGGACCTCAAAGTGGCTCAACAAGACATCCACTGAGATATCTAAGATTGTTGAAGCAAAAGTAATGACTACTGTTGCCAAGACACCATTGAGGAGAGCAAGCCACACCATAGGATGGCCATTAGTAGTGACTGTGTCCTGAAGAACATCTGCTTTCTAGGAATCTTTCCATAACTGAAGGCCAAGGTCCAATGACAGGAATACATAAGCTCTGTTGGTTTTCCTTATCCAACCTGTCTGGATGTGTTGTGACAGATCGCTGAAGCAGGTGGGACTTGAACCTGGGCCTCTGGCTATGAGACAGGGATACTATTGCTGTACCACCAAAGCTCCATTGTTGCATTTACCAGCTTCCAATATGGGCCTTAATTGCTATAATTGCTGTCCACTTCTTAAACAATCTCCATGGCACCAGGAGCATTCAGGATAGCAAGAAAGAGGACAGTAAAGGAAAAATTCAGAATAATAATTTTAGAAGTCAGTAAACAGTTCCAATTTATAAAACTAACCACAACTGAGCAAATATTTAAAATATGATTGAATATGTGAAAATAGCCCTTGAGTAATTATTTTTGAACAGGGCAACAATTAGATTTGTCTTTTTTTGTGCCCCCTTGATACTGTGAGGAGGTGAATTGTTTCTGTTATGACTGATCAAGTATATGCTGACTGGAAAAATCTGTTGTGAAAAATCAGGAACTTGCCACTGCAGCTTGAAACAAAGAATAATTTGAAATAAAACAGATCACAGAAGTTTGGCTCAAAGTCTTGCATACTCGTTCACTGACTCATTCATATTTTGGGTTTGCTTAAGAAACCATAAGGCCAATGGGTGTGGCCTAATCTGGTCAGCAGTTTTATTAACATGCCTCAAACCACATCTGCAAGCAATCAGAATAGCTACAGGATGAATAAGCAACACTTGCGAACATTTTAACTGTAAATGTCCCATGCAGTCACACAAATTTAAGGTTTGAATTAAATCCTTTGCACAGTGTGTAATTTATACCACAAATTACAGCATTGTGCAGAGGCATTGGGGCATCCCTTATTAAAGAAAACTGCATTGAAGCAGTCATGGAAATCCTGAAGCAATGATTCACAAAGATAATAACATGGGAACAAGAGGAGATAATAATGATGAAGACACAGGGAATAAATAGGGCTGTTTCTCTAGAAGAGGGGATTTGAAGGCAGGACAGAATAGTCATGATTAAACAATGAAATGGAATACTGGGGTCCCTAAAGCCATGGCGGTTTGCAATGTGCTAAGAGGTTAGCCATGGAAATCTCATTTTAATCTATGATCCAATGCCTGTGTTTCTGTAGGAGATAAAAGGTACTGCAGATGCTGGAGAATCCGAGATAACAAGCATGGGGCTGGATGAACACAGCAGGTCAAGCAGCATCACAGGAGCAGGAAAACTTGACGTTTCGGGCATAAACCCTTCATCAGAAATGGGGGAGGGGAAGAGGGTTCTGAAATAAATAGGGAGAGAGTGGGAGGCGGATAGAGGATGGATAGAGGAGAGGATAGGTGGAGAGGAGGCAGACAAGTCGAAGAGGCGGGGATGGAGCCAGTAAAGGTGATGTGTAGGTAGGGGGGTAGAGAGGAGATAGGTCAGTCCAGGGAGGACGGACAGGTCAAGGGGGCGGGATTATGTTAGTAGTTAGGAGATGGGGGTGTGGCTTGAGGTGAGAGGAAAAACAGGTTAGGGAGGTGGAGATGAGCTGGCCGGGTTTTGGGATGCGGTTGGGGGAGGGGAGATTTTGAAGCTTGTGAAATCCACATTGATGCCATTGGGCTGCAGGGTTCTCAGGCTGAATATGATTTGCTGTTCCTGCAGCCTTCGGGTGGCATCACTGTGGCATTGCAGGAGGCCCAGGATGGACATGTCATCTGAGGAATGGGAGGGGGAGTTGAAATGGTTCGCGACTGGGAGGTGCAGTTGTTTGTTGCGAACTGAGCGCAGATGTTCTGCAAAGCGGTCCCCAAGCCTCTGCTTGGTTTCCTCGATGTAGAGGAAGCCACAACGGGTACAGCAGATGCAGTATACCACATTGGCTGATGTGCAGGTGAACATCTGCCTGATGTGGAAAGTCTTCTTGGGGCCTGGGATTGGGGTGAGGGAGGAGGTGTGGGGGCAGGTGTAGCACTTCCTGCGGTTACATGGAAAAGTGCCGGGTGTGGTGGGGCTGGAGGGGAGTGTGGAGCGGACAAGGGAGTCGCGGAGGGAGTGGTCCCTCCGGAAGGCAGATAAGGGTGGGGAGGGAAAAATGTCTTTAGTGGTGGGGTCTGATTGCAGATGGCGGAAGTGTCGGAGGATGATGCGTTGGATCCGGAGGTTGGTGGGGTGGTATGTGAGGACGAGGGGGATTCTTTTTTGGTTATTATTGCGGGGACGGGGCGTGAGGGATGTGTTCCGGGAAATGCGGGAGACACGGTCGAGGGCGTTCTCGACCACTGTCGGGGGGAAGTTGCGGTCCTTGAAGAATGAGGACATTTGAGATGTACGGGAGTGGAATGTCTCATCCTGGGAGCAGATGCGGCGGAGGCGAAGGAATTGGGAATAGGGGATGGCATTTTTGCAGGAGGTTGGGTGGGAGGAGGTGTATTCCAGGTAGCTGTGGGAGTCAGTGGGCTTGAAATGGACATCGGTTTCAAGGTGGTTGCCCGAGATGGAGACAGAGAGGTCCAGGAAGGAGAGAAAAGTGTTGGAGATGGTCCAGGTGAACTTCAGGTTGGGGTGGAAGGTGTTGGTGAAGTGGATGAACTGTTTGAGCTCCTCGTGGGAGCACGAGGCGGCACCGATGCAGTCATCAATGTAACGGAGGAAGAGGTGGGGTTTAGGGCCAGTGTCGGTACAGAACAAGGATTGTTTCATGTAACCTACAAAGAGGCAGGCATAGCTTGGGCCCATGCGGGTACCCATGGCCACCCCCTTTGTCTGTAGGAAGTGGGGGGAATTGAAAGAAAAGTTGTTGAGGGTGAGGACGAGTTCGGCTAAGCGCATGAGGGTGTCGGTGGAGGGGGATTGGTCAGTTCTGCGGGACAGGAAGAAGCGGAGGGCCTTTAGGCCATCAGCATGGGGAAGACAGGTGTATCGGGACTGGACGTCCATAGTAAAAATGAGGTGTTGGGGACCGGGGAATTAGAGGTTCTGGAGGATTGGGGAATTGGAAGTTCTGGAGGTGGTGGAGGGTGTGGTTTCATCCTCCAGAACTCCTTTACTGTCCCCATCCCCGCCTCTTCGACTTGTCTGCCTCCTCTCCACCTATCCTCTCCTCTATCCATCCTCTATCCGCCTCCCCCTCTCTCCCTATTTATTTCAGAACCCTCTTCCCCTCCCCCATTTCTGATGAAGGGTTTATGCCCGAAACGTCAAGTTTTCCTGCTCCTATGATGCTGCTTGACCTGCTGTGTTCATCCAGCCCCATGCCTGTGTTTCTGTAAATTGATTAAGCAACTAGCACATAGCATCTGTTGATAACTACATAGAAGAATATTATGCAGACATAGGAAGAACTGCAGATGCTGGAATCTGAGATAACACAATGTGGAGCTCGAGGAACACAGCTGGCTGGGCAGCATCAGAGGAGCAGGAGTTTTCCTTTGGATATCGGAAAGACTGTCTTTCAGAAACTGGGTTTTAATGAAAGTCTGTCAGCATTTATAAGGAATCCAGAATAACTTTTCAGTCCTTGCAATAGGTCTACACTCAGAGACACTAGAAATCCACTGAGCGGCAGATCATTCTTAATGGTGATCTGGTAACAAAGAACAATTACATGAGCATTAGTACATTGGCCGAAACAAAGAAAGGATAAAGATTACTTCCTTTTACTGAAACATTGTGAGAATAAAAGTCATTTAAAGCATAAAAATATTAGGGACAAAGGAAAAAATGACAAAATGACTTGAAAATAGTTGCATTTGTGTGACAGCCAGCGCAGGTTTTGGGGCATGTTGAGGTAAATCATTGAAACATAGTATGATTATAGCCTGGAAGGAGAAGATTTGGTCTCTGATGAGAAAGCAGGACAAATTGCTTATTGAAACAAAAGGTATGGCAGAGGTACAAAATGAATATTTTGCTTCTGGTTTTAGCAACTTAGAAAATGGTGACAATGGTTCAGTTAAAAATGTGGGTGTTGAGCAACTCCAACAGGCTGAGGAGTGACAAGATGGAGTTTAATTTAGGTAAATGTGAGGTGCTGCATTTTGGAAAGGCAACTCAGGGCAGGACTTATACACTTAATGACAAGGACCTGGGGTGTGTTGCTGAGCAAAGAGACCTTAGAGTGCAGGTTCATAGTTCCTTGAAAGTAGAGTCACAGGTGGACAGGATAGTGAAGAAGGTGTTTGGTACGCTTACCTTTATTGGTCAATGCATTGAGTGTAGGAGTTGGGAGGCCACATTGCGGCTGTACAGGACATTGGTTAGGCTATAAGAAGGATTTGGTGAAACCTGAAAGGGTTCAGAAAAGATTTCGAAGGATGGAGCCAGGTTTGAAGGGCTTGAGCTATAGGAAGAGGCTGAATAGGCTGAGGCTATTTACACTGGAGTGTTGAAGGCTGAGAGGTGACCTTACAGAAATTTATAAAATCATGTGGGGCATAGATAGGATGAATAACAAGAGGGTGGTGCGTGTATGGAATGAGCTGCCGGAGAAAGTGGTAGGGACTGGTACAATTATTGCATTTAAAAGGCATCTGGATGGGTACATGAATTGGAAGGGTTTAGAGATAAATGGGCCAAATGTTGGCAAATGGAACTGGATTAAGTTAAGATATCTGTTCACCAAGGACAAGTTGGACTAATGTGCCTATTGTTATGCTGTACAGTTCTGTGGCTCTATGACTCAATAACTGAGCAGTATAGTGATAGATACAGAAAAAGTGCTAAAAAGTCTGGCAGCACCCCAGGTAGAGAAGCTAGCAGGCCTGGATGAAATGCATCCTTGATGACTGAAAGAGGTAAGGGAGCAAATCGTGGAGTCATTGACAGAAATTTTCTCCCTGAATACGGGACTAGTCCCAGTTGACTGGAGGATTGAAAATGTGACGCCATTGTTTAAGTAAAGAGCAAAGGATAACTCAGGAAATTATAGACTTGTCAGACTGTAAACTGATGAAGGCCATAATACAGAATAAGATGAATATACATTTAGAGAAAAATAATGTAATACTAGACAGTCAACATAGCTTTGCCAAGGGCAGGTCATATCTAACAAATTTAATTGAGTTCATTGACAAAGTGACACAGAGTGGATGAGGGTACTGCTACGGATGTTATATATGTAGACATTCAGAAAGCATTGGATATGGTGCCATATGGCAGGTTGGTTAGCATATCAGAAATATTTGGGATTGCTGGGTCCTTGACAGCATGGATCAGAAGTTGACTAAATGATAGGGAACAGAGGGTAGGTATGGATGAGCATTTATCAGGTTGGCGACAAGTTGAAATTGGTGTTTCCCAGGGATCAGTGTTGGGACCCTTGCTTTTTCTGATTTATGTAAAAGATGTGGAGATGGGTGTTGATAGCAAAATTTCTAACTTTGCAGATGATACTAACCTAGTGAACAGTGAATTGTGAGGACGATGCTGAGTGGCATCATTGAGACATTGATAAGATGGTCAAATGGACAGGCAGCTGGCAGATCAATTTCAATGCAGAGAAATGTAAGCTGAAGCTTGATTGAACAAACATGGAGAGTCAATAAAGACTCAATGGTACTACTTTGAGAGGAGTACAGGAGCAGAGGGACCTCAGAGTTCAAGTCCATAATTTTCTTAAGGTGACCAGGCAAGATGAAACAGTTGTTGAGAAGGCTTATAGGATCCTTGGGTTTATAAATAGAGGCATAGTGTATAAACGTAAGAAAGCGATGCTCCACCTCTACAAATTATTAGTCAGATCACATTTGGAGTAGAACATAGAACATAGAACATAGAACAATACAGCACAGAACAGGCCCTTCGGCCCTCGATGTTGCGCTGATCTGTGAACTAATCTAAGCCCACCCCCTACACTATCTCATCATCATCCATGTGCTTATCCAAGGACTGTTTAAATGCCCCTATTGTGGCTGAGTTAACTACATTGGCAGGCAGGGCATTCCACGCCCTTACCACTCTCTGAGTAAAGAACCTGCCTCTGACATCTGTCTTAAATCTATCACCCCTCAATTTGCAGCTATGCCCCCTCGTGCTAGCCGAGGAAAAAGACTTTCACTGTCCACCCTATCTAATCATCTGATCATTTTGTATGTCTCTATTAAATCCCCTCTTAGCCTTCTTCTCTCCAATGAGAACAGACCCAAGTCCCTCAACCTTTCCTCATAAGACCTTCGCTCCAGACCAGGCAACATCCTGGTAAATCTCCTCTGCACCTTTTCCAATGCTTCCACATCCTTCCTGTAATGGGGCGACCAGAACTGTATGCAATATTCCAAGTGAGACCGCACTAGCATTTTGTACAGTTGCAACATGACATCACGGCTCCGGAACTCAATCCCTCTACCAATGAAACCTAACACACCGTATACCTTCTTAACAGCACTATCAACCTGGATGGCAACTTTCAGGGATCTATGTACCTGGACACCAAGATCCCTCTGCACATCCACACTACCAAGAATCTTTCCATTGACCTAGTATTCTGCCTTCCTATTATTCTTCCCAAAGTGAATTACCTCACATTTATCTGCATTGAACTCCATTTGCCACTTTTCAGCCCAATTCTGCAGTTTATCCAAGTCTTCCTGCAACCTGCAACATTCTTCCACACTGTCCACCACTCCACTGACTTTAGTGTCATCTGCAAACTTACTAACCCATCCACCTATGTCTGCGTCCAAGTCACTTATAAAAATGACAAACAGCAGTGGTCCCAAAACAGATCTTTGTGGCACACTACTAGTAACCGGACTCCAGGCTGAATATTTTCCATCAACCACCACTCTCTGCCTTCTTTCAGAAAGCCAGTTTCTAATCCAAACTGCTAAATCTCCCTCAATCCTATGCCTCCGCGTTTTCTCCAATAGCCTACCATGTGGAACCTTATCAAAGGCTTTACTGAAGTCCATGTACACCACGTCAACTGCCCTACCCTCATCCACATGCTTGGTCACCTTCTCAAAAAACTGAATGAGGTTTGAGAGACACGACCTGCCCTTGACGAATCCATGTTGACTATCTCCAATCAAATTGTTGCTTGCTAGATGATTATAAATCCTATCTCTTATAATCCTTTCCAAAGCTTTTCCTATAACAGGTGTAAGGCTCCCTGGTCTATAAAACCAGTCTTGTGTTCGATTCTGGTCCTCATTTAAGTCTTGGAGAGACTGCAAAGGAGATTTACTGGAATGATATCAAGAATGAGGGGTTTTAGTTACAAGGAAAGATTAGAGAAATTGTGCAATTTCTCTTTGGAGCAGAGAAGATTAAATGGTGACCTTATTGATATGTTCAAAATTATGAACAATTTTGACAGAGTAAAGGAGGGTATTTTGTTCCTACAAGTTGGCATGTATGTAACTAGGAGTCACAGTTTCACAATTGTCAGCAAGAGAGCTAGGAGTGAAATGACAAGAATTTTCTCCACTCAGTGTTGTTAAGATTTAGAATGTGCTGCCTGGGAGAGTGGTGGATTGAGATTCCATAGGAAGTTTCAAAGAGAGCTGGATATATATTTGAAGCTGTTGAATTTAGAGAGCTATGGAGATAGGGCTGGAGATTAGGACTAGCTATGTAGCTGTTGTGAGGATTCGGTAGAGTCACAATGTGTCAAATAGGCCTCTGTCTATACTATAAAATTGTATGTTTCTGTGTCCACTCTGGCTTTTTGTAAGATGTATTCAGCAAGTCCTGTTCCTGGTGTTTTCTCTGGACCACTGCAAAATGTTTCTCCTTAGCTACCCAATTCCAAATCTAAAGACGTACAGGTTAGTCAGATTAGCCATGGGAAATGCAGGGTTAAAGGGATAGGATTGGGGGTGGTGTGGGGTGTGCAGAGTGGTCCCGGGAGCGTGGATTTGGGTGGAATGCTCTTCAGATTCGATTGGCCGAATGGCCTGCTTCCACACTGTAAGGATTCTATGATTCTATGATTTTGAAAGCTCTAATTGAATTTGTCTCCAACACATGTGTAGTGATTGGAACGAGGTCATCTGTAAGTGGACCTCATCTAACAAGAATTCCCTGATCGGGGCTGTTAACCTGATCCAATCAGGGAGCCCTGACTGATAGATAAGGAATGTCAGATATCCTGTTCAGTCTGAGAGCTGGCTCTCAGCGAGCTGGCTCAGTATCAAGGACTCTCTAACGTGTAAATAAAGGATGACTTGATGGCAGGATACCAGCCTCTGTGGTTATTTCAACATTCTCAGGCAGCAAGTTTCCAGTTCCTGACCACCTTCCTGGAAAACATTGACCTCATTCTGGGCTCAACTACTATGCTTGATTACATTCATTTGTGATGATTTGTGTTTCAAAGCACTCATTTCAAAATCACTTGACATCTAGTAGTGATTTGTTGAAATCATTGACCATGGAATGAAATCACACAATAGTCTGAGAAATTCAATTGCAAAAATAATATTTTTCCTACAAAATGTTCTACAACAATATGTTCAACTGAAATCATATGGATCACCTGGAAAGAAAATAAGCTGAAATATAAGCTTTATCAACTTAAAAGTCATCAAAAGAAGACCAAACTCAGAAATCAGAATTTCCTAAATCCCAGTTTCATGCGTGATCAAAGGCAAATCAATATAATGATTGTTACAGTGTTACTGGTATTAGTTATATTGGTTGTTCTAAATAGTACCATTAGTTAATGCAATAATGTATTTTTATTGCTTGAGATTATTATAATCCTCACCTGGTTGTGTGAAATAATTCTTTCTCATGCATCTCCAGTGTTTTTGTCTTAAATTGTTGTCCTCTTAATTTTAAGGCTTTTGCCAAAGGGAACAGCTTGTCTGTATTTGCTCCGCCAAACCTGTATCAAATCTCATCCCTCCACTTAACTAAAGAGATTAGTTCTAGTTTCTCCACTCTATAATGGCTGATCCTAGAAGTCATTTTTTGAATTTTTTTTTACATTCTCACCAGTTTCTTCACATCCTTCCTACATTGTGGAGCCAGAAATGGCCGTAATGATCCAATTGAGGAACATAGGAACACATGAACATAGGAAAAGCTGTAGGCCATTCAAATCCTTGTTCCACCATTCAATGAGATCATGGCTCATTTTTAGCTTAATTTGATATATAGGTATTTGGCCCATATGTCTTAATATCTTTGCTGAATAAAAATGCATCTATCTCAGATTTAAAATTAACAACTGGTCCAGTAGCCACTTTGGAAGAAAGTTCCAAACATCTAACTCCCTTTGTGTGTAGAAGTGCTTCTGAACATTTCTTCTGAATGGGCTGGCCCTAAATCTCAGACTATGCTCCTTAGTTCTAGAATCCCCAGCCAGTTAATTAGTTTATCTTTATCTATGCTGCCTTTTCCTACGAATTTCTTGAAGGTTTTGATCATATCGCTACTTCACTTTCAAAATTCCTGAGAAAACAGGCTTAATGTGTGTAACTTCTCCTCATGACTTACCCTTTGAAGTCTAGGTACCATGTTTGTAAACCTATGCTGTACTCCCTCCAAGGCCAATATAGCCTTCGGGTATGGTGCCCAGATTTGCTTACAATACTCCAACTGGGGTCTAACTAGTGTTTTGTATAACTGCAGCATAACATCTGAATCCTTGGCTGAACTCATGCTTTACAAATGTTTATCCAAATTTCACAAAAGCCCAACACAAGGTGGAAGAACAGAATCTCATTTTCAGTATCTTACAGCCTTTTGGACTCGACGTTGCTTTTGTGGTTTTCCTTTCAGTCAGAGCGAACCTATATTCTGATCTATGTTTTGTCCCTTCTCTACATTGCCATTTCCTTTACCTTTTGTTCTGAGACCTGTGATCTCTAATATCCCTTGCCATCTACCTTTCCCTAACCTTTGCCCTGTTTCATTTACACTTCCCCACCCTTTTCCACTGTATAAAACCCATGCCTTATCCTTCTCTCTCTTCAGTTCTGGAGATAAATCATATTGGCCTCAAAATATTATTTGTATTTCTCTCTTCATAGATGTGGTCAGACTGCTAAGTTTCTTTAGCACTTTCTGTCTTTATTTCTTTTTTAATCTCCTTGTGTTTGTACTCCATGTTTCTAGCTCTACAATCCATTTGCTATATCAGCCATTTTCCCAGCATACCTTGCCACCTTCAACCATTTGTGCATATGTGCTCCAAGATCTCTGTTGTATTTTGCCTTGGTTGTGTGTCAACAAGCCTTTGAGGACACACTCATGATATCATTGCTGCATTATAACATGTGACCTAAGAGTATACAAAAAAAACACAGGACCCAATAGTATATAAAAAAAACACATACTCCAACATAACCTAGATCATGTGAAGCATGCCATGCTATTGAAAGAATACTGCTCTATGGTAACCTATTAACTTAGGGTTAACCAAGGCACTGATGTAAGTGTGGGAGCAATGTTTTACATAGTAGCTCACTGTAATGAATGCCTGTTGGATTTTTCAATAGCCTGATCCCACATATAGTTTCCTATAATACAAAGGATAACATAAGCACTGTCATCAGGTAAAATGTCCTGCTGGAGACAAAACTTCCATCAGTTTCTCTGTGCCCATCTTAAAATCAGACTCAATGGCTTGCATTTTCCCTGGATCAGTAATCAATTATAGATAATCAATCACGATTTTTCTATTTCTGCATCCCAACATAGCCCATATTTCTCACCAGATTATTGGAAATTTTTGAAAGCAAGCAACCTTATTCCCATTGGAGGTACTGTTTAAAGAGCTGCTGGGTCAAGCAAACCCCGGACAAGGTGCAGATGAACTAGATCTGAAGGAGTGTACAAGACAGGACAAACAAATTGAGGGAATACATGAAGAACATTAGGATTCTGGCAAATGCCAAGGATCAGAGGGACATTGGTATATATCTCCATTTATGAGTCAAGGCATAGAGTTTAAAAGCAGGGAGGTTATTCTGGAACTGTGTAAAATGTGGGTTAGGTCACAGCTAGAGCAATGTATGCAGTTCTGGAACCGTCATTATTAGAGGGATGTAATTGAACTGGGCAGGGTGCAGAGGAGATTTACCAGGATGTTGCCTGGGCTGGACAGTTTCAGTTATGGTGAGAGATTAGACAGACTGGAGTTGTTTTCCTTGGAACAATTGAGAGGGGATATAATTGTATGTAAAATTATGAGAGGCATAGATAAGGTGGACAGAAAGAAACTTTTCCCTTTGACGGAGGGATCAGTAACAAAGGGACAGAGATTTAAAGTAAGTCACAGAAGATTTGGAGAAAATGTGGAGAAAACCTTTAAACCTCGAGAATGGTGGGAATCTGGAACTCAGTGTCTATGAGAGTGAGGGAGGCAGAAATCTTTATAACATTTAAGGAATATTTAAGTGTGTATTTGTGATGCCAAGGCATACAAGGCTATGGACCAAGTGCTGGAAAATGGGATTAGAACAGTTAGGTGGTTGGTTGTGACCAGTGCGGATGTAATGGGCTGATGGGCCTTTCTCGATGCTGTTGATCTTTATGACTCTATGCAAGGTTCAGCTGGCAACAAGTAGTTGATTGGTCTAATGTACTTATGACCAATTATCGATGGCAAGGCCTTCTGCCCACCAACAGTGATAGTATAGTTCTCAGGTAGCTGAACAGCTCAGGGATCTGAACAAGATAAGAGAAGGCATCACATCTCCACCAGTTCAGGAGTTGTGTCTTTTCATTGCAGCAAAATCCTCTGTAAGCTTGAAGCAAGTCAATTTATTCTTCCTTGAACAATTGCTGTAAGCTGTGACTTTTAACTAATAAACCAGAGACATAGAACTGCTGACTGTAAACACTCTGATCACACACTTGACTTCAGCCAAACCCCAGTCTGATCTCGGATGCTGCTCTTGACTTACTGTGCTGGGATTCCTGACTGATAGGTTGCCATCCTGGATATCAGTGAGGTCTACACTCCTTAGACTTCGAAACGTATTGGTGGCATTGTGGCTCAGAGGTCAGCAATGCTGCATCACAGTGTTAGGGACCTGGGCTTGATTCCACCCTTGGGCTATTGTCTGTGTGGAGTTTGCACGTTCTCCCCGTGTCTGCGTGCGTTTCCTCCAGGTGCTCTGGTTTTCTCCCACACATGTGTAGTTTAGGTAGATTAGCCATGGGGAATGCAGGGTGACAATGATAGGGCAGGAGTTGTGTCTGGGTGGGATGTTCTTTGAAGTTTGGTGTGGGGTTAATGGGCTGAATGGCCTGCTTCCACACTGCAGGGATTCTATGACTCTATATGGCCATTTACTTGAAGCACATGCAGTGTCTTAGCCGTACACTCTACTGGCACATGATGCTGATGGGAAATTGGCATAGCACTGTTCCACATGGTGACATGTCTGCCCCTTTACTAGGTATTGCTAACTGGTGTCATAACAGACAAACAAAGACAGAAAAACAGCGAGCATTTATGTTCAGCCTGAGGGGCCAATGCCAAAGATGGCACATTCAAAATGTTTTTCTACAATTATTTTTTCTGTGCCTTGCTGTTTGTTACACTGTATAAGAGAGAGAGAGTTTTGTTCCAAGTCACTGGACTTTACCTCAGACCGGAATTGCAAATGGTGCCAGGAACAACTTCAGCCTCCAGACCAGCCGCCAATCGAGGGGTCCCCGGCGGACAGAAGGGCGTGAGGCTTATTGTTTTATCCTCTCTTTTTCATTCTTTTTATTTAATTAATAAATATCCCTTTTTTTTGTCTTCTATTATAACTCAATAAGTGTTCATCTTATAGCAAATTGCTGTCGTTAAGCCCTCTCTGAAATATGTTTAACTGAATCCAAAAACAACAGCTTGAATACACTCTTTCGTCCAAGAGAATTGGGCTCCATACATTCAAATCTGTTCAATTTCCTGTAAGGACTGATCTTTAAGCAAGTTGTAAAAATTTTACTTCCAACACATATTTTGACCTAACAATGATGTTCATTGAAAAAAAAAGCCATCCTCTTCACTATGCAGCAAAAATGAAAAAAAGATGATACTCATGTTTTGAGATAACATCAAACGTCTCCTCTCTGTATACAATACACCCTCCTCTCCCACCCTTACCCCACTCTAAACCCTCCACCTGCTGTTACCCAACCCCCACCTAAAATGATTTATTATAAGCCTCAGGAGCACTTCCCAGTAGAGGCCGAGGAGTCTGCTTGTGTAATGTAAATAATCAGACCAGTAATCCAGGTTAATGTTTCAGTTACATGGTAGTTCAAATCCCAGCATGGCAGACGTTACAATTTGAATTCTAGTAAAGAAATCTGGATTTTAAAAAGTTGCAGCCTAATGGTCACTGTGTAACTATAGTTGTTTGTTGTAAAAACCCATCTGATTCATTAATATCCTTCAGGGAAGGAAATCTGCTGTCCTTACCTGGTCTGGCCTACATGTGACATGTGGTTGACTCTTAATCGTCCTCTGGGCAATTAGGGTTGGGCAATAATTGCTGGCCGAGCTGGTGAGACCAACGGTCCACAAGCAGATAAAGAAAATGTTCACTTGCTGGAAAATCCTGCTGCTGAAGATGCATGAAAGTATATATCTCTGATTTTATGAGTTGACATCTGATGACACCCACTTAGGAGATGCAATGTTTGTTGCACAATGAAGTTTTACTTGTAACAATCTAGAAAAGGCACAATCTGTTCTGTAAGGCCCAGTTCTTTGTTGGCAAAAGGAACATGCCAATATATTAAGGCATCTTCTTTTTTGAGTAAAGCTCTATGTAGAGAACCAACAATTTTATATACCCAAGGCAATGCACTATACCCAGATTCTACCTGCCTGGTTTGAATTTTTTCATTAATTAACTCAAAGATAGATATCAGATCATTTGGCCAACCATAATTCAGCCAATCAGCACCTTCTTCTCATAATGTTTGAATTGTTGTTTCATTTCTAAAATTGGTTTACTTGTAATAATGTCTTGATGACTGCAAGATAAAAATCTCAATGTCTTTTCATTTAGCACTGTAAAAAGAATTAACATTTTAACTTTGCTCTCTCCAAGATGCCACCTGACGAGATTACTGTTTCCTGACACATTTTTTACTGTTTTTATTTGAGAAAAGACATGATGTTTAGCACACAACATTGGCCCTTGAGATTGTTGGAGGGATTTATTACGGAACTGACCAAATCTGCATGTTTCCAGCCATGCACTTAATGCTTTGGTGGCATGGTGGCTCAGTGGTTAGCACTGTTGCCTCACAGTGCCAGGGGCCTGGATTCAATTCCCCCCTTGGGCAACTATCTGTGTGGAGTTTGCACATTTTCCCTGTGTCTGTTTACAATTTACTTAGTTGATTTGGAGTTGGGGACTAAGTGTGGTGTGTCAAAATTTGCAGATGACACTAAGATGAGTGGTAGAGCGAAGTGTGCAGAAGACACTGAAAGTCTGCAGAGGGATATAGATAGTCTAAGTGAGTGGGCAAAGGTCTGGCAGATGGAGTACAATGCTGATAAGTGTGAGGTCATCCATTTTGGTAGGAATAACAGCAAAATGGACTATGTTTTAAATGGTAAAAAATTGCAGCACGCTGCCGTGCAGAGGGACTTGGGTGTCCTTGTGCATGGATTGCTGAAGGTGGGATTGCACGTGCAGCAGGTGATTAAAAAGGCAAATGGAATTTTGTCTGCCATTGCTCGAGGGATAGAGTTTACAAACAGGGGAGGCAATGCTGCAGGTGTATAGGGTCCTGGTGAGGCCACACCTGGAGTACTGTGTGCCGTTTTAGTCTCTTTACTTGAGAAGAGATATACTAGCTCTGGAGAGGGTGCAGAGGAGATTCACTCCGTTGATTCCAGAGTTGAGAGGGTTGGATTATGAGGAGAGACTGAGTAGCATGGGATTATATTCATCGGAATTCAGAAGAATGAGGGGAGATCTTATAGAAACATATAAGATTATGAAGGGAGTAGATAAGGTAGAGGCAGGGAGGTTGTTTCCGCTAGCAGGTGAAACTAGGACTAGAGGGCACCGCCTCAAAATAAAGGGAAGCAGATGTAGGACTGACGTCAGGAGGAACTTCTTCACCTAAAGGGTTGTGAGTCTGTGGAATTCCCTGCCCAGTGAAGTGGTTGAAGTTACCTCTCTGAATGTTTTTAAGGCAAGGCTAGATAAATTTTTGAACAGTAAAGGAATTAAGGGTTGTGGTGAGTGGGTGGGTAAGTGGAGCTGAGTCTCAAAGATCAGCCATGATCTTATTAAATGGCGGGGCAGGCTTGAGGGGCCAGATGGCCTACTCCTGCTCCTAATTCTTATGTTCTTATGTCTGTGTGAGTTTCCTCCGGGTGCTCCGGTTTCCTCCAACAGTCCAACGATCTGCAGGTTAGGTGGATTGGCCATGCTAAATCGCCCACAATGTTCAGAGATATGTAGATTAGGTGAGTTATAGGGGTATGGGTCTGGGTGGGATGCTCTGAGAGTCAGTGTGGACTTGTTGGGCCAATGGGCCTGTTTCTACTCTCTAAGAACCATTCCAGTATGGTCCAGGCTCCTAAAGTTTCACTTCAACAGACTGACTAATGTGCTGAGTCATTCCTCTTGTGTGTTGTTGTCCTTCATTTTACCCAGACACAGCTGTGGAAAGGCTATCCATGCCTGCAGATGGTACCCTTGGCAGCCTAGAGATCACCCTGAAACTTGAACCTCTGGCTGAAATTGTACCAGCATGGTGGATTGCCTTAAAAGGTAGGTACAGTGACAATGCACAGGAAAGTAGGTATTCATCTGTATGAAATGGTCTGTTGGTTTAAAAACAAGGGGATTGAATCATTTTCATTTAATGTAGGCTGTGGAATTGAGAAATTGAGCCAAGAAAGGAAGTTGAGTGTGATCTGTGTCTCCTTAAATCTTACATTATCCTCATGTTAAATTTCAGTGCTCTGTCATTCTAGTTCTTGTAGCTTCCATTAGGCTTCAACATCTGAGGTCAATGCATGGGTATTAGTGGATGACTAGTGCAGATAGAAGCATGGCCCTTCATCCAACATCACCTTCATAATGAGAATGATACAAGGGGAAAATTGAGCATGTTTTCCTGTCTCTTATTCTAACCAATAATTTACCTTTACTTCCTTTCTCCAGGAGCAAGCAAAGAATATATGTAAATAAACTCTGCTTCAAAATCCCAACCAGTATTAATTTGTTACTTCATCTGCCATATTAGGGTTTTTTTTGTCACGAGCTGGATAGATCAGCCATGATGTTGCTTGATTTTTGAAAGCAGGGTTACTGCAGAATTCCTCCTAATGAAGTGACACCAGCATTGTGATAGAAAGCTGTTGCAAGCATACAGTTTATCCACCATTAAACTAAACTGGACTGCGCATAGTTATAGTCGGCACACATGCAGAAAACAGCACACATTACAATCAGCTGATTCTTTCATGTGATGGGAACAAATTTGAAAGAGTCAATAAATGTAGCATAAACACTGCTTGGATATACATGAACTCAGTGAACTGATTGTGCTCAGTGTCTTCCTTGGATATGCAGAAAGCCAGAATATTAAGGATATAGTATATATATGTAATGTATACGTGTGTGTGTGTGTGTGTGTGTGTGTGTGTGTGTGTGCGCGCGCGCGCGTGTGCGCATGCGGATACAAACCATTCATTGACAGTTGTGACACAGATTAAAGCTATCTGCTTTTGGAAGCACATTGCATCTTTACATAGGAACACTTCAATGGTCAAATGTCAAACGTCATGACAGGATTAAATATCACAACATTAGGACGTAAATGATTTACTATTACCAATTTGAGGCTGAAACAACAAAACATTCTCATTGACTGAAATAAACTGGTCCCTCAGCTTCTCTTGACGTTGATTGAATGCTTCAGAAATTTTCACCTCAATGAAGGTAGTGTGTTATCAGCTTCTTCAGAATGCAAGCTTGACTAGAATATTGGTTCAAAAACAAACCTGCTTCTAGCAGAAAAAAAATACAGTGTCTGTTTTTCACAAGTGTACAATTTTGCACCAAATGATTGGAAGCGAAGGTATTATTGTCAATGATTGTCCTGAATTTGCCGCTGATGCTGGTAATTTCAGGGGTTCCAGTGACACTGTTATTCCCATTAAGTTGATTCTTTCAGATTAAATGCTGAAGTAGACTCTAATATCCAATCACAAAATGGCATAAACCAGGGCCAGCCATTTGTCATTTGAACCAAACATTTGTGTCTTTCACTACATGTTACCCTACGTGTCGCTCTCAAAATTTTTGAACGGAAATTCAGGAATTCTATAGTTTCACAAGTTTGCTCTGAATTTCTAAGCTGTTTTGCTGAATAACAAATGAATTTATAAAGCAAAGTTATGATTAGACTTATGGAAATGAATCAGTGATTTGGGGATGTGAATGAATGACTTTATCGTCATGTGTGTTTTAAAATGAAAAAGCAGTAAAATACAATAAAATCCAATCCTTTTCCACCATCTGTGCCGTACCCACCAACGTCAGAGTCACATCTCTCACTGCTGGACCCACATCATCGATGTTTCTGCGGTGCCCCTCTGCCACTTCTTCTCCACCATCAGCACTGGACTCAACCAATGACAAAGCCTCCAGTCCTCAAGCGCCATCTTTAACCGCTGGGCATAAGTCACCGATATCGCCTCTGCCAATGTAGCAGCCACTGATTCTGATACCAGGTCCTGTGCTTGCCCTGGGAAAGTAAGTAGGGGCTCACTCACTACCACCACAAGGTCCGCAGTTCACCCAGTCACCACCGCAGCGAGGTCCATGCTGGGCTCACTCAAGTCCGCAGTGGGATTCCTCGCCACTGCTAATGGTAAGTAAAGGGAAGTAAGGAAGTAAGTAAAGTAAAGAAAATAAAACAAGAGAAGAGAAAAGCAGAAAAGAAAAGCAGTCAGAGTGTATAAGCTCCAGCACAGGAGCCCAACTCTGCCACCATCTTGATGATGTGGGGTTGGGCTGGGGTATGGGGGTGCTGGTGGTAGATATTGAAGGTCTTGGCCTTGGGAGCAAGGAGAGGAGCATCCAATCCTCTGCAATGTGGGGAGCTGACCAGATTGCTTGGATAGCTGGGGGAAGATGACACTTCCACATGCATCCTTTTCTACCCTCAAGGAGGTGGCCTAGGAGTTGGAGTTCAAATTTCCAAATCCTTCAACAGTGAAGTCCAGCTCAACTATTTTATGTTTTCAAAATTCATCCTAATGGGCATGAAGTATACGTGTATCAGCAAGTTGAGCTAACCCATAGCTTGAAGGAAGACATGGCATTTAAACTCACTCTTTAATGCTTTTCAGTTTTCATCTCAATGTTCACTTTATTTATTTAATGCATATTTCTAACAAACGACAAACATACAGGTATATGGGTTGTTCAACTTCTCAAACCTGTTTCATCATTCAATAAGCTGATCTGTTGGTGATTCCAATTCCACATTTCCATCCCTTGATTGCCATGCCAAGTAAGACTTGCGCCTTAAAATTACTGGCAACAACTAATGACTTGTGTGGAAGAGAATTCCAAAGTCATGTAACTGTCTGAGAGAAAATAATTACTTCTCATCTCTGTCCTAAAAGAGAAACCCCTCATTTTAAAAAAGTGTCCCCGAGATCTAAACTAAACCACAAAAGGATGGATCCTTCCACATCCACCTTGTCAGGACTCATGCAAGATCTGTTTACTTCAATCCTGCCATGGATGAGTTGGACCAAAGGGTCTGTTTGCATGCTGTGCAGCCCTATGACTCTATCCTCATAACACAACTCACTCAGTCCAGCTACAAATTGAATAAATCTCCTCTGAACAATCTGCAATGCATTTACATTATTCCTTAAATAAGGAGACCAAAACTTCACACAGCACTTTAGATGTGGTCTCACCAATACCCAGTATAATTGAAGCATAAAATCATTATTTTTAATTCAATTTCTTTCGTAATAAATCATAGCATCCTATTAGCCTTCTTGATTACGTGCTGTGTCTGCATGCTTACATTTGTGTGAATCATGCAGCAAGACATCTAAATCCCTCTGAATTCTCCATTCTTCGTTTCAATAATACTCCGCTCTTTTTATTATTCCTGCCAAAGTGAACAACTTCACGTTTATCTAGGTTATTGTCCATCTGCAAGATTTTTACCCATCTGCTTTACCTATTGGTCTGCAACTTCCTTCTATCTCTTTCATAACATACTTTCCAAACTATATTGGCATTGTCTGCAAATTTAGTGATCGTGCCTTTGCTCCCCTCATCGAAGTAATTGATGTAAGGATGTTTCGATAAGCTTGTCTCTCATTCTTCTAAATTCCTTTAAAAACACACCCAACCTACTCAACACCTTATAAGATATCCCCCCATACCTGGTATCATTCGAGTGTACCTTCTCTGGACTGTCTCCAAAGTCTACATATCTTTCCTTAGATAAGGATCCCAAAACTGTTCATAGCATTTTAGTTTTTGTGGTCTGGCTAGTGCCTTGTATTGTTTTAGCAAAACTACTGTACTTTTACATTACATTCCCTTTGAAATAATGTTAAATTCGATTTTCCTTCCCTATTTCCCGTTGAACTTGGATGTCAGCTTTTTGTGATTTGTGAACAAGGACCTCAAATCCAGCTGCTCTGTAGCGTTCTAAGACTTGCTCAAACAGAAACCGAAATTGCTGGAAAAGATCAACAGGTCTGGCAGCATCTGTGAAGAGAAATCAGAGTTAACGTTTCGGATCGAGTGACCCTTCCTCAGAACACCATCTGCAGTTCTACCGTTTTTTTTTTATCAAGACTTTTTCAGGTTAAATGATATTTATCTCCTTGATTCTTGCTGCCAAAGTGCGTAATTTCACATTTTCAACATGACACTCCATCTGCCAAGATTTTGTCCACTCACTTAACCTGCCCATATCTTTCTGTAGTGTCATCATCACCATTTCCAGGTTATTTTTTGTGCCATCCCACAAACTTGGTTATACTGTATTCACTTTCCTCATCCAAATAATTGATACATATTGTAAATAATAGTGACTTCAGCACTGATCCCAGTGGCACTCCACTAGCGAAAGATTACCAACCTTAACCCACGTCTGTGACTTCTATCAGTTAGCCAATCCTCTCTCCATGCTAATATACTACCTCCAACACCGTGGGTCTTATTCTATTCTATGAAATAGCCTAACACGTGGTACCTTTTCAAATGCCTTCTGAAAATCTAAACACTTTATAATAATTGCTTCAGAGATCATAGGAACTGCGGATGCTGGAGAATCCGAGATAACAAAGTGCAGAGCTGGATGAACACAGCAGGCCGAGCAGCATCAGAAGAGCAGGAAACCTTCTTCCCTTTATCTATCCTGCTTGCTACATCCTCAAAGAATCCCAGTGAATTTTTCAGGAACCAGGGCTTCTGGTCAATTCCAGCATATCCAGTGAAGAGTGAATTCTTCAGGGAACAGTGTCTGAGAAGGTGGGCTGGAATTAGATGCAAGGGACGCTATTGGGTCAGAATAGGCAGCTAATGAGGCAGCTTGGTAAATTACTGTGAGAAAACTCACTAGACCATGTGGTGCAAACTCTGTAAATCACTTGGCACAACTCACACTTAGCCAAAAATTGTCTGATCAGGACCATATATTTTCAATATTATGAATCTGGCAGTAACCAATATACCTAAGGCACAGACCAAGAAGCTACATTGAAACACTTAGAGATAGTAAGAACTGCCATGCTGGAGTCAGAGATAACACAGTGTGGAGCTAGAGGAACGCAGCAGGCCAGGCAGCATCGGAGGAACAGGGAAGTTGACGTTTCGGGTCGGGACCCCTCATCAGAAATGGGGGAGGGGGAAGGAAGCCGGAAAATAAATCGAGAGGAATTGTTGGGGAAGGCCAACCCCTCCTCTCTCTATTTATTTCCCAGCTCCCTTCCCCCTCCCCCATTTCTAAACAAGGGTCCTAACCCGAAACGTCAACTTTCCTGTTCCTCTGATGCTGCCTGGCCTGCTGTGTTCCTCCAGCCCCACACATTGAAACACTTGTTTTGCATTCTTAATTAAGGCCTGAGCCCATTAATTCAGGTACTCATTGTGAATACACCATCCATCGTAACCCAGAAATTGATGCTATTCAAATTTCCTCTCAGACTTACTAATATCTATTCTATAACAATATCACTCGACAGTATTTCCTTTTGCATTGTACCAGATGCTTGTGTCTTTTACATGTGGTCCCACACCTCATTAATGTTTTTTGCGAATCCTGTGAAGAAAACACTGAACAAGATGAAGACAGATACAAATTGTTAAATTCCTTTATTTCACAGAGAGTAAGTCATTTTGTTTAGAAAAGAAACGTGCATGAATATGATTTGCTTTAAAAAGGAAACATTGTGTAGTGTTTTTCATTAATTGCTGTGGAAACGTTCCAAAAAGCCTAAAATGTGGGCAGTGATGGCAGCTGAACATATGAGCAATTTGGTGGGATCATTAAATTATTTAAAATGCAAGGCTGCATAAAAATAATGGGCAGTTTTGCATTTGCTAATATCATATTGCATAGCAATTTCAACTTTGCATCTGTCGCATTCTTTTATTCCACCATGGTCAAGAAGGCATTTCAGGGGTTTTCCAAAACAACTAAAATATTATTTCATCACACCAAATATATCAACTTGGACAACAAAAGAATATTGTTTCGTTAATAACAGCATTTCACTTGAGCAAGACAGTGTACCTAAGCATGCAACCTTGTGGCATAAATGATAGAGGCAACAAAATTCATCAAAAACCAGAATATGCTGGAAACATGGTGATTCCGTCAGCATCTGTAGCAAGAGATTCTGTGTTAAGAATTCCATGCCAATGATCTTCCATCAGAACTGGAAGATTCTTTATTGATTCTAAGGATTCATAAGAGCTTCACTGGTTAGGCTAGCATTTTCACCCAGCCCTAATTTCCCTAGAGAAGATGGTAGTTGGCCATATTCTTGACCTGCTACAGTTATTTGGTGCAGGTTCACCAACAATGCTGTCAGGGAGGGAGTTCCAGGATTTTGAGCTAGCAGCAGTGAAGGAATGGCAGTATATTTCTAAGTCAGTGAGGCATATAGCTTGGAAATGAGCTTATGGATAGTGCTGTTGCCAGGGTCTGCAGCCATGATTTTACAAGGATGCAAAAGACATGAGTTTGGGAGGTGCTCTTGGCCTTGGTGAGCTGTGTCAGAAGTGACATGATACCAGGTTATAGTCCAACAGGTTTATTTGAAATCACAAGTTTCACAGGACTGCCCCTTCATCAGGTGAAGTGAAGAGAAGCACTCAGGCACAGAATTTATGATCATATCAAAAGGTCATACAAATGGTGTGGTTGCAGACAGGCTGAACAACAGGTCTCTGTAGGTGATCAAGAGTGTCAGACGGCGTGAGTAAAGCGTCAACAGCTGAATAGCAGGTGAAGGGATGACCTATAATCCGAGAAAGCATTGAGGAACTCCTGCAGTAATATATTGGAGCTGAGATGATTGAACTCCAGCATTCACAACTTACCTTCCGTTGTGCTAGATATAACTCCAACCAGTGGAAAACTTTCCTCCTTGAATCCAAATGATCCCAGTTTTGCCAAGTCTTCTTGATGCTGCAGTTCATTGTCAGGGCTGGAAAACTGGAAGATGCCTCAGTGAAAAAAAAAAGAAGTACTGTTGCTTGAGCTTACATTGAGAGCCATTAGAGCAGTGTACATCATCCAGAGTGGAGAGTGAAGAATTGAAATAGCAAAATGACTCAAAACTCAGTAACTCGATGTACATTTGTTCGTCCCAAAGCCAGATAGTGATCCGTGAGTGTAGTATTACAGAGAAGTCACAGAAGTGTAACAGCATGAGGAGGCCATTCGGTCCATCATGACTGCCCCAGGCCATTAAATGGCCATCATAATCTTATGCCAATCTCCTGAATTTTCCCATACACTTGCACATTATTTATATCTGAAAATGCAGCAATAAGTTCTGTGTTGCTGGAGTCTGATTACTTCAGGAAGTTTCAACCTTCCAAATAGATCTCTCATTTCCTGCTGTTCAATTCAACAGAATACTGGCAGCTTCACCACAGTATTCCACTGTACAGCTGTTTCCCTGAAAACTGTGAATAAAAATCTATGTACCCGATAAAGTTCGCCTAATTGACAAGTGTTGATTCATTAATTATGTGTCACAGGTTTACCGGTTTGATTTGCTGGGGGGCTTGATTCATTCGGCCTGGCAGGAGTCTTGCCCATCAGTTGGAGATCTGCTGGGGAAAGCCCCTCCCCCATTAGTTTCATTAGCAAAGCCTGAAAGAACTAAATGTCCTTTGGGCACTTAGCTAGTCATTGACAGGCCATTCCCGGGAATCAGGATCCCAGCAGCACAAGTCCCAACCATTCAGAGCTGTTAGCCAAAACAGAGGCTGATAACACCCTATTTGTCACCAACGTCAGCAGGGGGAGCCATGGCAGGCACCAGAAATGCCTGGAGTCATTGAGGGAGACCCAGGTCAAAGGTGAGTGAGGGCGTGATGGGAATCTTAGTGTGGGATTTTCAGCAGAGGGGCCAGGGGTGGGAGGAAAGGTCAGGAGAATGTGGGTGCCTCGTTAAGATGCAGAGTGCCTAGTAAACGATGGATTCCACCAGGAGGCCACTGGCAAATCTGACAAGGTTTGATGGATGGCCTTTTGGAGAGGCTTAGGGAAGCTGTGTATCATTAGAGTGTTGTGAAATCAGGGATAATGGGTGTCAATTGACTCATAGGTAGACAGGCTTTTAATCAGTAAGGGTTGTGCAGAGAAGGCAGGAAAGTAGAGTTGAGAACAATCAGATCAGAAATATAGAAAATAGAAGCAGGAGCAGGCCAGAGATAACAAGCATGGGGCTAGATGAACACAGCAGGTCAAGCAGCATCATAGGAGCAGGAAAACTTGACATTTCGGGCCTAAACCCTTCATCAGAAAATTTGGCACTTTAAGAGCTGCCTGCCATTCATTCTGATCATTGCTGATCATCACCTTTCCCCCATATTCTTTGATCCCTTTAGCTACAACTGTTATATCCAACCCCTTGAAATTAGGCAATGTTATGCCCTTGACCGCTTTCTGTGATGCTGAATTCCACAGTCGCAACACTCCCTGGGTGAGGAAATTTCTCCCCATCTAAGTCCTATATGGCTTAGCCATATCCTTGGTATCCTTGGAATGCGTGCTGGGTGCCCCTATCATCAAGAATATCCCTCCTGCATCTAAACAAAAAAAAAACATCGAACTGCAGATGCTGGTAATCAGAAACAAAAACAAAAATCACTGGGAAAACACAGCAGGTCTGGCAGCATCTTTGGACAGAAAGCAGAATTAACGTTTCCGAACCAATGATCCTTCTTCATAATCATCCTGTATCTAACCTGTCTAATCCTGTAGAATTTTACAGGTTTCTATGAGATCTCCCTCGTTCTTCTGAACTCCAGCAAATATAATCCGAACCGATTTAACCTCTCCTTCTACATCTGTCCCACCATGCCAGGAATCACTCTGGTAGACCTTTGCTGCACTCCCTCTATAGCTAGATCATCCTTCCTCAGATAAAGAGACCAGAACTAAGCACAATGTTCCAGGTGTAGTCTCACCAAGGTCCTATATAATTGCAGCAAGACATCTGTGCTCCTTTACCTGAATCTGCTCACCGTGCAGACCAATGTAACATTTGCTGTCTTTATTGCCTACTTGCGTCTGAACATTTATTTCGAGTAATTGGGGCACGAGGACACCTAGATCTTGTTGCACATTCCTCTCACTCAATTTATAACCATTCAGGTAATAATTTGCCTTCCTGTAGGTGCTCCCAAAGTGAGTAACGTCACATTTATCCACATAATAATGCATCTGTCATCCATTTGCCCACTCACTCAACCTGTTGAAATAACAATGAAGCAACTCTGTGTCCTTCTTACAGCTCACCCTTCCACTTAGCTTTGTGTTATCTGCAATACTACATTTAGTTCCCATGTCTGTATCATTAGTATGTACTGTGAGCAGCTGTGGTCTTAGCACTGATCCCTGCATTACTGCCTGCAATTTGGAAAAAAAACCTGTTTCTTCCTCTGGCCTACTTCTGATCCCATGTCTTATTAATGAGCCTAATTGACATCTGCTGGGAATCATGCATCAGCAGCTTCTCTGTAGCTAAATCAGGGGAGGCTTGCCCATGGCTGGGAGACTGATGCAAGGCTGTTCCTACAATTAAATGGCCTTGCTTATCATGCATTAAATCCAGCTTTGCATTTGTCACAAACAAAAGCCCCACTTAAACCATACCCGCCTGCTCCACTGTCCTTTTCTCATCTTTTTCTCATTATCAACAGCGCTAGCATGGCAATAAAGTCTGATGAAATTAACAATTATTCTCCGTAAGGGGCAGTTTGAAATTAAATCTATTTATTGAATGATATTTGGCCTCATCCCACTAAAATCTCTATTAGTTCAACAAATGGAAGAAATACAAGTGGAATCACAGCTAACAGCACATAAAAAGGAAAAGTTATTGTTATAACCCTATAAATGATGCTCTCCTGTTACAATATTTTTAGCAGTAAAGATAATTTCAGACTGCAGAGAATCCAGGATCTGCTCATGGGAGAATAAGTGTGGCGAATTTGGGTAGAGTACTTGTGGATTGGGAGGCATTAAGTTAGAATTCAGTGTTTGTACAATACTTGGGGGGGGGTGGTAGAGAATGCATTGCGTGGTCCCTTTGAAAGATGATGCTCTTTTTCTACGATCAAAGGTGTAAAATGGATGTCTGTGAGCAAATTGAAAGTTTGCATGTAGACAGAGAGCAATCAAATTGAAACATTTGTACTAAAAGGCTGTACAGATAATAGGCCAAGCAGCAGTTTTTACCAAGACAACAGGCTTTTGAATTTAGCCAATCAAATTGAACCAGAGTCTTGGATACCAAAAACCAATTAAATTTAATTCTGATGGTTTTAACAACATAGGACCAATCCTATTGTCAGAAATAATGATGTCACCAAGGTATAAAATAAGGGGTAGCTGGGAAAAGACAGGAGAGCTAATTGTCATCTGCCAGAGTTGACAGCTTTCAGCTCTCAAGAGAGAATCTCTGTCTCTCACAGACTCCTCCAAGTCTTAGAGAAAGCACCATCAGAGAAACAAAGGTACCCGGGGCACAACTAATGAATATTCCTGATGGAAGTTCATCAGGGAGAAGACTTTTCTGACAGAAGAATGAACAGAGAGGCACAGAACATTCTGGAAGACACGTAACTCGGCTGCAATTTCGAGAGACTAAATTTTACATCTTTTAAATATTATTTTATATATAAACATAAGAACATAAGAACTAGGAGCAGGAGTAGGCCATCTGGCCCCTCGAGCCTGCCCTGCCATTTAATAAGATCATGGCTGATCTTTTTGAGACTCAGCTCCACTTAACCGCCCGCTCACCATAACCCTTAATTCTTTTACTGTTCAAAAATTTATCCAGCCTTGCCTTAGAAACGTTCAGCGAGGCAGCTTCAACCACTTCACTGGGCAGGGAATTCCACAGATTCACAACCCTTTGGGTGAAGAAGCTCCTCCTGACCTCAGTCCTACATCTGCTTCCCTTCATCTTGAGGCGATTGCATTTATTCGAAGAGCATTCTATTAGAGTTTTGTTTTATTCAGCAATAGTTAGTAGATAGAAAGATTTATTCAGTTTGTTAATAGTTTAGTTATTTTGTTTACTGTTAGAATTAGATAAATAAATTGTTACTTGTTGATTGTAAAGTGAGGTTCAGGGGTTTATTTTAATTAACCATTAGAAGTTGCTGAAAAACAGGTTACACCACTTTTCACACTCCTTTTACAGATTATAAGGCGAGGTGCTCCTTTTTGGGTGTTTCAGTCTTAGTTCTTGGGTGGTGGGGTGGGTTGGGGGTGGTGTCAACCTCTGCTTTATAACATAAAAGATACTAAATTAGACTTGACATGTTTCAGGAGACAAGACAGGGACAAATCTAATTTGAACAACTGTAATTTTTTTCTCTCTATTTTGTTACAGATGTGTCTCTCAGTATAAAAATACATGTAAGTTCTTAATTTGTATTACAATTTTTGCAATACATTGCTGGATAACTTTGAGTTTCTGATTGAGAAGTGTAGAAAAAGTAAAACATGGGCATCTACACATAGCAAATGAATGTAATGCAGGCTGTAATCCATTTCAATGTAACTAACACATTCATCAAGACTCCCTTTTTCAGCAAGTCACTGTAACACATCATCATCTTTTATCCAGCTCAGCGTTAACACTCAGAGATTTGATGATATCTGTGACTATCAATCTGCAGCTTTCATTCTGATAAAATACTATTCTGAACTGCGATATTATACCAGATACTAATTTTGTGCAGTTATCAATTGTGCATTCAGCCTAAAGTACTGTCAGTGGAAGTGCACACGCGAACGTTTTGTTATGTGCGTGCCATATTCTGCAGAAAGTTTCCACAAAGCTGAACAATTGACCTTGATTTCAGGCTCTATATTAACTTGACTGAATGGTCGAAAGAAACAGAGATTTTTAGTTTCTCTTGTTCCACATATAGCTCAGATTTATGTGTTGGGATAAAAATATCATGTCAATGTCAAGACTTCTTTAATTCTACAGCTTTAAAGACACAGCTAAAATTGCAGTCCATTTTGGCATTCATTATTGTTTTATTCATTCATGAGATGTGAGCATTGCTGCCTGGCCAACATTTATTGCCCGTTCTAGTTGTCTCTATGAAGGTGATGGTGAGCTGCCTTAGTGAACCTCTGTGGTCTATGTGCCTTAGGTAGATCCACACTGCCCTTAGGGAAGGAATTCCAGAATTTTGACTCAGCGACATTGAAAAATTGGTCAAATATTTTTAGATGGTGTGGATGATGAGCGGCTTGGAGGGGAACTTGCAGGTGGTGCTTTTGCCCCATATCAAGGTGGAAGGTGATGGCCTAATGTTAATATTGGTAGACTGTTAATCAGGAAACCCAGGTATTGCTCTGGGAACCTGGGTTCAAATCCCATCACAACAGATGGTGGAATTTGAATTCAATACAAATCTGGAATTAAGAGTGTGATGATGATGACCATCAGTCAATTGCTTATTGTTGTTAAAAACTCTTCTGGATCACGAATGCCCTTAGGGAAGGAAACTGCCATCGCTACCTGGTCTGGCCTACATGTGACTCCAGACCCACAGCAATGCGATGGACTCTTAACTACTCTCTGGGCAATAATTGCTGGCCTAAGAAACCGTGCCCTCATTCCATGAATGAATTTAAAAAAAAAAACAGTCTGCTGTCCTTATCCTTCTAGATGGTAATGGTCATGAATTTGGAAGGTTCTGTGAAAGCAACAGAAGTGATGAGCTTCTGTGGTGGATTTTGTAAGTAAGACACATTGCTGCTACTGAGCGTTGGAGGTGGACCCAGTGAATGTTGTGGATTTGACAGTTAGGTGATTGCTTTGCCCTCATTGATGTCAAGCCTCTTGAGGGTTCTTGGAGATGCACTCATCTAGTCATCCGTCATAGGTGTGACTTGAGCCTTGTAGATGATCGACAGGCTTTAGGGAGTCTGAAAGTGAATTATTTGCTAGAGCACTCCTTTTATCTGACCTGCTTTTGTAGCCACAGCATTTATATGCCTAGTTCAGTTCAGTTTCTGATAAATGGTAACCCCTAAGACTCTGATAGTGGGTATTTCAGATGATATTGCCATTGAATATCTATGTAAATCATATATATTACATTCCAACTGTAAATTCCTTAGACAGTAGTGTGTGGAAACCTGGAATCTTCTCTCCCAAAATAGGTTTAGGAGTAAATTAGTATTTTAAAACCGAAATTCATGGATTTTTGTTCAGTGAAGAAATAAAGGATTTGTTAGCACAGCTGGTTAGATGGCTACTATTTGATGCAGAGTGGCACCCATAAAATATCTTCAACCTTACTCCCCAGTGATACCATAACCTAAACCATGATTAGCAACCCCCAGTAAATGTAGGTGCAACTTAGACAAAGAAGCATTAAGGGTTAGAGAATGAAGGTGGATAAATGGATTGAACATTAGAAGAGATTTGGAAGGCAGAATGGCATGTTCCTTATTTTACTATTCTTTTATTTGGGGAGGCAATGGCCTCGTGCTAGACTATTAATCCAACAACTCAACTAATGTTCTGAGGATCCACCATGGGAGATGGTGGAAGCTGAATTCAATAAAAATACCTGGAATTAAGAATCTAATGATAACTCTGAAACCATTTTGGAAAAGCCCATATGGCTCACTATTGCCCTTTAGCATATCTGCCATCCTCACTTGGTCTAGCCAACATGTGACATGTGACAGAAATATGGTTGGCACTCAACTGCCCTCTGAAACAACCTAGCAAGCCAATCAGTTGCCTCAACAGCTGTGAAGTCTCAACAAAGAAATGAAACTAGATGAACCACCTGGCATCAACCTAGGCACAGGAAATGGCCACAGCAGAAACGGCCCTTTCAATGCTGCAAAGTCCTCCTTACTAACATCTGGGGGCTCATGCCAAAATTTGGAGAGCTACCTCACAGACTGGTCATGCAACAGCCTGATACAATCATGTCATAGGATCATACCTGACAGAAAACGTCCCAGATATCAGCATCCCTGGATATGGCCTGTCCCATTGGCAGAGGTGGCGGCACAGTTGGAGGGGATTTACCACGGGAATCCTCACCATTCACTCTGAACCCCATAAAGTCTCATGGCTTCAGGTTAAGTATGGGAAATCTCAACACATCAGTGCAAAAGATAAGGCTGAAGCATTCACAGCAATCTTCAGCCGGAAGTGCCAATTGGATGATCTATCTTGGCCGCCTGCAATGGTCCCCTGCATCACAGATTTCAGTCTTCAATTCAATTCGTTTCACATGATATCAAGAAACGGTTAGAGGCACTAGACACTGCAAAGGCTTTGGGCCCTGACAACATTCCAGCAATAGTACTGAAGCTAAGCTGTTCCAGTACAGTTACAACACTGGTGTCTATGTGACAATGTGGCAATGTGGTATGTTCTGTACATACAATGCCGGGCAAATTCAACTTGACCAATCTGTATTATTATCGGGAAAGCATCAGGTGGTTGCTTGACTAGTCTGTGAGATAGCTCTCCTAATTTCGGCATGAGGCCCCCAGATGTTAGTAAAGAGGACTTTGCAGCATCTTCAATAGTGCTATCAAGCAGCACCTCCTCTGCAATAATCTGCTCAGTGAAGCCCAGTTTCGGTTCTGCCAGAGCCACTCAGTTCCTGACTACGTTACAGCGTAGGCTTAAACAAGGACAAAAGAGCTAAATTCCACAGGTAAGGTGAGAGTGGCAGCCCTTGCCATCAAGGCAAAATTCAACTGAGTGTGGCATTGAGGAGCCCTAGCAAAACTGGAATCAATGGGTAACAGGGACAAACTCTCCATTGGCTGGAGTCGTACCAGGCATGTGGAAAGGTAGCTGTGGTTATTGAGGTTAGTCATCTCAGCTCTGGGACATCTCTGCAGGAATTCTTCAGGGCTCAACCATCTTCAGCTGCATCATCAAAGACCTTCCCTCCATCATAAGGTCAGAAGTGGGGATGTTAACTGATGATCTGACAAATGACAAGTAACATTCACACAAATGCCAGGCAATGATGATCTCCAATAAGAGATTATCTAAACCGTATTCCTTGAAATTGAATGGTGTTACCATTATCTAGTTCCCCATTATCAACATCCTGGGGTTATCATTGATCGGAAACTCCACTGGACTTGCCACATAAACACAGTGGCTATAAGAGCATGTCAGAGGCTAGGAATACGACAGTGAGTAACTCACTTTCTGACTCCCCAAAGCCTGTCCACCATCATGTCCTGGGTGAGTGCAGCTCCAACAGCACTTAAGAAACCTGACACCATCCAGGACTAATCTGCCTGTTTGATTGGCGTCACCTCCACAACCCCTCATTCCCTCCACCATCCATGTTCAGTAGCTGCAGTGTGTACTGTATACAAGATGTATGGCAGAAATTCACCAAAGACCCTTGGACAGTTCCTTCCAAACCCATGATAACAAGGACAGCAGATACATGAGAACACCACTAACTGCAATTTCCTCTCCAGGTCACTCATTATCCTGACTTGGAAATATATCACCATCCTTCACTATCGCTCGGTCAAAATCCTGGAATTTCTTCCATAAGGGCATTGTGGGTCAACTTGCAGCACATAGACTGCAGTGGTTCAAGAAGACAGCTCACTGCCACCTTCTCAAGGCAATAAATGTTGGCCAGCCAGTATTGCCCACATTCCACGTGTGAATATACAAACAGACATCTTGTGGACTTAACTAGAATCACATCTTGTGGGCTGTGGGCACTCTTGGCTAATTCAAGAATTAGATCGACCACCTTTTAGCAGCATTTCCCCTGCTTATGGTCTCAGTCCGTCTTTCAGAAGCTCACCTGTTCACAGGCCCTGGTGCTGTCTGGAGATGGCGAGTTAACCTAACAACCACCTGGCTCTCTGGTACACCTGAATAATGTGGAGCAGGCACATTAATTTATTAAGAATAAAAGTTTTGGTTCTATTTTTACCTGTTGGGTTACAAATTATGTACCATGGGTGCAGTGTGATTTTAATATAATGAGACTAACGTTTCTTTTTGGAACATCATGAAAAGAAGATGTACATAGAATGATGAAGTGATGGCAATGGGTTAATTGTTCATTCTTTCATTGTGGCCACTTACCAGCCACAAGTGTTCGACAAAATGCCAGATGACATTGTTGTAGCCTCATTAATGGTCTATTCGATCATGAATAAGCAACAAGTGCGGCTGTGGAAGGATGCTGAAAGGAAAGTGCCTTATGGAAGTTGAAGTATTGTATAATTTTGGCTTACAGTAGCGCGGTTATTGCTGAAGCGCAATGATTAGTCTTGCTATTTGGCAGCCATGAAAATGGATCTAGACATTATCTTTAGTTATTTCACTGTGGCAAAGCGAAAGACATCCAGATCTAGATGGGACACTTGTGTGTTACATCAGGTACTATCCCAAGCAGCATGCCTACTGCACTGGAATCAGTTGGTGGAAGGATAACTGGGAGAAATCAATTCACCATGTCGGAGGTGTCTCACCTAGTTTATGAAGGCCCTGAGGGGACAGTTAACCATTTGCACTGTTCTGCCAATGAAAGCCAATATCACAGTGCTCTATCATTTCATAGTCCAGGGACCATTGAAAATCTAACCCATTAAAGTTCATAGAATCACAGAATCAGTTTGATGCAGATCGACACTATTCAACCCACCCAGTCTGTGCTACGTCTCTAAATCAATACCCCCCATAATGCCATTCTTCTTCCTTATATCTTCTCTAAGCAAGGAGATTGGATTGTGGTTGTGGGTGGATGAGGACACTGAAGACTGGGAACAACATTGGGTTGTCGGGGTAAGGTCAGCACCATTTGCGACTCCTCAGATACTGAAGCAGTCCATGTTCAAATGCAACAAAATTTGGTTGATATCCAGGCTTGGGCTGACAAATGGCAAGTAACATTCACACAATTTTTTAAGGTGAGGAGAGAGATTTAAAAAAGAAACAAGGGGCAATTTTTTTACACAGAGAGTGGTTCACAAGTTGGAATGAACTTCCTAAGGAAGTGGTGGATGTGGGTACAATTGTAACATTTAAAAGACATTTGGCTAAGTACAAGAATAGGAAGGTTTGAAGGGATATGGGCCTGGAGCAGACAGGTGGGGCTAGTTTAGTTTAGGATTATGTTCAGCATGGACTGGTTGGACCAAAGGATCTGTTTCCATGCTACATGACTATATGACTCTAAATGCCAGGTAATAACAATTTCCAGTAAGAATCATCTAATCTCCATTCCTTGAAAATCAATAGTGTTACCATCACTGACTCCTCCACTATCAACATTCTGGGGGTTACCATTAATCAGAAACTCAACTGGACTTGCCACATAAACACAATGGCTACAAGAGCAAGTCAGAGGCTAGGAATGGGTGCAGCTCCAAACAACACATAAGAAAGTTGACACCATTCAGGGTAAAACAGCCTGGTTGATTGACACCACATCCACAAGCCTCCATTCCCTCCACCACCCATGCTCAGTAACAGCTGTGACGAGTTTGAAGATTGTAGAGAGCATTAAGAGGTCATTGGACCATGGTAGAAAGGTGTTTGTTGGAGGTTTTGATTATTGAGGAGATTAACAAAGTAGCTTAGTGATGCTGAGAGATCCACTCACTGCATCACATTACTTCAGAATATATAACACAGAACAGGCCATCTGACCAAACCAGTCCATGGCAGAGTTTTTGATTCACCCAAGCTTTTTCCACATCAACATATCCATCCATTACTTTTTCCCTCTTGTCCAGCCTACCTTTAAATACATTCATACTATTAATTTTAACCATGCCCACATTCTCATCAATCTTTGGGTAAAGAAGTTTCTTGGGAAATCTTGACCAAATTTATTGGTGAATATTCTCTACTGATGATCTCTCAGTTATGCTCTTTTCCACAAGAGGAAACATCCTCTTTATCCACTCAATCAAAGCATTTCATAATTTCAAAGTCTTCCATTAGTTCACCCCTCAGGTTTTATTTCAAAGACAAAGGAGACCTGGACTCTCCATGTATATCCCTTTCTTTCTAGTATCCGCTGGGACATCATAGAGGCTTTAACAAGTCTGGATTCAGACCCTTAAACTGTCAGTGACATTGAATGAAATAAGATTGTATTAGTAAGACTGCGATGTTCTCACCAAAGCCTTTCAAGATTGACTTTACGTGGGAGCTGACATCATCAGTTAGCCACTCTGGCATTGTTCCATCACTGTACATCATTGGACGGTTAACCAGACAATACATTCCTGACTTCAATCCCAGTATCCAGGGTTGATATTCACACCATTCACAGGGCCCTCCTGGCATCTACTTCTCTGGTGAGATAATACTTATTTTTTTAATTGAGTTGATTATCTGATGTACCTCATAGCCAGCTCACATTGGGCACTAATGTTCAGATTCATGAGGTAAAGCATTTCCCTTTTTCTTGTATGTTGAGTTCATTGAAACAATCAGTTCTGTGATGTCTACATGTCTGTGAGATTCCTTTTTATTATGGCCACTGTTGTCCTGGTTTACGGCTTGTGATTGACTGCTCCTGGCTCAGGGTTGGCCCATTATGTTTGTATTGTAAATACACTAAAACAGCGTTTCTGTGACCTTCTATTCCCATTATTTGTTAACAACTGAAAATCTATTCAATTTCAACATTCAACACTTGTAAAATTGAAGTCATTCTAAAATCCAGACAATTATGATTTGGTCACTAATTTACCTAATGAATAATTAGTTACATTCTGACAGATATGAATAATACGGTGATGTTCATGACTGGTCAACATCAGAAAGCTCTGTAAATTTTTCTGTGCTATTCCCACTGCTCTATCCACTTTCTATCATATGGAAATCAGAACTGTTCTCAGTAATTGAAATGCAGTCGAAATAAGATTCATGACAAAACATCTGGTGTTCAGTTCCATCCTCTAGAAGTAAAGCCTAGTGCTTGGTTTGTTTCTTATGGCCTTGCTAACCTGTGGCATAATCTTTCGTGATTGGTGTGTTTGTACTCTGACATCTCTTTGTCCCTCCTCCCAGCTAAACCTGTACTTTCCAAGTAATGATTGATTTCCTTATTCTTCTTGCCAAAATGTGCTACCTCACATTTGCAAATAAAGACTGAAAGAACTGCGGATGCTGTAAATCAGGAACAAAAACAGGAGTTGCTGGTGAAATTCAGCAGGTCTGACAGCTTCTGTGAAGAAAAAAATCAGATTTTTCTTCACAGATGCTGCCAGACCCGCTGAGCTTTTCCAGCAACTTCTATTTTTGTACTTCACATTTCCCTATGTTGAACATAATTTGCCAATTATTTGCCAATTCTGCAAGTCTATTTATATTTATCCTAGGCATTTTTGCAGTCCCTCTCCTCTCTGTTTTGACATTTACCGCTCCATGCTTGGCAAATATGAAACTTGGTGTTTTTGATTTCAAAGTCCAACTTATAGAGTCATGGAGATGTACTGCATGGAAACTGACCTCTCAGTCCAACTCATCCATGCCAACCAGACATCCTTGTTAAAGTAAATTGTGAACAGCAATGGTCTATGCACTAGTCCTTGTGAAAATGCATCCCATTTCCTGCCCCTATGAATAACCACTCTTTACTCTCACTCTCTTGTTTTCTGAACAACTCATCAATCCCTTCCACCACTCATCCCCTGATGCCTCATTCTTTAACCTTATTCATTAGTCTGTCACGGGGCACCTTATTGAAGGCCCTTTGAAAATTACATCTACTGCATTACCACTGCCCGCTCTTTCTGTTACCACCTTTTAAAAAGTGAATGATGTTGGTCAAGAAGATTTTCCTGTTTGACATTCATGTTATTTTCATTGTTACATGCGTCTCTCCAAGATATTTCCTATGTTTTCCTTTCGTAGGGATTCCATTACTTTTCTTATTTCTCCTGCTCCTTCTAGTCTACAAGTGGTACTTAGCAGCTTTGTCCAACAATCCTTATCACCAGTTTGGCTTTTCGCGGCCTGGTCAGCCAGTGTCACGTCAGGAAGTGAAAGAAAATCTTAGACAAATGGGTTAAAGTATTTAAATTAGGAGCCCATTTCCTGAGGGTTTATTGGTCGCCCGACCCTTATTCCATCTCCATTAAAACTAGAAGTGATCTGGCTTTGTTTGGATTTGAAACTCTTCACATTTTACTTTTCACTTGTGCCATCCTGCTGCACCCATTTTGGTGTTTAAAATATTCCCTACTGTGTCTAATAAATGTGTATTATTATACATTATTATGTATATGTGTATGTGGATTATATGTACATGCCTAGCTGTATCATTTTAGCATACATGTAGCAGCTTGTCATAATTGCATTCAATGGTTTTCAAAAGAAACAAAGTATAACGATGGAGATCATCTCTGGAATGCTATACCAGAGTTAAGAATTAATTCTTAGTTCATGGCACACTGTCCTCTCAAAGGTACAAAAGTGTACAGGCTTCACTTAACAAGGGGTCTCTGAACTTCAGTCTGCTGTGACCATCAGTTGAAATTACTACATATAGCCTGAGGTGGAACAGAACTCAACATATGCATCACTTCAATAAGACTCCTGCAGTTATTTTAATTTCCTGGAGCACATTTGAAAATATGAAGGAGGTCAAAATATCTTACTAAGGAAATCAGGCCAAAAGGGGCTTCAATAATGGTCCAATTTACTCCCTTATCCTTAATGTTTCAAACATCATATCATGTCAGAACAACCTGAACTTGTATTGAATAACTTACCAGTATGAAGAAAATAGTTCACATGACAGTGCTTTTGCACAGCAAGTACCTACATACATACTAAATAAAAGCAACGCTGTATCTTAAACTAAATGACTTTACTTAGACTTGACAAACCTACTTTAATGTAAATGCTCAGTGCTGTTGTGTTTTCAAGCTCAAGTTTACACTCCGATTGGAAGAAAGTTTGAATTGCACCATTTGAACTCACAGCCACATCCAAAGTTTGATGTCCTAGAGGTATTGTCGCTGGATTGTTAATCCAGAGACCAGACAACATTCTGGGGACCTGGGTTCAAATCCCGCTATGGCAGATGGTCGAATTTGAATTCAATAAAATATCTGGAATTAAGAATCTAACGATGACCGTGAATCCATCTGGTTCACTAATGTCCTTTAGGGAAGGAAACTGCCATCCTTACCTGGTCTGGCCTACAGGTGACTCCAGACCCACAGCAATGTGGTTGACTCTTAACTACCCCCTGGGCAATTAGGGATGGGCATTAAATGCTGCCTGGCCAGCGACGCCCACAACCTAGGAATGAATAGAGAAAAAAAAAAGACAAAAAAAGCCATGCCTTAATTCATTGGCATTACCATTGCTGAATACCCCACTACCTGTATCCTGAGGGTTATGACTTATCAGAAACTGTATCATCAAAATACAATGTCTACAACAGCAGGACACTGGCTTGGAATTCTGTTACAAGTAACTCATATCCCGACTCCTCAAACTCTAACCACCATCTTTCAGGTGCAAGTCAGGAGTTTGATGGAATACTCTACATCTTCCCAGATGACTGCAGCTTCAACAACACTCAAGAAGCTTGGCACCATAAAGGATAAAGCAGCCACATGGTTGGCACCACATCCAGCACTCACTACCTTCACCACCAATGTATAGTGACAGAAGTTGTACTATTCACAAGATGCACTGCAGCAATTTGTCAAGCTACCATCAGCAGGAAGTTCAAAACTTGTGACCTCTACCATCTAGAAGGACAAGAGCAGCAGATAGATGGGACTATCACCACTTGCTTTTTGTCTTCCAAGCCATACAGCATTCTGGCTTGGAAATAATTCGCCGCTTCTTCACTGTCATTCGGTCAATACTCTGGAACTGTTCCCAGCTGCATTTTGGTATATCTAAACTACATAAGCTTCACATCACAACCTTCTGAAGGGCAATTAGGGATGTGCAATAAACGCTGACCTAGCCAGCATTGCCCACATGTTCAGAATAAATATATTTTTTAAAATCTAAAATTTGCACTGTGTGTAAATAATTTTCAATTAGGAAGAAGTTGTGTTGATTTTAATGACGGTCTTTAAGGAGGCAAGGGTGGAATCCATTTGGTTGGAGTTGAGAAGCAAAAAGTCTATGACCATTGAAGTGGGGGTTGTTGCATAAGGTAATGGAAGATGATATGTGCTCAAGGGTGCACAGCAATACGGTACTTGAGTATATGGTCTAGCTTTTTTTATGAATAGGAGCCTGATAACATAATGGTGGACACATAGATAGCAGAGTTAATAAATCAGGTAAAAATCTTTAGACTTGATGCGCAGGAAGGCCTGGCTATGCATAAAACCAGTTAGTCGTTTGGTCTGAGATAATCGGTACTGCAGATGCTGGAGAATTTGAGATAACAAGGTGTGGAGCTGGATGAACACAACAGGCCAAGCAGCATCATAGGAGCAGGAAAGCTTGACGTTTCGGGCCTAGACCCTTCATCAGAAAATGTCTACCAGGTTATTAAAGGAAGTAGGAGAGGACATTACAGGAAGTCTTGCCAAAATCTTTCCATCTTCCCTAGAAATGGGGGAGGTGCCACAAATTGGGAATGTGGCATTGCTTGCATCTCTGTAGGTTTAGCCTTCATGACAGGGTCCTCCATCACAGATGCTCTGTTTGTCACATATATTAAGGAACCTGAGAACACTGAAATGCCTTCAATACACACAGAATCCTCATTCTGCGCTGGGACATCTTGAGGCATTAAGCTGACCTGCTGTAGTGCTATTGTGCACACTCTCCAGACACTTTTGGACCACTTTTGTGAGTGTGCTGTGAGCTCCTTGAAGACTCTATGGACTTAGGTGTAAATTGACTGGTCCAGGCTACAGAGAGCGCAGGAAGCCCCTGAGCAGGCCACATTTTGCCTCCTTGAGGTTGTTCACTCACTTATGGGTGGAGCTGATACACTTGAAACTCCAAGACAAAGTTGAGCTCATCTCCACGGCCTTATCCAATCATAGTGCATGAGACTGCAATACCTCAGAACATTCTGACAGACAGCCAATACCACTGATGCTATCTCTTTACTGCTTATTCCCGAATATGACATTCTGGCATTGAATGGATGGTGTTCTTCCAGCTGGTCAAACTTTCATGGGGTGTAGAGACGAGTACAATTACAACAGGTATGTAGATAGGAAAGGTATAGAGGGATATGGGCCAGATGCAGGCAAATGGGACTAGTTCAGTTTAGGAAACCTGGTTGGCAAGGATGAGTTGTACCACAGGGTCTGTTTCTGTGCTGTATCGTTCTCTGACTTCAATAAAACTATTGGCCAGCGATAACATCAGGATATCATATGTCAAAGTTCAGTCCATATGTCCAGCATTAATGGCAGAAATCTCCTTGAAGGCTGATCCTGAACAATGTGGACCTTCTCAGATTCAAGGAGAAATAAAATAAGATCAGCAGACAGGAGATTCTCAACACTGATAACTCAAGGTCTGATTCTGCAACCATGTTTTGAATGGTGAGATGAGAACCCGGTGAGTAATCTGCTTGCATTCCCTAATTCCTAATCTCACCTCATTGATTTGCATTTTCTTTTCTCCTACCCATAGGATAGAAACTAGGCAGTGACAATTCCCAACATTAAAGTCTGAGTGGGTACCTGCCAACTCCAGCTCACTGCTTGCTCCTCCAACCCCTCCACCTTGGACAGCAGTCACCAACATTTCAAGGCACACTCCATGTACAGTCACTGCGCACAGCTCCACCCACAGATGTTGGCAGCAATGTACCAGCCTTGCTGCACTCGTGCGGTCTATATCTAATCAACGCAATACGGTTCTGTACTTCAATGCTGCACTTTGTGTAAGACAACACCTGTAGCACCTCTGGCAGAACACTTTGCACGCAACTCATAGATACAAACAGGGTGCATCTTGCTCTGTTAGTGCTCACTCACCTCGCACGCACTCTGATATTCACAGCACCTCATTACTTCTTTTATCTTCCTTTTTTTGCACTTTGACCCATTAGCCAGAACTTAAAGGCTCACAGTATTTCTGGGTTGTCTTGCTGTTTCGTGAAGACACAAAGATGGACCGTTTCTCATGGTTATTGGCAGTCAAGGGGCTGGGCATGTTCCTGGATGGCACTGCCAATGTCAATCTCACAATTACACTGAGTGCCAACAGCTTATGTGGCAAGTACAGTGCACAGGCAGCCAGCAAGGAGGATGTCTCAAATTCTAAGGAGTGCAGTTCTCAGCCAGACCAAGGTAGACAGTATAAAACTGAAAGAACTGAGGATGCTGTAAATCAGGAACAAAAACTGAGGTTTGCTGGAAAAGCTCAGCAGGTCTGGCAGCATCTGTGAAGAAAAATCAGAGTTAACATTTTGGGTCCATTGACCCTTCCTCAGAAGCTGCATTCCAGGGACTCTTTGTTCAGCAACACTCCCTAGGACCTTACCATTCAATGTATAAGTGCTGCCCTGGTTTGCCTTTCCAAAATGCAGCACCTCACATTTATCTAAATTAAACTCCATCTTCCACTCCTAGGCCCATTTGCCCATCTGATCAAGGCCCTGTTCTAATCTGAGATAACCTTCTTCGCTGTCCACTGTACCTCCAATTTTGGTGTCATCTGTAAACTTACTAACCCTATCTTCTATGTTCACATCCAAATCATTTATATAAATGAGGAAAAGCAGTGGACAAGCACTGACACTTGTGGCACACTGCTGGTCACAGGGTTCCAGTCTGAAAAGCAACCCTCCACCACCACCCTCTGTCTTAAACCTTCGAGCCAGTTTTGTATCTAAATAGCTAGTTCTCCCTGCATTCCACGTGATCTAACCTTGCTAAAGAGTAAATACAGTTGCCAATTTCAACATTTTTGGCTTTGTAGGTTCATTGAAATTCTTTTATCCTGTTTCTGCTAGACTGGCTTGCTGCCTAGCTGTATTCCAGCACTTAGAGCAATAAATTCCTTCACCTTTAATGCAGGGGTGACCAGCGGATTACTCTTTAATCTTTACCATTGCAGCACATGAACATTCAAACCCAGTCTACCTTAGCCCAGTGACACTGATGAGCATCTTTGCTCATTAGCATAATTCATTACACTCACAGACCAAAACTGGATTGAATTTTAAATCCTGGTCTTGTCTATTTTTGAGAGGGGAAGACAGAGAACATGTCGCTCAAGCAGACTGCTATCTTTTCCCCCATCATGTTCAAGGTCTGAGATAATACCCAGGAGATTACAGATCAGTTAAATCTGCAAGGCGCACTGAAGAAATTCACCAAAGGTCCTTAGATAGCACTTTCCAAAGCCACAAGTACTTCCATCTAGAAGGACAAGGGCAGCAGATACATTGGAAAACTACCAAATTCCCGTTCAAGCCACTCACCATCCTGACTTGGAAATATATTGTCGTTCCTTCAGTGTCACCACATCAAAATCCTGGAATTCCCTCCCCTTGTTGTGGGTCAATCAACAGCACATGGACTGCAGCATTTCAAGAAGGCAGCTCACCAGCATCTTCCCAAGGGAAACTAGGCATGGGCAATAAATGCCCACAACTTCCACATCTCACAAGGGAATTTTTTTAAGCTGTAGTGCATTTCTCCTTTCTTACTTTCATCTTTAAAAACTTTCTTGATACCTCATCAGCAGGGACACAGACTGATAGAATCCCTACAGTGCAGATAAAGACATCTAGGCCTATTGAATCTGCAACACCCTGCTGAAAAGCATATCACCCATACCCACCAACTACATTACTTATCATAATCACCATCCTGAACCCTTTGTGTGCTAGTCTGGGAACTATGTCCTCCAACTTTCAAGACCTGATACTTCCCAGTGACATCTCTACCTATCCACCCACGCACCCCCCCCACACCTCTGACCACTGACTGCAATCCCTTGACTCTCAATCTCTCATTCCTCCATCCTAACCATTAGTCTTGATTCTCAATGATGCCACCCTCATAATTCCCAATCTCCAAAATCCTACCCCCTACTCTACTAGCAAGGGTTCTTTCTATCCCTGCAGTGTCTGTCACACTTCTGGATCCCAATCATTCTTTTTCTTAGATAACAAGGTGTAGAGCTGGATGAACACAGCAGGCCAAGCAGCATCAGAGGACGAGGAAGGCTGACATTTCGGGCCTACACCTTTCTTCAGAAATCAAGGGATTTCTGAAGAAGGCTCTAGGCCCAAAACGTCAGCCTTCCTGGTCCTCAGATGCTGCTTGGCCTGCTGTGTTCATCCAGCTCTACACCTTGTTATCTCAGATTCTCCAGCATCTGCAGTTCCTACTATCTCTGAAACATTCTTCTTCTTAGCTTCTTGCCCACCTCCTTGGTGCTGCTATTGATTCAACATGATATTGCGGTGTTAGAGCCACTTTATGCAGTTTCTAAATCCCTAGCTCTGGAAGTTCCTAGTCCTCTCGTTCTGGCTTGAATGTGTTTATGTAAGTTCCCTTTGTCACATTGCTGGATTCCTAGAGAATGTCCATTTGAGTTCTCCTCAATGATTCTATTAACAGAAAACAGGTGAGATTCTTTCCTACTATGCAAAGTTGGTTCTGAATAAAGAAATCATGTTGACTAATTGCAATTAAAACTACTGGCAGAGGTAGAAAATGTGTTGCTTGCTTCATTGACTCATTTGAATTTAATGGAGAAAATAGGATAAATCTTTCCACTACCGCTGTTCACATTTGTTAATAATAAATCTAAAAATAAAGATATTGAATTCTTTGGCATCTGCTGAACACAAGAGCCAGCAAGTCTAGTGACTAATGTCTGCCAAATCAAATTCAAGCATTTTGTTTCCAACCAATGATTTATTGACACCATGTAAGTGGTAAAAGCCACTTTCTGTTGATCTGTCTAAAATCTTAGTTGTATCAGCCAGTTTCAGAATTGATGAACAAATAGCACAGACTGTTGCTCAGTCTGAAGAGGGAAGTATGTGTGTGGGCAAATGAAAACATATAACCACAAACAATTTGGACCAACCTGGGAATGTAATAACCCACTATGTTCTTTGACTTTGCCTGTCAAATGTTGCCCAGTAGTGCCGCTGTTAAGCATCTTGGATAGCTTTACTTAATTAAAGGCACCTAGTAAACATAACTCGGCATTTTACAAACGAAAATTCTTTCATTCATCGTATCGATTTCCGAGTTGAGACTTTTGATATTTAGAAAAAAGTATTGCAAAATGCATGTGAAGCATTCAAAAGCCTTCATGTTCCTATCTTACAGATAGAAGTGGTATATTGAAATGGTTTTATCTCCTTTAATGGAAGATAGGACATGTTCATTGAATTGTCAAGGAGCTTGCTGATGACTGTATTACTTGCTGGAGAATAATTTTCCCTGATTGCAGGAAGATTGGGAATATGAACAGAGAAACAGATTTTCAGGGTGCAGGTTTTAGATTTGCATTTGTTGGATGGAATTTAATCTGACCCACAATAGCAACTTGGGAAACATGGGAGGAGTTGGGGTCAGATAATCAGGGGGAAAGCAAGGACTGCAATGCCATTGGCATTCCCTGACTCGTTCACCTTCCCACCCCAACTATGTCAGGAGCAGGGAAGGTCAAGGATAGTCTTCTACCTTGAGAGTAATTGAGTCCCTTAAGTGGCCAATTTGCAGTAATGGCCAGCAGCTCGGGGAACTTCAGCTCAGTGTCAGTCAAAATGATGTACCACAGAGTGGGAACATTGCCTGAATGGTTTGGTCCAGGAAACAGTCACTCTCCTTAGTCTAAGGTGCTCAGATTCGGTCCATGGTCAGGAACAGGAAAGTATGACTCAAAGAGAGTTTGGTTGGGCAATCCAAAAGGTAGTAATGGAGGAATATCAGCTCTTGGAATTGTCCAACATCCTTGCAATATGTGTGGACAAAAGCAGGAGTTGAGGGACAATGGACAAGCAGAGTACAGCACAGTGGTACAAGGGCCATTCGAGTTATGGGAGTAAAAATGGTTGCAGTTACAGGAAAGGACAGAATGATTTATTGAAAGGTGTGATGAGTAGTGCCCTGTCCCTGAGACAGAAGGCCTGGTTTCAGGTTTCAATCTAGGACCTGAAGGCCGTGGAAGGTGTATTCATGATGTGGCAACAAGTTGATTAAAAACCTATAAATCTTTCCAATACACCAATGGTAGTAAGGGCAGGGGCATTCCCTGATCATCCAAAATCACTAAGTTAATAATCTTCGAGTTTCAACCTGATTCTTAAGCAAGTTGTTATAATTGACATTAGAAAGTTAACTGCATTGCTTCAAAATTCGGGTTTCAAGAAATTGGGTTTGATTCTTGAGGCACTAACACCAGCACTGAGAAAGAGCTAACTGTACTATTAGTGCTACCTTTGGCTGAGACAAATCTCTTGGTAAATGGTATAACCAAACTAGACTTTAGACTGAATAATTGGGGAAGAGTTCGCATGAAAGGGATTTAAAAAGCTGAAGACAAAGGACAAAGAAATAGTGCATGGTAATGATACGCTTAATGATAAGTAGAGAGCAACGGGAAATGACAATGTTTCCATGTGTATACAGAGTATTCGGTGGGTAGATGATAGCCTGGTACGATTATCACAAGACAATTCATCCAGAGACCCAGGTAATGTTCTGTGGGTAGATACTGGAGATACTGGAGAATCTGAGATAACAAGGTGTAGAGCTGGATGAACACAGCAGGCCAAGCAGCATCAGAGGAGCAGGAAAGCTG
>JAHRHZ010000034.1:21738721-21774318 GCA_024137785.1 Ginglymostoma cirratum | reverse complement strand
TCAGCTTTCCTGCTCCTCTGATGCTGCTTGGCCTGCTGTGTTCATCCAGCTCTACACCTTGTTATCTCTAATGTTCTGGGGATCTGGGTTCAAACCCCACCATGGCAGATGGTGGAGTTTGAATTCAATGATAATCTGGAAATTTGGAAAGAGTTGAATGCCGAGTATGAAACCATTACTGATTGTTGGGAAAAACCCATCTGTTTCAATAACGTCCTTTATGGAAGGAAATTTGTCATATTTACCTGGTCTGGCCCACATGTGACTCCTGACCCACAGCAATGTGGTTGACTCTTAACTGCCCTCTAGGTAATTAGGGATGGGCAATAAATACTAGTTCAGTGACAGTCACATCCCATGAATGAATAAAAAAACAGTTCACTAGCAAATAATGTTGGAGTGGTCTGATGAAGGGTTTAGGCCCGAAACGTCAAGTTTTCCTGCTCCTGTGATGCTGCTTGGCCTGCTGTGTTCATCCAGCCCCATGCTTGTTATCTTGGAGTTGGGAAAATTGTTTACAAAGAATAAACAGGGTTAACCTGTGCTTTAGTCAAATGCATGTAGCTTTCTTTTAACCAGAAGAATGAATTGATAGTTCAAATAAAACAAATGAGAATGACACGATAGCCATATTCTGCCTGAAGAACTATATGAATGTCCTCTGTGCCACATTATTAAATGGTCTGTTGAGAATTAAGCCCATCCTAAATTTACGGAAATCAGAAAGCATTTTCTCACATAATAAACTGAATTTAAAAATTGGACCAAATTTCACTCATTTTCTTTGTATGTACTTATAGAAACTTTAACTGTTTGTTTTTATATTTCATGCTGTGAGTGGTTGCTAATAATTACACGCATAACCAATTTAAGACAATCAGTCAAGGTTGAAATATGACTCAGTTAGAATGACTTGAAGTGACATATATTTACAAGCATAAACACATTCTCTGCAAACAAATAGGATATGTTCAAATACTCTTGTCATTTTTGAATAAGCCAAGGACTCAGAGAGCCAACAGTTCCCTTTTCTTTCTCTGTGGCAACATTTTGGCCAATCAGACTTGACTGTCTAATCAATCAGTACCATTTTCTCTGGTATTTTAATTTTTTTGTGATAGTTTAACATTTGGCATACTTGCATTTGTCCTGATGAATGCAAGTCAAAACATTTCAGCAATATGTTCCTCTTCTTGGTGATGTGCCAGTAATTGCTTTTATTTAAGTTTAAGTCTCCAGTTTTAGATGTTTTTATACTCAAACTGAATATAAAATTTTGTCATGTTATGATCACTTTTACCAAGAGAATCCTTACATATTACCAGCTCTCATTACCTCATTATCCATTGCTTGATATAAAATACCCTGTTCCCTGATGAAGGGTTTAGGCCCGAAACGTCAAGTTTTCCTGCTCCTATGATGCTGCTTGACCTGCTGTGTTCATCCAGCCCCATGCTTGTTATCTCGGATTCTCCAGCATCTGCAGTACCTTTTATCTCTTTATCTTTGTTCCAGAATTAATTGTTTTAAGAAATTGCCCCAAATAGACTCTATGAGCTCATCATCCAGCTATCAATGTCAATTTGATTTGTCAAATCCAAATGAAAACTGGAGCAATCCATAATTATTCCAGTAAATTCCTTACAAGAGATAACAGGTACTGCAGATGCTGGAGAATCCGAGATAACAAGGTGTGGAGCTGAATGAACACAGCAGGCCAAGCAGCATCATAGGAGCAGGAAAGCTTGACGTTTCAGGCCTAGACCCTTTTCATATATAGTTTGCCCTACTATATAGCCAAGGACAGTGACTATTTTCTTTGCAATTTCTTGTCTTCATCCATATTGATTCTACATTTTAATCCTTCAAACTGAATTCATTTTGCTGTACCGTACTGATCTCATCCTTCATTAGTAAAGCTATTCCACCTCCTTTTTTTACCTATCCTTCCAAAATGTTAAATATCCTTAAATATTCAGGGCCCATCAGCTCTTAAAATATGTGAACTGGCTGTAGTCCCAGCAGTGCCTGACCCTCCCAGAGAACTACAGAGGTACTGATCAAGAAGATTGGCTGCAAGATGTCTGAACCTGAGCCAAGACATGTCTCTGCGTGAAGACTGGAAGACCTGCCTCTAACTAATTAATGCCCCATGGAGTGGCAACTGACTGAAAAGCTGCCAGCATCAGTGGGGGTGCATTCCCCTTTTATGTTTTCAGTGATGGTGCAGGACACCCTGCTATTAGAAAAATGTTGCGCATCATACACATGCAGACTATTTGAAACAGGTGTCCAAATAATCCCACTCCATTCCCTTTCACATAACCTTGCATTTTTTCACCTTCAATTGTTGTCTATTTCTCATTTGAAAGTTACGATTAAATCTTCCTTCTAAAACCTTTGATCATGTATTGTATTCCAGGCCATTATAACATGTGGATTAAGCAGAAAACTCTCATCAGATCCTTTTGCAGTTGTCACACAATTGTGTCTCTAACCAATTGTGTATCTGGCCCTGCCAGCCTTGTCATTGTCTCTTGCTACTGACTCTTGCTGTGGAAGTAGCTTCTCCCACCAGATTCTTATAAACTCCTCATCATTTTAAATACCTCTATTAATTCCCACCCTAACTCTTTCTGTTTGAAGGAGAATAATCATGGCATTTTTATTCCATCTACATTAAGATATCAGCATTAATTTTACACATTTCATCAAAAAAATTCTTCAAAACCAAAACAATTGCATCTAAACAGTCATTGTCCAAAACAGTCACATTGTCAGCCAGTAGCAACAAGATTTCCTATTCCCGTTATGCACTGAGGCTGTATAAAACTCGTAGCCCATAAAACCAGAATGTTGCCTGGTATGGAGGGCATTATCTATGAAGAGAGGTTGGAAAAACTTCAGTTGTTCTCACTGGAATAACAGAGGTTGAGGGGCGACGTGATAGAGGTCTACAAGATTATGAAGGGCATGGACAGAATGGTCAGTCAGGAACTTTCTCCCAGGGTGGAAGAGTCAGTTACTAGGGGGCATAGGTTTAAGATGCGAGGGGCAAGGTTTAAGAGTGATGTACAAGGCAAGTTTTTTACACAGAGGGTGGTGGGTGCCTGGAACTCGCTGCCGGGGGAGGTAATGGAGGCAGATACTATAGTGACTTTTAAAGAGAATCTTGACAAATACATGAATAGGATGGGAATAGAGGGATACAGTCCCCGGGAAGGGTAAGGGGTTTTAGTTGTGACGGTCAGCATGTCGATGCAGGCTTGGAGGGCCGAAGGACCTGTTCCTGTAGTGTAATTTTCTTTATACTTTGTTCTTTGTTAAAACTTAACATGAAAATATATCCGTAAGTTAATTCATAGCCATAAATCCAGAGCTCAGATTGCATTCCTAAATTACTAGAATCCTGCAATGGTGATGCAATTCTGATCAATATTACTTCCAGACACAGATAAGACCTGGGAGAGAAATCTTAGACCCAGGTCCTTCTCCTGATTCTTGGCCCTTACCCCAGCTTCTCTGTAATTTCGCATTCCTGGAACCATTCCGGTAAATTTCCTTCGAACCATCTACAAAGCCTTTTCATCTTTCTGATGCCAAGAATTGTAAACTATCATCGCGGTGGAGATTAACAATTCTTTATACGTTTGGCAAAACGTCTTTACTTTTGTACCTTATTTACAAAAATCATCAAAAAGTCAGGTTTTGGTAGCTTTGTCAGACAATTGTCAACATCTTGGTCATTCATGTCATGCAACCAGCTCCACTTCTTTAAATGTGACCTTATGTCAAGCTGATTTTGTCAAAAATTTCTTTTTGATCTTTTCTTGATGGCTACTTTTGATTTCTGAGGGAATCATTTTGGCTTTCAAAGACTTCTTTTCCATTTGCACTAACTTATTTATCAGGTGATGCAGTCACAAAGTAATAATACCTTCTGTCTCTTAGTTGACATATGGTGTATTTGGATCCACACAGAAGCAGAAATAGAAGAAAAAATCAATATCTTTAATTATACTTAAAGGCACAAAACACAAGGAAAGCATTAATTTCCTTGACACCACTTTACTTAAATTTTCATAAATCAACAGGCATAAGTTAGCAACAAAAGTAACGAACAGACACCTTTATAGAAAAAAAATTAGCACCTCACTCCCACCTCCTCAGTCCTAGTAACAGAACCTGTTATTTGAAATTAATGCCTTAATCTGCAGTGTTTTTCCAATAATCTGAGCTTTATTCCAAATTGTCAGCGCTTTTTCTCTCATTCACACAGTATCCTTTATTTAGTTGTCAAAATTGCATTTCTCTTCTATAAAACAGATAAATTTTCAACTAAGTGCACAGTCAGTTTGAATTACTTTATAATATAAACCATAATGAAAGGTTGGTGGATAAAAATAGGGTTTGCTTCCATGTAAGTGCATCATTCCACAAGTCCAAGCGTCTTCACCTCCTTCGCCATAACCATCCGTTTCTTCCAATTACATTATGTATATCTTTGTTAAAGATGGCAGAAAGAAAACATCCAAGTTAGAACAAACAAAATAGAATAAATAACAGAATTATAAAATGATAAGTGAGAAGGATCAATATTGATGAGAACGCATTAACCTTTCTTTTGCTCATTCCACAATCCATGTGATCACAACTCTTTTCTAAAATAAAAGTTATTTCTTTAATGATGCTGCCGAATACAGTTTTGGCTGTTAAAAGTATGAATCTTTCCAGAACTACTTCTCCTCCTTTTCTTTCACACAACATACCAATTTTTCTTTTATTCTTTTACACGATGTTGGCGTCACTGATAAGGCTGGCACTTATTGCTTATCTTTAATTACCCTTGAGAGTACACATGGTGAGCTGCTGCTGTCCATGTGGCGTTGGCACACCAGCAATAGACATTGAATTAGTTAATTTTCATGCTGTAAAAATATGACTTCTGAATAGCTTTTGTTCTGCAGCATGAATGCTACTATGATAATATTGGTTTAATTTTATGATTACAAAGACTCATGTTCATTTCAGTCTGTCAGCTACAAAATTGTTTGGCCCAGCATATCAGTCCATCTGACCATGCCCCTCCTGGTTGACTGCAAGTTACAAATATTTTGGAAAAATTATCCTATGTTTTAAGGATTCAGGAGGGAAATAACATATCATCGGCTGTCCTGGAAGAGTAACGGAGGCAGATTTAGTAGGATCTTTCAAAAGGAAATTGAATAGAAACTAAAGAGAAAGAATAGAATGAAAGGCGAAAGTGGATAAACAAAGCTGTTATATGTGGCAGTGCACTGTCTGACATTTTTACTTCACTTGTTGTGAGGCTCAAGCTGGGGAAAAGATAAAGGAACAGGATTAATTTGATAACACTTTGATAGAGACACACAGAATGAATGACTGTCTTTGGCACACATGATTCTGTAATTGAAGGAGATGGCAGGCTGTGTGCCACTGGGACAAATATTGCAGTAATTTTAAAACAGTTAACTAATCAGATTTAACAAAAGAAAGTATGAACACATATGCAAAATATCCTGCAATAAAAAAGGGAACTCTTATTACTTTTGCTGCAACCTCAACTATGCAATGTCAGGATACCTGCAGCTTTTTAAAAATTAATTCACAAGACGAGAGCATTGTTGGCTAAGCCAGCATTTGTTGCCCGTCCCTAACTGCCCAGAGGACAGTTAAGAGTCAACCACATTGCTGGGGATCTGGAGTCACATGTAGACCGGGCCAGGTAAGGATGGCAGATTTTCTTTCTTGAAAGCCGTTAGCATAACAATGGGTTTTTCATGACACTTGACAATGTTTTCATGATCATCAGTAGATTTGTAACTTCAGAATTTTTTTCAGTTGAATTCAAATTCCACCATCCGCTGTGGTGGTATTCGAACCTGGATCCTCAGAATATTAGCTGAGTTACTGGTATAACAATCTAGTGATAGTACGATTAGACCATCATTTCCCCTCTATTAATGTACTAAATTTGGCCTATTTTGCTTTTACTCTACGTGCATATCATCTGTCCACATTTTTTATCAGGCTATTGTCCAGAATGGCATGGGATTCACTCAAACATGAAATGGGTTTCTTTGGTCTTTAAAAATAATTTGCAGAAACCACACGCAAACTTGAAATAAAAGTTGGAAGAGATGTCTCACCTGGGATTGAACCAGCAATAGCTTTTTTTGATTGTTCAAGGACAAAGTTTTTCTGAAAGATCAGTTTTGTGTCCGTCACTGGGGCTGGGGTTTGGAACATAAAAAGCTGGATCCTAGCAAGAATGTCGCAGCTTCTGAGAAGATAGTACTTGTCAAAGAAGGTATGAAACAAAGAATAATTCAGAATTCTTCCACTTGAGCCACAGTAGCAGCTGAACCAAAAAAAGGGGACAATACATTGCTACAGATGACAGTTTGACTAATCCATTCTACTATTGCTCAGTTTCTCCAATTCACTGTCCTTTCTTTCAGATGCACCTGCACAATTATGTTCTGCAGTCATAGTTTTACTTCAGACAGGAACTACCGTGATCCAATTTGTTATAGAAATCAGCACAATATGTCCTTTGACATACTTTTTTATTGCTTGTACAAAGGCCCTTAGTTCATTTCGTTAACTCTATTGTGGGACCCAGTGGGTTCCTTGCCAGCAATGAGTAATTTGAAACATCTCTTTGTTATTTGGTTCATAGAATTCCAAAGTTTATTCAGCTTGGGCGGTTAAAAAGGCCTCAGATAATGGGATAGTAAGGTGCAGAAATATTTGAAATATGTTCAAGATCATGAATCCTCCTACAATAATCTTTTTAGTTTATAATGGTTCCATTCAATCCCATGGTGTGTTGTGTGAAAGAAAAGGAGAAGTAGTTCTGGAAAGATCCATATTTTTAACAGCCAAAACTGTATTCGGCAGCATCATTAAGGAAATAACTTTTTCTTTTAAAGAGTTGTCATCACATGGATTGTGGAATGAGCAAAAGAAATTCTTGCTAAAACAGGTTAATGCATTCTCATCATAAGATTTCTTAAGTTCTTTGAATGACATAGTGCTGAGTGAGCATTTAAAATATCTGAAAATGTTTGGTAAGAAATGAACTGCTACCCGACACTCATGATGTCTGGCACAATATGGCTGCCTTCTATCCCAAGGCACTCATTATATCCCCACCCCCTCAGCCATTTAATCTCCTGTGAGAAACAAAAACCCAGAGTCAATATGTGGAAAGAGTACTTCGGAAATTTCATCGCCATCTCCACAAAATATTTAAAACCAACCCAAGATACCATTTGGACCATGTATTATTAGTTAATTTACTCCAGACATTGCAGTCTATGCCCTCGTCAAAATCCAGTCTAGCTTCCACTTGCAGACTTGCAAACTCTCAGTACTCACAGCGCCACACGGTAACATATTTTAGAGGCTCATTACTCACTGGAGAAAAGAAATACCACTTAATATCCAACCTGTTCCTGCATTGGCTTAGTTTATATGCAGACCTCACGGTCCATCCCAGTCACCTCTTTTATATTTGTTCTTTGGATGTGGGAAACAACAGTTAGGACAGTACTTGTTGCTCATCCCTCATTAGACAGCAGCTTAGAAACCTATTACGACCACCAGCTGCAAGTTCCCCTTTAAACCATTCACCGTCCTGACTTGGGAATATATTTTCTTCAGTGCTGCTGGGTCAAAATCCATTCCTAACGGCACTGTCGGTGTCTCTCAACCAAATGGACTGCCATGGTTCAAGAAGGCAGCTCACCAAGGCCTTCTCAAAACCAACAAGGGATGGCAGCTCCCAGTTAGGTTTGGCCATGTCCCATAAATAAACATAAACAAATTTACCCCTGAACTGAGGTTGGTAGGCTAGTTCAGAGGGCAATTAAGAGTCAGCCATATTGCAGTAATTCTAAGGTCGCATGAAGGCCGGACTAGAAAACGACCACAGATTTCTTCCCCTGATGAATGTTGGTGAACCAGAATTTTTTACAACAATTTAGTAGTTTTGTGATCATTATTGATGAAACTAACATTTTATTCCAGATTTAATAATTAATTGCATTGAATAATTGAGAAATATCCAGCTCATTCCATATTGTAGTAACTTCTATCAAGTCCTCTCTAAGTCTACACTGCTTGAGAGTAATAGATCCAGTTCTTATTGTCTATCCGAACAACCACTAATTTTAACCTAAGAACTTTCTTAACATAATCAAATTGCTTCAACAGATTTATTATATCATGTAAAACTGTCAAAACAGGTGATTGTTATCCTGTTAGGGTCTAACAGTCTGAGTTAGTGCTCTGAGCAGAGTTCCAGAAGGAAACGATATGAATAAGAAGGAACAGTAGACCATTCAGCCCCTTGAGCCAGCTCTGCCTTTCAATAAGATCATGGCTGATCTGATTGTAAACTCAAATCTCCATTTCCGCCTATTCATGTTAATCTTTTACTCCTCACTTAGGAAGAATTATCCAACACTGTCTTAAAATTATTCATGGACCCTGCTTTCACTACGTTTTCAGGTAGACAATTCTAAAAACTCATGAAAGGGGGAAAAAAATCACTTCATCCCTATTTAAAATGGGTGATACAGAATTTTTAAATAGTGACCCCTGATTGGATCATCCTGACTGATCTTATGTGGAAATCTAATGATCCACTGTACAGCTGAATCTGTGACTGAAGTTATTCTTGTTGCACAGTGGTAGTGTCCCTACCTCTCAGCCAAGAGTCCTAGATTCAAGCACAGCCTGCTCCAGAGTTGTTAATAACATCTCTGTATAGGTTGATCAGAAAATATAAAATGTGAGATCTTCCTTTGGTCAGCCAGACAAGTCATAGAGTCGTACAGCATGGAACCAGGCCCTTCGGTCCAACGCATCCATGCCCACCAAGTTTGCCAAACTAAATTCTTCTCATTTTCCTGTGTTTTGCCCATTTGTCTCTAAACCTTTTCTATTCATGTACCTGTCCAAATAGTTAAAGTTGTAACCGTAACCTGCATCTACCACTTCTTCTGGCAGTTCACTCCACGGGTTGCCCCCTCAGGTCTCTTTAAATTTTTCTCCTCTCATCTTAAAAACATGCCCCCTAGTTTTGAACACACCTAGGGAAAAGACCTTTGTTATTCACCTTATCTATGCCCCTCATGATATCATAAACTTCTAGACCGTCACCCCTCAGCCTCCTATGCTTCAGTGGAAAAAAATCCCAGCCTATCCAGCCTCTCCGTATAACTAAACCTTGCAGTTCTTCCAACATTCTTGCAAATCTTTTCTGAACCCTCTGCAATCTTATAAAATTCTTACCACAGCAGGGGAACCAGAACGTACACAATACTCCAAAAGTGGCCTCACCAATGTTCTGTACAATCACAAAATGACTTCCCAACTCTTACCGTCATTTCCATTGATTTGACAAAAGGAAGGAAGATCTTTGAGCAAGAGAGTAAAGTAACAATTAGCGAGTCCATGGCCGATTTAACATCTCTTCCAACTTTTACTTCCAAAAGTCAAAACTAAAATATACTCAGCCTTTTACAGTCTGGAGGTTTGATCTACTTTTGACACTTTATACAAACCATTCAGTGGGAAAAGTTTCAGTGATATAATCAGTGCAGAACAAGAGAGGACCAAGCTAAAAAAATAGCTAAGCAATCTAAGAAAAAAACTGGCCAAGAAATTACAAAACTCTCTCAAATAATACTCAAGTATTTCCAGCAGCCACTTGGATACAGAAACTGCGAGGAAAGTCTCAAAATTTCTGGAAGAATCTGCAGAAAGAGAAACAGAGCGAACATTGTGGATTTTGCCAATTGTCTCGAGTTCCCAACATCAGGGTAGTTTCTGGGTTGACCGACCACATGAGCCAATGATAGGCCTCTTATAAAAATCTTGGGCAATATGGTCAATTAACAGCTATCCTGAAGAGGACCTGACCAATAATGGCTAATGACCAAGAGTTATTGGCAGAAAACTTCAGGGTGCCATTTTTAAAGGACTTATATCAAGATGTGTGCAATCCAGGCACAGGGACTCTAATTTTTTTTTACTCATTCACAAGATGAGAGCATCGCTGGCTAGGCCAGCGTTTATCATCCATCCCTAATTGCCCTGAGGGCAGTTATGAGTCAACAATATTGCTCTTGATTTGGTGTCACATGTAGGCCAGATAAGGTAAGGATGGCAGCTAAATAAAAACTGAAAGAACTGTGGAAGTTCTGAGGAAAGGTCACCATACCTGAAATGTTAACCCTGACCTTTTCTTCAAGGATGGCAGCTTCCTTCTCCAAAGGACATTAGTGAAACAGATGGGTTTTTCCAACAATCAACAATGTCATCATTAGACTCTCAATTCCAGACTTTTATGGAATTCAAATATCATCATTTGCCATGATGGGAACCCAGGTGCCCAGAACATTTTCTGGGTCTCTGATTGACAGTCCAGTGATAATACCATGAGGCCATTTTCTCCCTATAGTGTTTAGGCATCAAGTCTGATCATTAGTACTCGATGTGGTATCAAGTGTCAATATCCTTAGGCTTGGGATTTCATGCAGTTACTGCCCATGGATTGTGCCCTGAGATACTGCTGATTGGTGTCTAAGGTGGAGGTTCAAAGGAGCAAGAAGTGAACTGGAGTCACTAGGTATCTAGTTTTTATTCAGTGGTTGGGAGAGTAGGAAAATTATTGAGGTGCGTTTAGATAATAATGAGGGTCATAATGAATTATAATCCATGTTAACAAAGCTCTCACTGCACACTACTTAGAATCTCACATTCTCATCCAACACTTGGTTAAAAAATAGGACTTTTTGATCTCAACATTGAGAAGTTCGTTGCTGGACTTCTCACCTGATTTTCAGAAATTTCTCACTAAGATCCATATCGTTCAGGGCTGAGATGATTCCATCCTAAGTATTTGGTTGCGCTTGAAATTCCATAAGGCTTTACCAAAGCTGATTTTGCCTCAAACCAATTTACATAAGTGACTGTAGTGGGTCATTCGCTTTGAGGAGAAAACGTCGATGAATGCAACCTTGCGCAGCAGAGAATCTGAAACAGTTGGCAACTAGGTGCACACTCGAACATAAGAGAGAAAATTCCAGTAGGATAATGTCAAGCTCTTCCATTGTTGCTCCTTACAGTTTGCGTTGCCAGACAACCACAAGAGTCGGCTTCCGAATGACTTTGGATAACTGTTCTTTGCCTTGATTCAGATAGTGTTACTGACATGAAGCTTGTGACTAGGACAATATGTCCTGCATCTAGATATTCAGAAATAAAACATGTTTGTACATCTTTTTGCACATTGATCTGAAGCTATGTAGCATGTTAAGAATTGTTTTATGTTAATGGCTATGTCAAAGTACTTTTCACATTTCAAATGTTATACTTCAGGTCAGAGCAAAATACCACACTCCTGTTAAATGTACATGCACTTGAGCATAATCATATAGTAGTGCTATAGTTTACTCATCCTGATAATCAATGTTTTGACATGTTCAGTTGTATATATTACTATACTCCCTTCTAGAGCTCATTCCTGCTGCAGGAAAACCTGTTTGAACTTTGGCAAATTCCTGTCATGTTTTCTCAGGCTCTAACACTTAGCCAGCAAATCACTGCTGTTGACCAAGCAGAAGGTTCTTGCTTGTTGCCAGAAGACTGAGCATTCAGACATGCAGAAAGAACAAAAAACATGCTGCAGGTTTGGGCGTGCCCATCTCTGAAAGAACAACAGTATGATGCTGCTTCCTGGGACGTGGAGATCTCCAGGTTTATTTTAAATTGAAATGTGGCAATGGTAGGGAGGGTGTGAGCAGATATCAAATTCCCCAGCCAAAATGGGAGAAGTCAGAGTTTAAAAACCTGTGATGATCTGTGCTCCACCTCAATGTTGTCCTCGGTACATACTTCGCTCCCAATGTGGAGGACTACAAAGTTCAAAGGAAGATATTTTGGTGTATTTCCAGAGAGAGGGAATTTGGCCAGCTTTCCAAAGGGAGTATGATCTTGTGGAGTGTAGGAGTGCAGCTCGGCTTTATAAATAAAGAAGAAGGTATTTCTTACAAATTGAAACACTCAAGGTAAACTTGTCCAGACAATGCAGGGAATTGAATGCTCTGTTTGGAATTTTCCAGCTCTCTCACCACTTCCTCCCCACCCACCTGTACTAAGTTGATATGTGTTTCAGGCATGCTCAATGATAACATCATAAAACCAGCACAAATCCTGAAGCTATCAATAACCCTGCACGTCCAAGTGGTGCATGTAAAGATAAAAGGAAAAAATTAACTGGTCAATACATCAGGAAGAGAAGAACTTTCACGTGTAAAAGGGAAGAAACACCCAGCGTTGTAAACAACCTTGAAATTGGCCCATTTTGTAATGTGAACTTAAAAACAAAATAATGTTTGTCACTGGGGACATTGTAATTAGTCTAATCACCCTTAGGCTAGTGAGAGGAGAAGGATCAGAGTTGATCAGTATCTCTGTTATAATTGAAAATAATAAATATGAAGATAATGGTGTAATTTTGTGATAGAGTATAATATTGTTATTGGATCAGCTACCTATTATGGATCACTTCCAATTTATTGTTATGATATGGTTCACCACAAATTGAAATTGGGAAAGATTTGTAATTGAAAACAGGAACTGGAGTAGGCCATTCGGCCTTTTGAGCCTGTTCTGCCATATGATCATGGTTGGTCATCCTATGCAGTACTCTGTTCCTGCTCTTGTCCCATACCCTTTGATCCCTCTAGCTCATTCTTGAAAACATTTATTGCTTTGGCCTCAATTACTTTCTGTGGCAACAAATTCCCCAGGCACACCGCTCTCTGAATGAAGAAATTTCTCTTCATCTTAGTCCTATTTGGCCCACCCCATTTCCTTAGACTGAGGCACCTGGTTCTGGACTTCCCAGTCATTGGGAAGATCTTGTCTGCTTTACCCTGTCTTATCCTGTTAGAATTTTGTAAATTAATATGAGAACTATTTCCATTCTTCTAAACTCCAGCAAATATAATCTAACTGACCCTGTCTCTCTTCTTACATCAGTAATGGGCAACTGATCTTTTGTTGTTGGCAATTTTCACAGTGTATCATATCTCCCCCATTGATTGGGCATGCAGTGTAATGTTGCAATGACCTCCAGAGCCAACACATCGTGGTTCAATTTCCACAGGGTTTCTTTCAGCAGTCTGTTGCAACTTTAGTTGATTGTCAATGTAAAATACCTGGGAAATGCTGTTTAGCATTTCCACAAATCTCCCACTGCAGATACAGCAGCTGGCTGGGAGATATCCAGTCCTTCCTCTTACAACTGAGCGAAGGCAGAAATAGAAGGAGATTGGAAAAACAGAATCTGATAGCATCTCTGCCTTGCCCTGCCTTGACATTTTGCAGCTTGTCCCTTAGCCGGAGATGTTAGGCTCACAGCACTGCTGTCTTGCTGTGCTGTTAAGCATTCATACAAAGCCAGGAAGCAGTCCTTAGTCAAGTCAGACATCGGTTAGAAGATCCTAGCAGAGTAAGTCAAGGGCAATCTCTGATACCATTCAAGGATATGGTTAGTCAGTTGTTTGGGACGGTAAGAATTAACATCCTTCCCTCATACCGGGTGAAGAACCAGGAGCTGAGCATTCTATCCCCTGTCTTGACTCTTTCTCTCCTAATGTGGCTGTCTTTTTCCCTCCTGGAATGAGAGAAGGGTATGTATTAAAATATGTGGCACAGCGTTACTGGAGCATGTAGGAAGTTATCCTCAGCAAGTGAGAAGGCAGTACCGTGGGCATGAAGGGTTAGTGATGTCATAGGTTAGAGTGAGTGACAGCGAGTGATGAAGATCTTGCAGGCAACAGTGAGATTGGTTGAGCCTTGGTGGGAGATGGGTACAATAGCAGCGATACATTGAATGTGAAGTATTGGAGAAAAGATGGTGGCATTGATACAGGCAGAGTGGAGTCTTGCTGTGCATTCCTCTAGATGACTGATGTATTAGCAACCTCAGACTAGGCTGGCAGGGCCTGGTGACAATAGTAGTGATGCTGTTCCAATCTAGGATATCACAACAGTGGGGAGATGTCCGGGTATGTGACTCCATAAGACCACAAGATATAGGAGCAGAATTAAGCCATTCGGCCCATAGAGTCATCTCCGCCATTCAATCATGGCTGATATATCTCTCAAGCCCATTCACTTTCCTTTTCCTTATAACCCTCAATCAATCAAGAACCTACCTTTCTAAAAAAAAACAGAAATTGCTGGAAAAGCTCAGCGGTCTGGCAGAATCTGTGGACAGAAATCAGAGTGAACTTTTTGGCTCCATTGACCCGTCTTCAGAACGGATGGTAGCTAGAAAAAGGTTGATTTTTATGTAGTGGTTAGAACGTGGGGAGGGTCTATGAAGTAAACAAGAGGTGGAGATAGACCCCAAGGAGAGAGAACAGTTGGGCAGACAAAAGAGGGAATAATGATTAGCCTAGGACAATGAATAGCTCTTAATGGGGACTATTAGTGGCTAACACTCGTTTGTATGTACTAGTTCACCATGTGATAACTAGGCCTGGCATGTGGGGATTAGGGTGAGGACATGGAAGAAGGTGCCTCAAGCCCCAATATTGTTGAACTCGATATTGAGTCCAGAAGGCTGCAGAGTTCCCAAGTGGAAAATGAGGTGCTATTCTTCCAGCTTGCACTGAGCTTCACTGGAGCACTGTAGCAAGCCTGAGACAGAGAAGGAGGCCAGGGAACAGGGTGGTATATTGAAACGGCAGGCAACTGGAAGCTCAGGGTCTTTTTGCAGACGGAACGTAGCTGTTCTGCAAAGTGGTCACCCAGTCTATGCTTCATTTCCCCAATGTGGAGCATTTCCCACATTGTGAGCAACAAATGCAGCAAACTAGATTGAAGTGCAGGTAATGTGTTGCTTCACCTGGAGCGTGTGTTTGGGCTCTTGGACACTGAGGAGGCAGGAAGTAAATGGGCAAGTGGTACTCCTTCTGCGGTTGCAGGCGAAGATGCCATGGGAATGAAGGAAGAGCGTACCAGGGTTTCCCAGGGGGAATGGTCCTTGTGAAAGGCTGACAAGAGAGGTGAGGGGAATATGTGTCTGGTGGTGCAAATGGTGGCTACTGATCGTCTGGATGTGGATGGTGGTGGGATGGTAAGTGTTGTCAAGGGGAACCCTATTGCTGTTATGGGAGGGAAGAGAGGGGGTGAGGGCTGAAGTGCAAGAGATGGGTTGGACTCAGCTGAGTGGCCTGTCAACGGTGCTGGGGAGTCCTTGGTTTAAGTAAAAGGTGGAGATTTCAGAGGCACCCTTCTTGAAGTTGGCATCATCAGAACTGAAACGATGGAGACAGAGAAACTGGGAGAATGGAATAGAGTCTTTGAACCTATCTATCTCTGTCCTAAATACACTCAATGACTTGGCGTCCATAGCCGTCGGCGGAAATGATTTCCACAGATTCACCACCCTCTGGCTGAAGAAACCTGTCCTCATCTCAGTTCTAAAGGATCAACCCTTCATTTTGAGGCTGTGCCTTTGGTCCTAGTCTCTCCCACTAGTAGAAACATTTTCTCCAAGTCCACTCTTTCCAGGTGTCTCTGTATTCTGTAAGTTTCAATCAGATTCCCCTCATCCTTCTAAATTTTATCAAGTACAGAGCTTGAGTCCTCAACAACTCATATGACATGCCCTCCATCCTGGACCATTCCTGTAAATGTCTTCTGGACCTCCTCCAACTTAAGCACATCGATCCTTAGATACTGGGCCAAAACTGCTCACAATGTCCCAAATGCGGTCTGATCGGAGCATTATACATCCTGTAGACTACATCCCTGCTCTTGTTTTGTAGCCCTTTCATAATAAATACTGATATTACATTTGCCTTCCTAACTGCCAATTGATCCTGCATGTTAACTTTAAGGGAATTATAGAATTATAGAATTTACTGTACGAAAGGAGGTCATTCAATCGTCATGTCTGTACTGGCTCCAGATCTACAGCTAGTCCCGTTCTCCAGACTTCCATAACCCTTTAAATTCAGCACCTACAATGGAATCTGTGTCTACCAGGCAGCGCATTCCAAATCTTAACAACTCTCTGAGTGAAGAAACTTCTCATCGTCTCACTTCTCGCTCTCTTGCTGATAATCTGGAAACTGTGACCCCTAGTTATTGACTTAGCAATTAGTGGGAACTGAATATCCTTCTTTGCCGTGTCAAAACTGATCTTAATTTTGAACACCTCAGTATGGTCATCTATTAATCTTCTCTGTTCCAAGGAACATAAGCCTAATCTCTCTAACCTTCCCTTACTTCTAAAATCCCTCATTCTTGGTATTATTCCAGTAAATTTCCCATGCACTCTCTCCAGGCCTTTAACATCCTTCATTAAGTAAGGTGCCCAGAACTGAAAACAACACTCCAAATGATTTGTAGAGGTGTAGTATCATTTTATTGCTTTTATACTTTATGCCTCTATTTATAAACCCAAGGATCCTTTTATCCTTCTTAACAACTGTTTCATCTTGCCTGGCTACCTTTAGAGAATTATGCACTTGAACCCTGGAATCCCTCTGCTCCTGTACTCCCCTCAAAGTAGTACCATTGAGCCTTTATTGCCTCTTCACATTTGTTCAACCAAAATGCATTAGCTCACATTTCTCTGCATTGAAATTCACCAGCCAGCCGTCTGTCCATTTGGCCATCTTATCAATATTCCTCTGAGGTCTCTCAGAATCAGCCTTGCAATTCACTGTTCTCCTGAACTAGGGCTCCTTGGTGCTTCAGATTCCTGAAGCCTTTCCCCATTTAGAAAATAGTCTCTGCTTCTATTCTTCATTCCACACTGTATTGTATTCCATCTGAAAGTGTTTAGCCACTCTCCTAGACAACCCAAATCCTTCTGCAGCCTTCTTGCCTCTTCAACATTATCTGTCCCTCCATCCAGCTTTGTCTCATCTACAAACTTAGCAACAACGCCCTCAGTTCCTTCAATCAGATCATATAATGTGGATATTTGTGGTTCAAACACTAAACCCTGTGGAACTCCACTAACCATTGGCTGCCATCCTAAAAAAGACCCCTTTATCCTACTCTCTCTTCTATCAGTCAGCCAATCCTCCATCTATGCCCCAAAAAACCATGGGCTCATCTTATTTAGTAGCATCCTGTGTGACACCTTGTCAAAGGCCTTCTGGAAATGCAAGTAGACCACATCCATTCACTCGCCTTTGTCTAACTTGCTCATCACCTAGTGAAAGAGCTCTTCACTTGACAAAGCCATACTGACTCAACCCGATTTTACCATGCATTTCCAAATATTCCACAATCTCATCCTTAATAATATACTCTAAAAATCTTACAAATGACTGAGGTCAGTTTAGGCAGCTAATAACTTCCCATCTTCAGCTTTCCTTCCTCCTTAAACAAGGGTGTTACATTAGCCTTTCCAGTCCTCTGGGACCCTTCCCTACTCCAGTGACTCCTATAAGATCACCACTGATGCCTCTACAATCTCCTCAGCTATTCCCTTCAGAACCCAAGGTGTAGTGCATCAGGTCTGGCTGATTTATTTACCTTCAGACCTTTCAGCATCCCCAGCAAGAACTCTTTAGTGATGGTCATCACTCTCACCTCTGCTCCCTGATTCTCTTGAAATTCTGGTATGCTGCTTGTGTTGTCTAACGTGAAAACTGATGCAAATTACCTGTTCAGTTCCTCTGCCATTTAGAACAAAGAACAAAGAAAATTACAGCACAGGAACAGGCCCTCCGGCCCTCCAAGCCTGCGCCGATTGAGATCCTCTGTCTAAGCCTGTCATCTATTTTCTAAGGGTCTGTATCCCTTTGCTCCCTGTCGATCAATGTACCTGTCCAGATACATCTTAAAAGACACTAACATGTCTGCATCTACCACCTCCGCTGACAACGTGTTCCAGGCACCCACCACCCTCTGCGTAAAGAACTTTCCACGCATATCTCCCATGAACTTTCCTCCTCTCATTTTGAACTCATGACCCCTAGCAATTGAGTCCCCCATTCTGGGAAAAAGCTTTTTGCTATCCACCTTGTCTATACCCCTCATGATTTTGTAGACCTCAATCAGGTCCCCCCTCAATCTCTGTCTTTCTAATGAAAATAATCCTAGTCTACTCAACCTTTCTTCATAGCTAGTGCCCTCCATACCAGGCAACATCCTGATGAACCTCCTCTGCACCCTCTCCAAAGCATCCACATCTTTTTGGTAATGTGGCGACCAGAACTGTACGCAGTACTCTAAATATGGCCGAACCAAAGTCTTATACAACTGTAACATGACCTGCCAACTCTTGTACTCAATACCCCGTCCGATGAAGGAAAGCATGCCGTATGCCTTCTTGACCACTCTATTGACCTGCGTTGCCACCTTCAGGGAACAATGGACCTGAACACCCAGATCTCTCTGTACATCAATTTTCCGCAGGACTTTTCCATTTACTGTATAGTTTGCTCTTTAATTAGATCTTCCAAAATGCATCACCTCGCATTTGCCCGGATTGAACTCCATCTGCCATTTATCTGCCCAACTCTCCAATCTATCTATATTCTGCTCTAATCTCTGACAGTCCCCTTCACTATCTGCTACTCCACCAATCTTTGTGTCATCTGCAAACTTTCTAATCAGACCTCCTATTCCTTCCTCCAAGTCATTTACGTATATCACAAACAACAGTGGTCCCAGCACAGATCCCTGTGGAACACCACTGGTCACAGGTCTCCAATTTGAGAAACCCCTTTCCAATACTACTCTCTGTCTCCTGTTGCCTAGCCAGTTTTTTATCCATCTAGCTAGCACACACTGGACTCCATGCAACTTCACTTTCTCCATCAGCCTGCCATGGGGAACCTTATCAAACGCCTTACTGAAGTCCATGTATATGACATCAACAGCCTTTCCCTCATCAATCAACTTTGTCACGTCCTCAAAGAATTCTATTAAGTTGGTAAGATATGACCTTCCCTGCACAAAACCATGTTGTCTATCACTGATAAGCCCATTTTCTTCCAAATGGGAATAGATCCTATCCCTCAGTATCTTCTCCAGCAGCTTCCCTACCACTGACGTCAGGTTCACCAGTCGATAATTACCTGGATTATCTCTGCTACCCTTCTTAAACAAGGGGACAACATTAGAAATTTTCCAGTCCTCCGCGACCTCACCCGTGTTTAAGGATGCTGCAAAGATATCTGTTAAGGCCCCGGCTATTTCCTCTCTTGCTTCTCTCAAAAACCTGGGATAGATCCCATCAGGACCTGGGGACTTGTCCACCTTAATGCCTTTTAGGATACCCAACACTTCCTCCCTCCTAATGCCGACTTGACCTGGAGTAATCATTTCTTTGTTTCCCACTACTACTTTTCCATCCTTATTTTACAGCAGTCCAATGTTCAGTCTTGCCTCTGTCTTGTATAGATCTAAAAAAAACTTGCATCTCTTTTATTTTGTTACCAGCAAGCTTATCCTTATATTTTATCTTCTCCCTAACTTATTGCATTTTTAGTTGTCCTCTGCTGGTTTTTAAAGGATTCTCAATCCGATGGCTTCCCACTGATCTCAGCACATTGCCTGATTTTTCTTTTGCTTTAATACTGTCCCTGACTTCCCTTGCCAGCCATGGGGTGGGTTTGGTATTTAATGACACATGATTGGCTGGATATGACAGGAAATCTTACTCAACTTCCTGGTGAAAAACTGTCAATGAAACTTTATGAAACTGACTGTTAATCAAAACAATTTAGCAAGAGGCTTCTGATGTACAGAGAAGTATCTACACCATTTAAAATATAAAGATAATAAACAATAAAGAAATGTACACTGAAAATGTAATTTGTCTTAACATTTTTTTGCTAATGTATGTTATTCATTTAGAAAATTGAAACTGATAAAAGCTGAAGATTTTATTATTCTACCCTCTCTACTGCTGTATTTATTGGAGGGATGTTAATAAAGTGAGTTGATTAATGGCTGCTGACAATGAATCCATGTGATTCAATGTAATGCACAAGCATCATACATTGAGTCACATGAGATCCAGCATATTGAGCTATGTGGTTTTCTTTGCATAACCTGTGTACATATATACCATAAACACATCATAAAGTCTATAAACCCATGATTTTACCTTTTACATGGGCCATATTACTCTTTACAGAACGTGTTTTACAATTGTTTACAGTCAAACAGAATATAAAATAATGGAATTAAACTGAATTCCTTGCTTGCTTAATTAAGTTAAAATTATTAATTACTGGAAATAATTTAATTCAATAAAAGTATACAGCATTATAGACTGGTATCAGAAACAAACATACATTATTTGAAATACAAAGATCAACATCTGAATGATACAAATTCCTTGCTCCTAACTTTAACTCATATGTTCTTCAATATATTACTGTACTCCTGTGCTTCGTTCTCCTGTCATCAGGATATTTAACATTTGAACCCAATCTAAAGAAAAGTATAATTAATTACACTTTTCTACAAAGTTAAAGGATGATTGTGAGCTAGTGCTAAAAATCCTTATTTATTGGCAGATGCATTAGTTGGCTCAATAGGTGAACTAAGCCATTTTCAAACTATAATCTATTCAGTGTTTTATCGCAAACATTTCAAGTTCATGCATTTGGAAAGTTTGCTTCAAATTTTTTTTTGAAAATCGATCAAGAGGAGAACAACTCAGCACACTGGTGAAATGCTGGTGAAAACTGCATAGTTGCAAGATAGTTTTGCTTCCCTTTCACTGCCACTTGCATTTCAGCAGAATGATCACAAGCCATGATCACAAGTCAAAATCTACAAAATGTAATGAAAGATGATATCAAACATTTACAGTGCAAGGTACAAGTAAACATTTAAACACCCAAAACGGATATTCTGTTTTCCCAGCTGCCATTAGGCTCTTTGACTCATTTTAGAAGATCTGCCTTAAGCTAACATTAGTATGTTGCTTTTTTCTCAATCCACTATCCATTGTTTTATTTCTCATATGGACAGATTGAAATCCAATTGAAAATAATGACTACAGCAGGGTTTTCAGTTAATTAATAATCACTTAAGAGCCTCAACTTGTGTCAGCACCAGAGTCAAATCCAGGAAGTGAATCTCACTGCCAACTGAATATTGGGAATCCTAAGGAAAATAAACATAACAAGTCAATATGTTGAGTTTTGTTAGTGCATCAACCATGCAGGATGTCTGCATTTGAAGTTGATGATATTGCTCTATGATAAAACTGTTTGTTTGTGCCCTTGTACATATCTGGGAACCATTGTTCTTGGGGTAATATAGAAAACTATGATAACCAGGAGGGCGCTCAGGACAGCAATAAATTACTGCTACAGAAACATTAATTGCTTTTATATGTAAAATGCATCTCTGTGCATTCTCACACAGTCAAATCAGAAGAACCATCTGCAGTTGTGGATTACACTCAATAAAGGAATTTTGAATCATTTGCAGATTTTGCATACATTGCAAAACCATTTGTTTCTAATTGTAGTTCAAGCTGAAAGACAAATAGCACTTTCTGAGGGGAAATACCAATTCTGTAACCACAGAATGATGTCATGTCCTAGGGTTTCCTCGGTGATGTCAGGCACACATTTAGAATCCAGTGGAATTATAGTGCCATGTGACCCAGTATCTAAACATTTCAGATGGGCCACGAACCACAAACTGCAACATGTCTGGTTATTTTATACCTCCTTTTTTTGTATACTGTCCTCTGTCCTATTCTGCTCCAAACACCATTCTGTAGCCTTCAGAATTTTCTTCCATATAGCCCGTGCTTCTCTGTTGGACAGGTTACAGCCTCAAGCCTGTAGTGTTTGGAAAGGTGTTATTACAATTGGTGTTTGAAGCATGAGCGCAGTTTCCAGTTGAGCTGACAAAGCAAACTGATTTTGACAGCTCAGTAGTTTTGTCACCACTGCTGCCTCTGACGGCAGTGTGGGTTTATTATCAGAGCATTCTGATTAAAATGAAAAAGTCAGAAAACGAAAGAAAAGCATTGATGTACCTTCTTAAGCAGTTTTACACATTGCACTAGAAAATCAAATGGGAGAGAGTGCTTTGGCAGTTGCTTTCATGTTTCTTCTGACTTTTTATTTTAATTGACTGCAGGATGGTTGTTTCCCACTTGACAAAAAGTCAAACTTAATTCAATGCAGTGAATTGCTCAGAGCCATAGTCAGAATCTTATAGGCACCTAAGTAACATGAACTACGAGAGGTTTGTGGCAAATTTGGATGAGATGTCCAGTGACGTCTATCTGAACATTAGAAGCAACTCACTGTGTCTTTTATACATTTGCCGAGTGGTGAGGCCCATTTCTCAGTAGGCAGTGGCAAGTTGCCAGTTAGGGTGATTATTGTTTGTTAAATGCCTTATTAATGCAGCAACTCAGCCAATTTAATTCACTCCATGTGATATCAAAAGTGGAGGCACTGGAGAGTGCAAAGGCTATGGGACCTAACAATATTCCGACAATAGTACTAAAGATTCGTGCTCCAGAACTTGCCACTTCCCTAGCCAAGCACTTCCAGTACAGTTACAACATTGGCATCTACCTGACAAGGTTTAAAGTTGCCCAGATAGGTCCTATATACAAAAATCAAGACTAATCCAACCCAGCCAATTACTATCCCATCAGTCCACTCTCGATTATCAGTAAAGTGATGGAAGGTGTCATCAACAGTGCTACCAAGCAGCATCTGCTCAGCAATAACTTGTTCAGTGTCGCCCAGTTTGGGTTACACCAGGGCCATTTAGCTCCTAATGTCATTATGGCCTTGGTTCAAACATGGACAAACAGCTGAATAACGGAGGTGTGGTGAGAGTGATAGCCCTTGACATCAAGGCTGCATTCTACTGAATATGGCATCACAGAGCCCTACCAAAACTAGAATCAATGGGAATCTCTACAGAAGTTCCTCAGGATAGTGTCCTAGGCCCAACCATCTTCAGCTGCTTCATCAATGACCTTCCCTCCAGAAGGTGATGGGGAGGTGATAGCCTTGTGGTATTATTGTTGGACTGTTAATCCAGAGACCCAGATAACGTTCTGGGGATCCAGATTCAAATCCTGCCATGGCAGAGAGTGGAATTTGAATTCAATAAAATATCTGGAATTAAGGATCAAATGATGACAATTAATCCATTGTCGATTGTTGGAAAAACCCATCTGGTTCACTAACATCATTTAGGGAAGGAAATCTGTCATCCTTACCTAGTATGGCCTACATGTGACTCCAGACCCACAGCAATGTGGTTGACTCTTAACTACCCTCTGGGCAATTAGGGATGGGCACTAAATGCTGCCGAGCAGTGACACCCTCATCCCGTGAATGAAGAAAGAAAAAAAAGTGCGGATGTTCGCCAATGATTACACAATGTTCAGCATCATTTGTAATTCCTCAGATACTGAAGCAGCTCACGTTCAAGATCTGGACAAAGTATAGGCTTCGGCTGAGGAGTGATAAGTCGCATTCGCACCAGACAAAGCCAAACAATGATCATCTTCAATAAGAGACAGTCTAGAAATCATTCCTTTGCATTCAATGGTGTTACGATTATTGAAACCCCCATTATCAATGGAGATATCATTGACCAGAAACTCAACTGGACTTGTCATGTAGATACAATAATTACAAGAGCAGGTCAGAGGCTAGGAATTCTGTAGCGAGTAACTCATTTCCTGGCTCCCCAAAGCTTGTCCAAGTCAGGAGAATGATGGAATAATCCCATTTTCCTGGATGGGTGCAGGTCCAGTAACACTCAAGAAGTTTGACACCACCCAAGCAAAGTAGCTCATTTGATTGACACTGATAAACTTCCACTCCCTCGACTACAATTCTCAATAGCAGCAGTGTGTACTATCAACAAAATGCACTGCAGAAATTCACTAAACATCCTCAGACAGCACCTTCCAAATTCCCGACCACTTCCATCTAGAAGGACAAGGGCAGCATGTACATGGGAACATCACCACCTGCACATTCCCCTCCAAGCCACTCATGACTTTGAAATATTTTGCCATTCCTTCACTGTTGCTGGGTCAAAATCTTGGAATTCCCTCCTTAAGGGCATTGTGGGTCAACTTTCAGCACATGGAATGCAGCGGCTCAAGAAGGCAGCTCACCACCACCTTCTGAAGGACACCTCAGATGGGCAGAAATGATGGCCAGCCAGCAATGCCCACATCCTATAAATGAGGAAAAAAAAATCACCAAATCAACATTCAGCTTCTTACCTTCCCAAACATACCAAATAAGCTAGATGTTTAGAATTCTTGGTGTGGCAGTCAGAGCGGCTACTTGATCTCTTATGCTCACTGCTTGGTTGTGAAGAGCGTGACTCAACACCAAAAGCCAACTCAGGGCTCAATCCATAAGCACCAGCCATACACACACACACACACACACACAGGCTGCCCGCGCAACACTTAATGACCATAATGGCACCTCTTCAACCCATTTGCAGGCTGTTCAATTAAAGCGAATTCAAAATCTGTAATAACAACTGTAAACTAGTAAGGGCCCTGCCTGGGATGCAGTATTAGTGCTGTTTACCTCTGGGCTAGAAGTGTCTGGGTTCAAGCCCAACCCCCGTCAGAGGTGCGTCCTAACCTGTCTGAGCAGTTTAGCCAAAATAGCTGCATTTATATGGTAACTCTATAACATAACAAGCCTTCACAGTCTTAAAACACTGTTCAATGTTGCCAACAGGTTTTGGAAGGGTTCCGGAAAGAATGGCTTTCGACTTGCCACTATTTAATTCCGCAAACTTCTTCTCATTCAATATTGGTTGTTGGATATGATATCTGATAACTTATTGGGTGAGTCGGAGGTGGGGTGAGGGTGGTTATCATCTTTTGAATGAGGTGTTAAACCTTAACCCAGTCTGCTCTTTCATTTTGAGTTTAGAAGGATCCGATGGTAATGCATTCAAGAAAACTAGGCACTGCATAAAAGACCAGGTAAGATTTGAATGTACCAGGGAGGAATTTCACTGCCCAATGGAGGCAGGTTGGGTAAAAGGATCTGGTAAAATAGCACAAGCTGCAACTGGCTGTCCCCCCAAAGCATATCCATCACCAAATATTTGTTTCACACCAGTGAAGCAGACACAACCTCTTCCATCTCAGTATATGTGGAGACTACCCATCTCAGTATATGTGGAGACTACCCAACTCTTTAAAGAAAAAAATAATCATTTTCTAATAAACCTGTTCAGAGATGTTATCACTCACCTCTGGACCAAGTGGCACTTGAACCTAGGTCTCCTGGCTCACAGGTAGGGACACTACCACGGCATCATTAGACCAACCCTTCAGAAGCTGCCTCCCTGACCTTCCACTGTGTAGTAATGACTCTCAGGCTGGACTTTTACACTCTTCCTCCCCAGATGGGTTAGCAGGAGATGGGTGTAAAATTTGGTGCCATGGCAGTGGCAAAATGGCCATTGCCACCGATATTTGCACCAACTGTTACCTCTGGCATGGGAGACATCAGGCAGCCTGCTAATCTGCGTAGGGCAAATTGGCCTCTTCAGTGTCCATTAAATGGTGATTTGAGGATTCCCTCCTACTGCTGCTCAGAAACTGCCTGCAGTGGGAAGTGTTGTGGGCTGGGCTGGAAGAAGGTGCCTCTCCTGTTTGGGTCATATTGAGCCCCTCCTCCAGAGTAGACACTCTGCCCTCTTGCTGAGTAAAACAGAAACCCCCACTGCTTTACATGGCATGAAGCGAAATACCTGACTCATCTTAAAGTCCAGGTCTGTACAGTTTTTCTTCTTTAAGAACTACTGTAGTTCTAGAAATGGCTACCACTCCCCAAGGCACATCTGAGATTAGAGAGGTGACAAGCAAGGCTCAGAGGTGGAACTTCTTTCCAAGCAGAGGTGGAAATCCCAAATCGCTAACGAGCTGTTATGGGGGTGACCCAGTCAAATGGAAGCTGGCTCACTTCCAACCTTCCAACCAAGGGGCAATGTGACAGCCTCCACATAAAATTGACTCTGAAAGTCTATGATCCTGACTTCAGGGTCCAAAGTTACCAGGAAATTCTACGCCACCTACACTTAATTATTGTTCACTGATGTAATGTTCTCTATTCCCTTGTCCAAAAATGCCACTATTGTAGTATTTCAAAGCTAAACATGTCTTGACACAATCCTAAACCTGCCTGTGACATTGTTGGAGACTGTGTCTGTGTGTGTGTGTGTGTGTGTATACATGTGTGCACATACGCATGAATATGTGCATGTGTGTGTATTGTGCATGTATGTTTTTGGGAAATGAGATTGCTAATTGAAGAATGTGGTGTACTGAAAGGAAAATTGGAAGTAAATGGTATGCATCACATGACTTCTGCTAAGTCTGAAGCTATGCTTTTGGTGAAATATTAAATGTGACTTTTGTATCATTACCACGTGCATAGTTATTGAACAGTACAACACTTGTTGCCAACCCAACTTACCCTAAATAAATATGAATACAGCATAGACAGGAAATAATGTTATGACTGTTAGTGTAAAGGTTAAATCAACACAATCTTTGGGCACTACCTTTTAGTAATACTGCAATTTTAACATGGAGTACATCCTCAAATGCTGAAGCAATTGGTGCACATATGGAGCAAGATCTGGACTACATCCAGGCTTGGCCTGATGTGTGGCAATTAACATTTGCATCACACAAGTGCCAGGCAATTATCATTCCCAACAAGAGAGAATCTAACTATTGCCCCTTAATGTTCAGTCACACCATTATGACTGGAAATGCTTGGCAGGTCTGGCAGCATCTGTGGACAGAAATCAATGTGAACTTTTCGGGTTCAGTGACCCTTCCTCAGAACCCAAAACGTTAACTCTGATTTCTCTCCACAGATGCTGCCAGACCTGTTAAGCTTTTCCAGCAATTTCTGTTTTTGTTTCTGATTTACAGCATCCACAGTTCTTTCAGTTTTTACATTATTATCACTCCTGATGTACCTACTCTGCAGTAATTCACCAAGCTTACTCCAGCAGCATCTTAGAAGACAATATGGTTTCATAACATCACAGTTGCTGTCCCTACACTCCAATGACTGCAGCAGTTCAAGAGGGCAGCATAATACTACCTTTTCTATGGCATTTGGAGTAATAAATATTGGCCTAGCTATTAAGACCCACATTCACATGAATGAATATAGATAATTACCATGTAAAGATTGATCGCATAAATCCAAACTCAGCAGTGCAATTTAAACTTTATGCTGATCTCCCCAATACAGTAATGTAAGAGCTGATCACTGATAACAGTCTCCGTTCAATTCAATTCATTTCACGTGGTTTCAAGGAACACTGTATATTAGACAGGCTATCAATTCTGACAATATTGCGACCATAGGACTGAACACTTGTGCTCCAGAACCTGCCCCTCCCCTAGCCAAGCTGTCCCAGTACAGCTGCAATACTTGCATCTATCAGAAAAAGTGAAAAATTACCCAAGTATATCCAAGCCACAACAATCAGGACAAATCCAACCCAACCAATTACCAGCCCATCAGTCGACTTTTTACCTTCACTAAAGTAATAGAAGGTGTAACCGACAGTGCTATCAAGGCCAGGTATAACCTACTTACTGACATTTAGTTTGGATTCTGCCAGAATCATTCAGCTTCTGACGTCATTAAGGCATTGGTCCAAACATGGCCAAAAGAACAAAATTTGAGAAGTGAGATTTGAGTCCCAGACCTTGACATCAAGATAATACTCGATTGAGTGAGTCGTCAAGGAACTCAAGCAAGTCTGGAATTATTCGGGATTGTGTGAAAACCTTTTGGAGTCACAACTCTAACAATTGTGTCCACTTTATGCCAACTCTCTGACTTCTATTAGTGAGCCAACCCCCACCTATACTAATATACTACATCTAGCACCAGGTCCACTTATTGTTGGAGGGCACTCATCTCAGCTTTAGGACATCTCTGCAGGAGTTCCTTAGGATAGTGTCCTAAACCCAATCTATATCTAACTCCTAGTTGAAAGCATTCAATGTTTTGACCTCAACTGCTTTCTGGGGTAGAGAATTCCACAGACTCATCACTCTGGGTGAAGAAATTTCTCCCCATGACAGTCAGAAATAGTCTACACCATATCCCTACACTGTGACCCCTGGTCAGGCCTAGTTAGGATGAATAGCTGAGGTCTTTTTCCCAAGGTAGGGGAGTCCAAAACTTTAGGACATAAGTGTAAGGTGAGAAAGGACAGATTTAAAAGGGAGCTAAGGGGCAACTTCTTCACGCAGAGAGTGGTGCATGTACAGAATGAGCTGCCAAAGGAGGTGATGGTGGACTAGAACAATTACAACATTTAAAAGGCATTTGCTTGGGTACATGAATAGGAAGAGTTTAGAGGGATACAGGCAAAATTCAGGCAAATGGGACGAGGTTAGTTTAGGATTACTGGTCACCAGGGATGAGTTGGACTGAAGGGTCTGTTTCTGTGCTGTAAAACTCAATGACTCAATACTCCCTGGTCATTGGGATCATTTTTCCTGCTAGTTCTGTCAGAATTTTATAAGTTTCTATGAGATTTCCCTCTCATTCTTCTAAACTCCAGTGAATATAATATTAACTGATCTAGTCTCTCTTCGTATGTCAGTCCTGCCATCCTGGGAATCAGTCTGGTAAATCCGAAGTTGTCAGAAGTTAATTAACTTTCTGTTCCAAGAGTTTTTTCATCTAGTTTTAAGTCTTAGGTTTGGGAAAACTTAAATATTCAACTGCACAATTCCAGGAATAGGAATTTCTGATAGGCTACTACTATGCCAGGGTTTCACTGCAGGAAAGTGCTGGCATTGATACAATTGATATTCTGAGAATGAAATGAAAACACACCTCTCCTCATCACGGAACCTATATGCAAATAATTTAAAAAGAATTAGTGTCAACTGCCTCAAGTTCTAAGATCTCTATCTTCCCAGGCATCCCTTGAAAATACACAGACACCAACTTAAAACCTGCTATTTGTGAGAACCCATTCATTTGGGAGAGCACTGATCAACTAATATTGTTTATGGACACATTTGGCCCCTATCATGGGACTCCCTGCAGTTCCTGGGGATACAAATTTGTTATAATATTCAGCGAAGGTGCCCTTACATGCTTTGCTGCAATTGAAAAGCAGCCTGTTTCAAGACAATTGCTAAGCTAGAAAATCATGGTTGCACAATGATATTTCGTAATGCAGGAGGCAAAAAGGAAGTCAGGCTAACCAGGAAGCACTAAAGCAGCTCAAAATAATAGTTGGACTGCCAAAGACACTTTCTGAAATCAGTCTTTGGATTGCTGCTTCGAAAGGCTGCACTCCAGTCATTGGGATTTGGAGGAGATTTCTGAATTTCTTCAGCAAGATGTGTGATCAAGAACAACAGGAGACCTGGCTAGCACTAGACCACAGAAAGTATGCTCTGTCACTGATAGAAAATGTACGACACCAAACTATAAATAAAGCAGTTGATGGCAATATTTCTGAATTTTCATATACCTTCCGCTGAAGTAACAGCTAAGCAATTGAACAATACCTAAATTATGCACCCAACTCAACATATGAATTTCCTGAGAACTCTATAACTTTGTTTGCAAATTCCAAGAAGAGTGAAACTCCTGAACATCTTTTGATGTTATTGCCTGCTGTGTTTAGTTCCACCTATGGGCCAGCAAATTTCTGTGAACTGCTCTGCTCGATCAATGGTATAATATTTAATGAAAGCATTGCAGATACCTTGCTTATATCATGGCATCTGGAGCAGTAATGGCAGTGGAGTGGTTTTAGCTGGTGTGTTTCCTCAGTCTATTTGCTTTGAACCAAATCACAAATCATGGTCTCAACAGCTGAAGGCCCATTGACATCGGTCAAGTATTTGAACTTTTATAGTTACCATCCTGAGCCATTTTTTCAACTGTTTGGGTCAGGGGCAATTCACATAGTGGAGCAATAGTGCCTCCACTGCAAAAGTACTTTGTGGGCAGCAAAATACTTTGCATCCATGAGACCATCAGATGTAGAAACAGAAATAGGCCATTCAGCCCATCAAACCTGCGGACCATTCAACGAGATCAAGGCTGACCTGACAACCGTCAACTCCACTTTTAGTTTATGGAAGTGATATATAAGGTAAAAACAAATCCCCCTGTCAGCATGGGTATATTTTGCTGTCATGCCCAGTGATACCCTCTGAGATGCCTTATACCGATACTCTACAACTAATCATTATTCTTGGCATTCATCTAAATTACTTATACCATGCGGGAAAGTGTGTCTATGTAAAGTCTTCAATGGAAGGTAGGCTCAATCTTGATTAACAGATTTGGTTTATTACATAGTACTTACTAGCTGATTATTTGACATCTGAGGTATATGATGGTCTTCCAGGAGACTATCAGGTTTAATTGAAGAATAAGTACACATTAGTTTTAGCAATTGGAATTGGCAATGTTGAGTTGGGTGTGTAATTTAGATATTGTTCAATTGCACTGTTCCACAAACAAGAACATAAGAACATAAGAACTAGGAGCAGGAGTAGGCCATCTGGCCCCTCGAGCCTGCCCCGCCATTTAATAAGATCGTGGCTGATCTTTTTGAGACTTAGCTCCACTTACCCACCCACTCACCATAACTCTTAATTCTTTTACTGTTCAAAAATTTATCTAGCCTTGCCTTAAAAACATTCAGAGAGGTAGTTTCAACCGCTTCACTGGGCAGGGAATTCCACAGATTCACAACCCTTTGGGTGAAGAAGTTCCTCCTGACATCAGTCCTACATCTGCTTCCCTTTATATTGAGGCGATGCCCTCAAGTCCTAGTTTCACCTGCTAGCGGAAACAACCTCCCTGCCTCCACCTTATCTATTCCCTTCATAATCTTATATGTTTCTATAAGATCTCCCCTCATTCTTCTGAATTCCAATGAGTATAATCCCAGTCTACTCAGTCTCTCCTCATAATCCAACCTTCTCAACTCTGGAATCAACCGAGTGAATCTCCTCTGCGCCCCCTCCAGTGCTAGTATGTCTCTTCTCAAGTAAGGAGACCAAAACTGCACACAGTACTCCAAGTGTGGTCTCACCAGGACCCTATACAGTGGAACATTCAAACACACAACAGTTAGTTCATCTCAGGATCGGACCTAATGAGTGGAACCTCTCAGGCCATAAGCTATAGTTGCAAAAATAGGCCTTTCAGCCCATTGAGTCTGCTCCACTATTAATGAAATCACAACTAATATGATAATGCTCAGCTCCATAAAAGATATTTGGATAGGTCCACAGCTAGGTTCAGAGGGATACAGGCCAAATGCAGGCAAATGGGACTGGTTCAGTTTAGGAAACCTGTTGGCCGTGAAAATTTGGGCAGAAAATTATGTCTCTATGGCTCCACTTTCCTGCCTTTTCTCTAAAAACCTTGATTCCCTTACTGAATAAAAAGCTGTTTAACTTGAAGATACTTAATGACACAGTCTCGACAACCCTCCGAGGTAAAGAATTCCACAGATTCCTAACTCTCTGAGACAGCATCTTATAATGTCACTTGATACTTTGAAGAAATGTTACCGACAAGCTGCGTGGCTGTGCACGCACACACAGTCACTCCAGGGCTCTGAGTAGAGCAATCAACATCAGCATGCCAACTACAGCATTGACCTCTGGCTCTGGGAGTTTCTGCCACAACATCAATCTCAGAGACACGTGCAGCTTGAAAGAAAATTAGACAGCACTCTGCTTTTAAGTATGAACTGTCCTACACAACAAGACTTCAGCTAAAATTGTGGCTTCTTGCTTTCCGCAAGATAAAGTATTATTTATTGCCAGTTGTAAAAATATCCTAACCTCTCGTGTTACTTGAGTCTTGTTAATTTTGAATTTGAATTCACTTGCTCTAAAATCACCCTGCAAACCTAATAAATCACTCGCATCTTGATAATCTCCACGATTTGGCATCTTAAAAAGCTGCAACAGATACTAACTTTTTTTCTTCCGCTGAGGGAAAAAAACAAGCCTGGCTCTGTGCTGCTTCCTGCGTATAGGTTTAAGTCCCAAATTTATGAGTCTATCCTTCCCTAAGCTCTTGGCTGCGCACTGATTTCATTCTTAATGTTGCCGACTTGGTAATCCAAATGCAGCCTCATTGACTTTGTGTCTAAGGTTCTGCTTTGTTTCAGCAGCACTTTTACTTAAACACACAAAGAAGATGACCCTAGCTCCAGGCCTATGAATAGAAATCAAATTCCTAATTTTATTCCATATTTTCTGAAAGTGGTAGAGTCAATCCTTTTCACTAGGGAAGAATCTTGGAATCAGTTAAGAAACAATTGGATTGTTGGAATTGGGTATTTTGGCATCTGCCTGCATCAATGAACTTGTGATTGGTTAAATCTTGTCAACTGATAAAGATAAACTTTGCAACATTTGAACCAACAGAATTGGAGAATCCAAGAAGTAAGTCTTCGACATGATACCTCCTTCTTGAGACATTCCATCTGGCACACAGGGAACTGTCATGTGCCTTCTCCTAGGTTTTTGAATGTTGTGTAAACCAATCCAAACCAATATGCCTACTCTATTCTGTGTATCCTAGTTCAAAAGCCAGTCTCAAGAAAGAATATTGTATTCAGTTCTGGACTCTCTTCTGGTAAAAATATGTTGTTGAACTTGAAAGCGTTCACAAAAGATTTACAAGCATGTTGCCAGAGTTGGAGGGTTTGAGCTAGAGGGAGAGGTTGAATTGGCTGGGGCTTTTTCTCCGGGAGTGTTGGAGGCTGAGGGGTGACCTTACAGAGGTTTATAAAATCACTAGGGGCATGGATAAGGTGAATAGCCAAGATCTTTTTCCTAGGATAGGGGAATCCAAAACTAGAGGTCGCAGGTTTAAGTTGAGAGCGGAAAGGTTTAAAAGTGACCTAAGGGACAACTTCTTCATGCAGAAGGTGGTGCATGAATGGAACGAGCTGCCAGAGGAGGTAGTGGAGCTTGGTACAATTACAACATTTAAAATAAATCTGGATGGGTCCATGAATAGTAAGGCTTTAGAGGGATGTGGGCCAAGTGCTGGCAAATGGGAACAGATCTGTTTAGGATATCTGGTCAGTGCGGATGAGTTGGACTGAAGGGTCTGTTTCTGGACTGTATAGCCCTATGACTCTAAATGTTACAGCACAAAAGTAGGCCATTTGGCCCATTGTGTCTGTAGAAACTTTACGAATCTCCTTCCTTCTTCCCATCTCCAAGTCAATTCAATTTTTGCCCCAAAAAACTCCACAATTTTTCATAAAACTCATCAAAAATCTCAATGCATTATCTATTAGTAAATGTTATACTTACAACATTTCCTCCAATTTTGAGCTGTCAAGTAATGCAAGAAGAACGCGTATCAATTTTGGTTTTTGCAGAGAAAAACTGACAATAAAGGGAAAACAATAAACAGCACAAATGGAAACGGGAGACATGGTTCAAACCCGAGTTATAGCTATGCCTAATAGGTAAATTTTAATCATAAGTAAGCTCCTCAAAATTACAATCTATGTAGACGTCAATCCCTTAACACTTGCCTAAAATATCAGTCATAAAAAATTGGCTTTTAGAGTACATCAAGTGAACATTCCCTTTTTTCATCACAGATCATTCTCTAAATATTAAAAAAACCAAAACAAAAGGTATTTTCCCAAAGTAACAAATACTTATAAGACTGAGAGGAATAAAAAGTAAAATGAATCATGAAATAGTGATCGTGTGACAATTAGTTTGGGTTTTAAAAGCCTAAAAGTTTAGTTTTTAGACCCATAGTCAGTGTTGTTTTTCACAGTTCAAGCACTGCGGTTGTAAATAAGTGATAATAAAATTAATGCATATTCAGTAATTTTGTGTTGCTACAGAAATTATGCTTGGCTTGTATGCCATCATGACAGCATATTTTACCATAATATCAATGCAGAGTGATGTGTTAAGCAAGGAGGAGGAATTTCTGAATGGTTTTGTACAGAACACAGTCACACCTGAAAACAGTACAGGTTTTTTTTTTACACATACTCAATCACAGAATGTGATTATCTTTGGCTTGACCATCACAGTTGCCCATTCCTGATTGGCCTTGACAAGATGGTAGACAGCAGGCCTTTTGAACTGCTGCAGATGGTTTGCTCAAATTATTTCTGCAGTGCTATTGAATGGACTCCAGGATTTTGAAGGAATTGTTACACATTTGCAAGTCAGGATAGTGTGAGACTTGGAGTGAATTATGCAGGTGATAGTACACCGTAAGACATATGAGCAGAAGAATGCCTTTCAGCCCATCAAGTCTCCTCCATCATTCAATGCAATCCTAGTTGATCTGATCCTCCTCAACTCCTCTTTCGTCCCTTTTCAGATTAAACTTCATTGATTAAAAATCTGTCTGTCTCAATCTTGAATATATTTAACAACCCAACATCTACAGCCTTCTGCATTAAAGAATTCCACAGATTCACTAGCCTCTAAAGAGAAGAAATTCCTTCTCAACTCTGACTTAAATGGGTAACCCTCTATTCTGAAAGCACACCCTTTTTCCCCAAAATCTCCCACTGGAGGAAACAACCTACCTGTCATGTTCCCTAAGAATTTCATACGTTTCAATAAAGTTGTCCCTCATTCTTCTAAATTCTAGTAAGTAAAGGCCCAACATACTGAACATCTCTTTTTAAGACAGTCCCTCCAGACCTAGGATCAACCCAGTGAACCTTTTCTGCACAGCCTTGTGCCTTGTGTTCCCATTCATCCATTGCCTGCCTTCTTCTATATGGTAGAGTTTGTAGATTTGGAAAGTGCTATTGACAAAGGCTTTGCTCATTCCTGCAGTGCATCTTGTAGATTGTATATATAGCCATGGTACATTGATAGAGGTATTAGTGGTTGAGCCATTAACATGGTGACTGAACTGTTAATCCAGCAGGCTGCTAGGCATTGAAAGGTGGTGAACTTTGTAAGTACTGGCAGAGCTGCGGTCATCCAAAATAAAAGTGGAGGGTATTCCATCACGTTTCTCATCTGTGTCCTGTAGATGGTGTAAAAGACTTAGGGTGTCAAGCGGTTAGTCCCTGAACTAACTTGTAGGTTCAGTGCTTGTGTGGATGGTCAATTTAAGTCTCTGATCAGTAGCAACCTCTAAGATGATAATGATGAGGGAATAATGAAACAATAATAATGCCATTGCACATCACGAGAAAATGGTTGGACTCTCCTTTGCTGGGAGTGATCATTTCTTGGTACCTAAATGGCAAGTGATTTGGATAGAAATAGTGCACGAGCGTATGGGGAGGCAGTGATGTTCATTTGAAGAGCTAGAGCAGGCATGGTGGGCTAAAAGGTCTCCTTCTGTACCATGATAACAAGCATGGGGCTGGATGAACACAGCAGGTCAAGCAGCATCATAGGAGCAGGAAAACTTGACATTTCGGGCCTAAACCCTTCATCAGAAATGGGGGAGGGGAAGAGGGTTCTGAAATAAATAGGG
>JAHRHZ010000034.1:21664099-21738321 GCA_024137785.1 Ginglymostoma cirratum | reverse complement strand
TTAGGGCCAGTGTAGGTACGGAAGAGGGATTGTTCCACATAACCTACTATCCATCCATCTATCCGCCTCCCCCTCTCTCCCTATTTATTTCAGAACCCTCTTCCCCTCCCCCATTTCTGATGAAGGGTTTAGGCCCGAAACGTCAAGTTTTCCTGCTCCTATGATGCTGCTTGACCTGCTGTGTTCATCCAGCCCCATGCTTGTTATCTCGGATCCTCCAGCATCTGCAGTACCTTTTATCTCCTTCTGTACCATACCAGTTCTGTGATTCTTTGACTCTTCAACATTCTTGCCATAGACTAACCCATGCCTGAATATTAGCCAGGTCTTGCAGCAAGCAGGAAAGGGCTGCTTCATTATCTGAGGAGTTATGAATGGATCCGAGCCCTAATCATCAACAAACATTTCTTCTTCTGATCTTATGATGAAGAGATGGTCATCAATGAAAGGACTGAAGATGGGCAGGATTTAGAAAGCTATCCTGAAGCAATGTCAGAGAGATAAAATTGGCTAGTGGAGATTTTAGGCTAACATGTGTAGAATCTTCAATAGACCACACCATAGTAAAAACAAAGTACAGTGGATGCTGAAGATCAGAAATTAAAGCAGGCAATGCTGAAGAAACCCAATATCTTTAGCAGTTTCAGAATTTCAGTTTTGAAGAAATGTCAATCAGACTCAAAATGTTAACTTTGTTTTTCTGTCTCCACAGATGCTGCTTGTCCTGTTGAGTTTCTCCAGCACTTCCTGTTTTTATTTTGACCATCCCATTCATGTATAGTTAGTCCCCATAATATGAAATGGATATTGAGGCACAAGAGAAAGTACAGGAGTATAGGAACAAAAACAAAGTCGCCGGAAAAGCTCAGCAGGTCTGGCAGCATCTGTGAAGGAAAAAACAGAGTTAACGTTTCGGGTCTGGTGACACTACCTCTGAAGATCCTCAGAACGTTAATTTTGTTTTTTCCTTCACAGATGCTGCCAGACCTGCTGAGCTTTTTCAGCAACTCTGTTTTTGTTTCTGATTTGCAACGTCTGCAGTTCTTTAGGTGTTTATTCAGGAGTACAGGAGTTGGGACTTCATAATACAGCTTTAAAATACATTGGGAAGTCACATTTGGAGTACTGTGTACAATTCTGGTCACCCCATAGGAAAGATGCTATTAAACTGGAAAGGATGCAAAAAAGATTTACAAGGATGTTACTGAGATTGGAAAATTTGAGTTATCAAAGGTGGCTGGAGAGGCTAGGACCTTTTTTTTACCTTGGAGCATCCAAGACTGAGGGGTGACGTTGGCAAAGTTTATAAAGTTGTGGATGGGCTGAATAGCCAAAGTCTTTTCCCCAGGTAGCGGAATCCAAAACTAGAGAGCATAGGTTTGAAGTGAGAGGGAAAAGATTTAAAAGGGACCTGAGGGGCAATGTTTTCACACAGAGGATGGTGCATATATGGAAAAAGCTGCCAGAGGAACTGTTAGAGACAGGTACAGTCACAACATTTAAAAACACGTTTGGACAGGGTACATGGGTAGGAAAGGCTGAGAGAGATATGGGCCAAATGCAGACAAATGGGACTATTTCAGCTCAGGAAATTTGGTCGGCATGGACAGGTTGGTCCGAATGGCCTGTTCCCATGTTGTGTGATTATGCACTATAGCTCTACAGAAAAATTTACAGTGATGATTCCAGTGCTGAAAATTTGCTCATATTAACAATGTCATTATTTCCAAATGAGAGTATTCAATATTTTAAAAAGTTTTGGAAGAGTTACAAATTATAAGCTATATAGCTGTGACAAAGGTAAACTTGCCCGTTGACGCGCTGAACTATACTATCCTCCTGCAACTTCTGTACAATCATCCAGCTGGTTGGACCTACTTTGCACTGGTGCTTCCTTATTCAGCTAATCACTGACAGAGAATCCCTGGCAATGCTTGTTGTTCTGTCACCCCTGGTGTTCTCCAGGCATCAATCTTTGGCCCTCCCCTATTTTTCATTTACATGCTTCCCCCGGAGACATTATTTAAAGGCAAAACATCCATTTTCTCATTGATGCTGAGTCTCACCTCACCACCCCCTCTGTTGAATCCTCCAATGCTACTGAGCGATTGGACTTAACATCTGATAATGGATGAGCAGAAATTTCTTCCAATTAAATATTGGGAAGGTTGAAGATTTTGTTTTCAGACCATGCTTAAAACTTGTCCCTTAATGAGTGACTGCATCCGTCAGTTCACAACTTTGTTGTCACATTTGATTCTGAGATGAGTTTTCAACGTCTTTGTTCTGCTATTTCTAAGATCGATCATGTCCACCCCTGTAATACTGATTACCTTTTCCCTTGTCTCAGATTATCTGCTGCTGAAACCATCATTTATGCCTTCATCATTCAACTTGACTGTACCAACTCACTTCTGGTTAGTTTTCCTTATTCTACTCTCTCTAAGCTTGAGGTCATCCAAAACTCTGCTCAATGTCTTAACTTACCACAAGTCCCATTTCTCTTTCACTGCTGTGGCTGCTGTCCTACATTGACTCTTATTCAAACAATTATTCCATTTTTAACTTCTCATCCTTATTTGCAAATCTCTCAATGGCCTTCCACTCTCTATTTTTCAATTTACAGCCCTATTTTCCTCCAAGATACCTATCTACATCATTCTAATTCTGTTTTCTTGTACATTTCCAAAAAGTTGCTCCACAATTAGGGGTGGCACAGTGGCTCAGTGGTTAGCACTGCTGCCTCACTGCGCAAGGGACCACTGTTTGATTCCACTCTCAGGCGACTGTCTGTGTGGAGTTTGTACATTCTCCCCGTGTCTGTGTGGGTTTCCTCCGGGTGCTCTGGTTTCCTCCTACAGCCCAAAAATGTGCAGGCTAGGTGGATTGGCTATGCTAAATTGCCGATAGTGTTCAGGGGTGTGTAGATTAGGTGGGTTATAGGGGTATGGGTCTGGGTGGGATGGTTCAAGTTTTGGTGTGGAGTTGTTGGGCTAACGGGCCTGTTTTCACACTGTAGGCGTTCTATGTATTGATAGAGGTGCTTTTATTTGCTTTATCCTAAAGTTCTGGAATTCCCTCCCTGCACCTCACCACCATGCTTTCCTTTTTAAGACACTCTGTAAAACCTAATTCTTAGATCAATCCTTTAGTCATCTAAGCTAATACCTGTTTCAGTGTCACACTTTGTTTTAAAATACTCCTGTGAAGTGCCTTGGGAGGTTTCATTACATTAGAGATACTGCACAAATATAAGTTGTTGTTCTAGTAGGACGAGTGAGGTATTCATCAAGAAATCAAATAGGGAGTTCAGATGAAACATCTTTAGCAAACAAATGTAGTAATGTGGAACTCACTATCATAGGGTGTCAATAATATATGTTGTATAACAGCTCGTGGTCTATCTTTCAGTATACCTTTAAGAAGCAGGCTCATGATATCATCACTGTTTTGCAGTATGTGGTGAATAGGTCTCCACCTTACCCTAAGATCATTTGAAGCAGGCAGCTCTGTTGTAAATTAATAGCAGACATGGGCTTTTTCGTCCAGCGGGGTATTATCCATGATGTGGCAATGCTTATTTTGTGCCCCGTAACATAGGAAACCAAGCATAGACATTGTGGTTTTGAAGAGTTTGAGAGATATTTATTACATTCTGCTACTATGTGAAAACATTACTTTCCTCAAATACCGAAGTGTCTGCCTTAACATTAATCCCATGTGTTTTGGGGATAATGGGGACAATTTAATAATGGTGTAAAGAAATTCAAACAAAATGGGGGAGACCGAAGGGTCATCAGGGCCACAAGGACAGCATCATAGAAGGGATCGTGAAGAATGCAGGGAAATTGATGCATCAGAAGCGGAGTCTACAAGTCACTCACCCTCACATAATGTTCAAATTGCACATATTGGATTGAAAGTCAACTTCACAATAAATTCATAAAATGATTGCAATCATTTGTAAAATGGGACCAGCAATTGTTTTTTGCACAGGGTCAGAGCTATAATCTTTGATATGGGGTTTCACTTGGGTATAACTGCATTTATCATATCTTCATTGGTTAAGTAATGCCACACATACGCCTTCAATTCTCACCTCTCTCTCTCTCGCTCTCTCGAGGGCAATTATTATAAAAGAATGCATATAAGAAGTTATAGCCTTTGAAAGCCATGAATATTACATTGTGCCCATTCATTGACTCCTTTTCATGTAAATTCAACAGGTAGTATTATAACAGGGAACTTAAAACCAGAACTTTAAGTTCCCATGGAATACGATGAAGAATTTGGTGGATGACACCTAAATTGGCTAGATGATAAGTAGTGAGGAGAGTAGCTGTAAACTGCAGGACAGTATCAACTGACTGGTCAGGCAGGCAGAATAGTGACAAATGGAATTCACCTCAAACGAATGTGAATCAATTCCCTTGGGGAGGGCTAACAAGCAAGGATTTACACTAGGAAGACCCTAGAAAGTACTGAAGATCAGACTGACCTCAGTGTGCATATCCACAGATTACTGAAGTAATAGGGCATGTAGATAGTGTGATTAGGAAGGCATGCGGGACACATCTTTTTATTAGCTAAGGCTTAGAATATAAGAGCAAGAGATTTATGCTGGAACTGTATACAGGCAGTGCCCAGGTTATGAACAGAATACGTTCCTAAGTCAGAACATGTATGCAAGTCAGAACACAACGCAGATAAAATATCTGATCATAAGCACAAGCAAACGTTGACATGTCGGATGCTTAAAATTAGTAGTACTATGGGATCTCGTTTATAAGTACAAGCAATCATAAGTTGGACTTTCATAAGTCAGAGATTCCCTGTAAAGCGCAGGCTACAGCACAGCTAGCATACTATGCGCAGTCTGGTCATCACATTATAGGAAGGATGTGATTGGACGAGAGAGGGGACAGCAGAGATTTACTGGATGCTAGCTGGGCTGGATGGTCTGAGCTGTGAGGAAAGATTAGATAGTCTAAGGTTGTTTTCCTTGGAGCATCAAAGGTTGATACAGCTGAGAGAGGTGTATAAAATTGTGAGAAGCGTAGAAACAGAAGATCGGAAGGCACTTTTTCTCTTGGTTGAGGGATGGGGGTGTTATAGATTTAAGTTAAGAGGTAGAAGAATAAGAGGTTAGTTGAAAAGTATTTTTTTCACTCAGTTGATGATAGGAGTCTGGATCTCACTCCCTGAAAGAGTGAAAGAATTAAACAGTCTCATGATATTTAAATATTTAGATATTCACTAGTGTTGAAATAGCCTTCAAGCATATGGACTATGAGCTGTAAAATGGGATTTTATTTTATCCATCACTCCATCGCTGACCAGGCGAGCATTTGTTGTCTTTCCTAATTGCCCAGAGAGCAGTTAAGAGTCAACCACATTGTTGTGGGCCTGGAATTACATGTAGGCTAGACCAGGTAAGGACGGTAGATTTTCTTCCCTCAAGGACATTAGTGAACCAGATGGACTTTTCCTGACAATCAACAACAGTTTCATGGTCATCATTACGCTCTTAATTATAGATTCTTTATTGCATCCAAATTCCACCATCTACCATGGCACCAGCTCTTGCCCCATTTGTGAACCAGTTTTTCCTGTACTGAGAGAAAGAGAAAGGGTATGATGGAAGTGCATTCAAGAACAATTAATGGTCACGAATGAGCAGCAAATGTGGTGAGGTGTCCCCAGCAAGTGTATGAAGTGCAGAGCGCGAGAAGTGTTAGTCCTTGCCAAGAATAAGGATGCACGTGAAACTCATGGCTGCAGTCCATTACCCTTGGTGAGAGGTTTATGCACTTAGACAGTGAGGTAACAGAGAGAAAGAAAGGTTTCAAATACCCTTGTGGAATGCAGGAGATCATTGAACTTCTCTCTTTTCACTCAGGAAACAACACTGATACATTTTGTTATCTCTGCCCATGTTGGGCTGGGTCTATTAATGGGGGAATCTTTCTGCAGCCAGCTAGAAAGACAAGAGATCTTGACTGCACCACATCATTCCGCATGCCACTCCCCCGCCCCCATCCACTAGCTCCTTGATATTCTTTTCCGTAAAGCAGGTAGCGTGCTTAGTTTTCTTCTGCAACATCTGTTTTGGACAAGCACAACAGTGTGATGGGTGATTCCTGGATTGCAGCATCTGAAGTGGAGTACAGTTAGATTTAAATATGGTGCCAAGACCTGGAAGCCAGAAGGTTTTTGCAGTAGTGAGAACTTCCACCTTGGTCTCCACGAGATTCACCAAAAACATACCCAATATATTGTTTTCATACTTAATGAACTGAAAGATGGAAGGTTGCATGAGGTAAATTGTGTTGGCCCATGGCAGAGGTGATACCATGAAACCCATTAATGCAAAGGGGAAAATTCAGCTCCTTGTATCAATATGTTTCCTTTGTTTTCCAACAGAAAGAAAGAAGAGGGTGGAATATGGTCTAAGGTCATAGTCAATGGCACCAAGTGAGTACTTCTAAAGAAAATATATCTCTCATCTTCTGTATTGTGCCTCTAAAGTAAGAGATGGTTCACCAGATTAATCCCTGGACGTAGAGGAACTGTTTTATGAGAAATTGTGATGAGGTTGGGCCGGCATTCTTTGGAGTTTATAAGGATGAGAGATCTTATTGAAATACTTAAGATTCTTAGAGATCCCAACAGGTTGGATGTGGAATGGTTTTCTCTCCTTATAGGAGAGTCTAGACCAGAGAGTATAATCTCAGCCGAAGATAAGGAGAATTTTCTTCTGTCAGAGGGTTGTGAATCTGTGGAATTCTTTAACCCAGAGGGTTGTTGAGTCTGGCTTATTACATATATTCAAGATTGAAACAGACAAATCTCTAAACAGTGAAGGTATCAAGGAAACTGAAGGGAAAAGACAGGAAATTGGAGTTTCAGATCTGTCATAACCTCATTGTATGGGGGAGCTGACTCAATGGCCTGAATGGCCTACTTCTGCTATTATGTCTTTTGATCTTATGTTGGCTACTGCAGGGTACGATACTTCATGAATACAACATACAGTTCATCATTCTAACAGTACCTTACTGGTAAGAGTCACAATTTTCTCCTCTGTTTTGATAATAGATCATTAGAATTAACTCAGTAAACATACAGTATTTACCTTTACAGAGAAATTATTGTGTTGTAAATGGTTCTTCTCTTTTGAAAAGCACACAGCTTACTGCCAATTGCAAAATTAGTATTTATTGGTAAATAGAATAGCTATGCCCCATTTGTCAACTTGAATGCCAACTGGTTCTTGCCCTTTCAGCTCAATATCTTTTGTCATGTGTTGCCTTTATTCTGTGCCACACTGGCTCACCTCGCAAAACAGCATAGATTGGCACAGTATCATCACAAAGAGGAAAGGAGCCGGGTAGATTCTGAAGATACGTTACCATGGGAACTAGGAACTACAAAAATTGTAGATGAAAGAAATTGCATTCAACGTAGCACCTTATCACATTTCTCCCACATATCACAAAGACCTTTACATGCAATGCACTACTTTAAAATTCAGTTACTGCTGATATTTAAGCAAAAGACATAGTTAATTTGCACACTGGCGAAACTGTCTTTGCTGGATGTGAAGCGAATAACTTTGTTGTGACAGGGACTTCATTGCTTTTCTTTGAAAAGTACTAAGAGCTCTTTATTGTATAATAGAAATTCATTTTTATATTTAGTAGGCCCACTGCCATTTGTCATTTACATAAACGATTTGGATGTGAACAAAGGAGATATAGTTAGTAAGTTTGCAGATGATACCAAAATTGGAGGTGCAGTGAACAGCGAAGAAGGTTACCTCAGAGTACAACGGAACCTCGATCAGGTGGACTGGCGGCTGAGGAGAGGCAGATGGAGTTTATTTTAGATAAATGTGAGGTTCTGCATTTTGAAAAGGCAAATCAGGGCAGGACTTAAACACTTATTGGGAAGGGCCTGAGAAGTGTTGTGAACAAAAAGACTTGAGTGCAGGTTCATAGTTCCTTGAAATTAAAGTTGCAGGTAGACAGGGCAGTGAAGAGACCATTTGGTATGCTTGCCTTTATTAGTCAGTACATTAGGTATAGGAGTTACAAGACATTGGGTAGACCACATTTGAAATACTGCATTCAATTCTGGTCTCCCTACTATAGGAAGGATGTTGTGAAACTTGGAAGTATTCAGAAAAGAATTGCAAGGCTGTTGCTAGTGTTGGAGGGTTTGAGCTACAGGGAGAGGCTGAATAGGTTGGGGCTGTTTACCCCTGGAGTGTCAGAGGTTGAGAGGTGACCTTACAAAGGTTTATAAAATCATGAGGGGCATGGATAGGGTGAATAGTCAATGTCTTTTCCCCAGTGTAACGCAGTCCAAAACTCGAGGGCATAGGTTTAAGGTGAGAGGATAAAGATTTAAAATGGACATAAGGGGCAACATTTTCATGCAGAGGGTTGTGTGTGTATGGAACAAGCTGGAGAAAGTGGTGGAGGCTGGTACAATTGCAACAATTAAAAGGCATTTGGATGGGTATATAAATGGGAAGGGTTTAGAGGGATATGGGCCAAATGCTGGCAAATTGGACCTGGGTTCAAATCCCGCTGTGGCAGATCGTAGAATTTGAATTTAATTTTTAAATAAAATCTGGAATTAAGAGTATAACGATGATCATGAATCCATTGTCAGTTGTCAGAAAAAACCATCAGGTTCACTAATGTCCTTTAGGGAAGGAAACTGCCATCCTTACCTGGTCTGGCCTTTGTGAGCCCAGAGCCACAGCAATGTGGTTGACTCTTAATTGCCCTCTGGGCAATTAGGAATGGGCAACGAATGCTGTCCTCGCCAATGACGCCCTATCCCATGAATGAATAAAAAAAAATTTAGGATATTTGGTCAGCACGGATGAGTTGGACTGACGGGTTTGTTTCCATGCTGTACTGCTATATGACTCTATGAGTCTATGACATAATTTATGAGTGGGAGGAACAAGTAGCCAGCACTTTAAGTTAACATCCATTCCGACAGTTTATCATTCCCTCAGCATTGCACAGAAATAACAATCCAGAATACAAAATCGCCTGATCATCTGATTAGTAGAGTCATTCGAATCAAAGTTATTAAGGCTTATTGAAAAGGTATATGCAATTTTATAACTTTAATGTATAATGTAATTCCTAAGCATCCCAATTTTTCAAATCATTAAGTATAAAGAATGTAAATTTTCAGTTTTATTCCACTCATAAGAACATTCATGAAAGAAGTCAAAGAATAAGTCAAAAACAGCAATTGTTTCCAAGTATTAAAAGTCCTGAGACTCTATATGATAGCCCATTTGAATTAACACAGTTGCTGGAAACCTGGGTTACAATTCTAATCTAGCTAGGGCCTAGTTTCTCCTTGGGTTACTCTGTTCCACCTTCCCTGTCACTCATTCATACCAAAGCTAGGCTGACAGCTGCATGTAGTCCCTGATCTAATACTTCGCTGGCTGTCTGCTTCTGTCTGTGTCTTTGCCCCTTTATGTCTGCTGCCTTTGCACTTATCTCTGTTTTCTCTTGGCACAGAGATGTGCGCACACAATAATGTTCCATATTTGCTGAATTCCTCCTTGTCTCTGTCATTGAAATAAAGAGAGGAAAAATCCAGTCACCTCTTGAGGTGTTACTTTAGCAGTACATGTAAGCACAAGAAAGTCACCATCATGGAAAGGATGGTTCTGGATATTTCTTGCCTTGTCAAATCTCAATGAAAAAATTGAGGGCATTGATTATTGTGTCACTAGAGTCCCGCATTGCAACCAGAGAGTAAAATCATCTCAAGCAGCATCAATTCCTAAAAATAATGCAGCACATCAGCAGACTAAATTGACTGAAAGATACGTGCCCCTGAATCAGACATGTGCATTTTGTATTTTTATTGTCTTCCTTCTCAGTTATAACAGGTTGGGCTTTAGTAACAAAAATCACATTTCTGCTACTTTTATTCCCTGCTTATTATCTGTTATAACCACATTGCAACTAAATATATTTTTGAAAGGAATTTTGACAGCAATTACAGAGTATCTATGTATGTTACTACAGCATGATAACATTGGAATTGAAAACTAGGTGACAAAAATACTATCAATTCTCATCAAGAAGGCCATCTGGTTCACCAATGTATTTAATCCTTGTTCCCGGTCTGTCCTGCACCAGACTCTAGACCTACAGCAATGTATTTAAGTCTTAACTACTCTCTGAAATAGCCTAGCAAGACATTCAAGGGCAAATAGGAATTGGCAGCAAAGGCTGGTATTGCCAGAGATGCTCACACACTGTGAAAGAGTAAACAAAAAAAGCTATTGACTCCATAGTTTCAGAAGGAATTGTGGTGTAATGCAAGGACAATTATCTCCATTGCTTCCATGCTATGAAGTGGAGTGGTTATCACTTCAAAAACTGGAACTAATACAGTTTCTTACAGTGTTGGAAATTGTAATCATTTTCAAATGCAGGATAGAATGCAAGCTACAAATACATCATTTTCTGTCTCTTCCAACTCAGTAGAATTCAAAGGCAGCGATAGCCGGAACTGCAGATGCTGGAGAATCTGAGATAACAAGGTGTAGAGCTGGATGAACGCAGTAGGCCAAGCAGCATCAGAGGAGCAGGAAAGCTGACGTTTCGGGCCTAGACCCTTCTTCAAAAATGAAATGAATCATTTGAAATGAAAGTGTGAACATTTTTGCAATGTACCAGTCCCTTCTTAATGTGTAAAAAGTGTGTCAAATTTAAATGTCTTACAGCAAGCATTGCCTGGGTTAGAGTCTGATTTTTTTGAAAATTAGTCTCTATTTGAGCTGTGCCTCAGTTGGTAGGTGTCCCACTTACAGGTTGTAAGTTCAAATCTACTCCACAGACCTGAGCACAAAACCCAGGCTCACACTCCAATGAGATCAAAGATCCTATCCTTTAGATGAGATGTTAAAAAAAAATTACACTTTGGGTGAACATTAAAGATCTCATGGCACTGCATTCACAAAAGAGCAGAGGAGAATATCTCTGTTTCCCTGGTCAATATTTATCTCTTAATCAGCATCACTAATGCAGGTTACTTGGCCATTATTATATTCCTGTCTGTGAGGTTTTGCTGCTTGCAAATTGGTTGTTTCCTGTAAAGTAATTACATTTCAAAGATGCTTCTATGGTTGAAAGCACAATAGAATATCTTAAGGTCATGAAAGGTGCAAGAAGACTTTCTGTTTTCTTTTAATTGCCTACTGATTTCATTCATAAAAAAAATTGCTAATCAAAACGTATTAACAGGAAAGTGTGAAACCTGTTTTCTCACAAGTAAAAGCTTGACCTTCGCAAATCCATAATGGAATAAAGACATTTATTTATTCTCTGAGTACAAATACTGCCCTTCTATGAATCTCTGCATGCTCTGCTGAATCTGCTGTCTAATTGTAGAACATAATTCCACTGGTGGCAATAGCCCACTACTCCTATTACTGTAGTCAAACAACTTTGCAGGAGAGTAGATGGTAATAGGTTTCTCAACTATTATGGAGAAAGGCTGGCATTACAGTCAACCTTGATATCTGCAAATGGGCACTTCCCAGGAGAGTTCACTGATACTGGCCAGACACAAAGCCTCTACGCTAAGGATTATCTTAGCTGAGACCAAATCTGAAGCTCTCCTGGTCTGTACTATCACAATGTACAACTGAGAAAACTCACATTTAAAAAATAACAGAAGCAACAGAATAATTTCAAGCATAATATAAATTGCTGTCCTGTGTGTTTTTGAGAATAAAATTAGATTTTTTTGGTGACTGTTGGGCAGTTATGTGAGTATGCTCTATTTCTGTATAATTCCTGATATACATGACTTCCTGAAATTTCCTTCCAAAACCAGGCTCCAAATTGTATCAATGATTTATCAGATCTTTGACAAAGCAAATGAGGCCATTTGGCCCATCAGAGAGAAGAGAACACAGCATCTAATCATACCTTAACATTGAAGATAGGGTCCTATAGTTTATTTAACTTCCTATCCTAACCCATTTGGAGATAATCTGCTAATTTGTAACAAGAATATTACACATCAAAGGCAGAGATTGCTTTTACCTCTGAGATGTAACTTGCTGGGTTAGAGATAGAAAGAAAATAAAAAAAAATTCTACTTGCCCCCCAATGAGACCTGATGAAAATGTGAAGGACTAAAAAGGGGCAGAATGAGGTCAAATTTAAGGATCCCAGCTGTAAACTTTTAAGGGAATAAAGGGAGCTTCAAAAGTGCACAAAGGTTGAAAAGAACAAGGATCGCACTTTGAATTTCAAACATGAAGATTGTCAGTGAGATTTCCCACTGCCAACCGAAACTGGCACTGTCACTACGCTGGCAGAAATTAGGCAATAGGTAATAAAGAATGTTTTGGAACTCCGTGCAACAGAACTTCACCTTGATTTTAAGCCATGTATTTGTGAGTAGCAGCATTTTGCCTAAAGTGGGCACTAATGCTTAATTCAAATATTCGTTTGAGGATGGGAACATTTGTATACCAAGTGTCAATGATTAAGCAGACAGGCTGTCAGTCGCAAAAAGAAAGACTTGCATTTATATAATGCTTTTTCATGACCACTAGATGTCTCAAAGCATTTTACATAAGAAGTACTTTGGAGATGCAATTGTGGTGTTATCTCTCGAGATCAATATGTCAGCATACCTTATACTTTCAAAACATGCTCCTGACATTATCAAAATGATAACATAGTACATAGGATTCCTACAGTGTGGAAGCAGGCCATCAAGCCCACACTAACACTCTGAACAGCATCCTATTCAGACCCACGCACCCTACTCCAGTAACCCTGCACTGCCCATGGAAAACCCCCCTAGCTTGCACACCTTTGGACCGTGAAGGGAAACGAGACCACCCAGCAGAAACCCACACAGTCACAAATGGAATATGCAATATCCACACAGACAGATGCCCAAGACTGCAAGTGAACCCAGGTGCCTGGTGCTCTGAGGCAGCAGTGCTAACTGCTGAGCCACAGTGCCACCCCACACCTTTAGCACATAAAGATCTCACACACTATTAAATTCAAATCACTTGAAGCCTGCTCCTCAGTTGTAATTGATTCATTTAATGTTAGACATTGAAGAAGGTGTGAACATAGTGTTTGTACTTAAAAGTTTGTTGTAAGAAGCTTCTGTTGGATTCTTTATTACTAGAATATGCACGCCCAGTTTCTCGTGTCATGGAAGTGAATATAAGACTGCCGAATCAGAATGAAAGAAAAACCTGCTGAAGGAAAGATCACATCACAGTTAGCAGCAATGACTGAATACTAGATCTATGACTCTATAAATCTGTTCTTTGATTCTTTGATCTTGGTGGCAGATATTTAGAGAACTAATTGAAGATTAACTGAATAATAACGCTGGATAACAAGCAACTTAAACAACCAAAACCATTAATTGCTGTGAGTACGAATAGCAGTACAAACCTGTAGATAGAGCATTGATCCCAGGAAGTCAGAGCCAACTACTTTTTAATTGGACTGTCAATTTATTCAGATACAAGAAATTTCTAAGAATGCTTGACATGATAAAACATAAAAAGGCTAAAGTTGCAAATGTAATCCAAACTAAACGTTATAGACCGGCACTGCAGGAAACAAAGATGATAGGTTACGGATTCAAATTTTTTTAAAAAACAGGCAGTGACATAGCCATGAAGATGACACTCCAAAACTCTCCAAAGCTAAAATATAACTTAAAATCTAAAAAAAAAGGTTTTCTACAAAAGTGGCAAAGGTGATCATTTCATAACTAGCATAGACTGAATTCTGCAGTTACAGGAATAACCTCTCTTCCTTGTGCACTCATCATCAGATCTGGGTCTAAAGCTAAAGGTTATTCTGAATTTAAGCATATGTTATTCAAAGATTGAAGAAAGTAGGGTAGAGATATTTCAGCATGATAAAAGCCATTGCATGAAGGGCAAGATTGTATTTCACATTTGCCGTATTACTAATAGTTGTACACCTACTACAACATATCATGAAATTAAAAATCTCATCCACTATATTTATTCTTATTTGCTGTTGTCGCATCTTGAACTGGTGGAAATCTTTTGTATATATTAACCCAAGTTTTACATTGGGAGCTTATATTGTAAAACATTTTGCAGAAATTTTATCTGTTACATTAACCGACACAATTAAAGAGACACAGAGACATCAAGCCAAAATTTACACTAAAAATCTCTTCATGAAACAGGCAGAATTTAATAATAAAATGTAAAGTTTTGGGGATAGAAAGAACATCGGAAATGAAAGCAAGAAGACTTATAAAACTGGATTACTTATACTTGCACGCAACATGACAAGAGACATGACAAGTCCAATTTCATTCTAAATCCACTGTACTCTCATTGAATTCCTCATTCTGTCTCTAGAGTTAATAAATTTTATGGTGAGAAGATAATACCAATAGGCTGATGTTCAATGACCCCTGAAGAATAGAATATATAATTGTTCATTTATATGTTGATGTAAATTTTACAGTCTTTTATCAATAAATATTAATAGGTCAACAGCAAATAAGAATAAATATACTAGATGCGATTTTTTATTTTCATGATATATTACAGACTTTATGCAATCATCAGTAGCATGATGAGTGCGAAACACAATCCTGCCCTTCATACAACTGCTTTTATCATGCTGAACTACCTCTACCTACTTTCTGCAATGGATTATCTTTGAATAACGGGGATTGCTGTCATGAAATGGCAGAACACAGACTCTTAAGGCAAGTAATTAAAATAGAAAGTGCTGGACAGACTCATCAGGCCTTGCAGCATCTGTGGAGAGAGAAACAGAGTTAACGTCTTGCGTCAAAAAGGTTTTCTTCAGAATGAATTTTATTTCATTTCCTAATGTAAATAACCTTTCGCTCTGCTCTTGGAATATGAATGAGAAAACAACCACACACAATGCTCAAATTGAAGAGTTAACTACAGGTAACTGGACAATAACAATAACTGAACAATAATGGGAAAATATTACTCCATAGAGGGTGGGGTTGGGGATATTAACAGGCTGGCTGCGCTCAATTTTTGAATGGCTAAACTGTGTGAGCAATAAAATTACATTGACCTTGTTCACAAAGGGGGTCTTAGATTTGGAATGCTACCGACAACAATTTTCAACATGACAAAAGCAGATCATTTTTATTCACTCATGAAATGTTGGTGTTGCTGGCTGGGCCAGCATTTGTTGCCCACCCCTGGTTGCTTTTGAGAAGATGGTGGTGAGTTGCCTTCTTGAACCGCTGCAGTCCATGAGCTGTATGTAGACCCACAATGGTGCTTGGAAGAGCATTCCAGGATTTTTACCTGGCGACACTGAAGGAACGGCGAAACATTTCCAAGTCAGGATAAAGTCTTGAAAGCGGATCACTTGGGCCGTCATGTCTATATTTGCACTTTGAAACAGTTAGCAATTCATCTCACACCCCTGCACCCCTTTCCTCATAATCCTGTGATTCCTGCCCCTTCAAGTTTTTAACCGATTCTCTTTTCCAAGCTATTGCCTTAATTCGACCCTTCAGGCAGGGAATTCCAGGTCATAAATAAAATCAGTGAATATTTTGTTTCCTCACTCTGCATCTGAATTTTTTGGCAAGAAGGTTTTCCAATATCCAGTCACGACAGAGTAATGTGATGCAAAGCTTCTGACTGTTCCAACAGAACTTCACAGTTACACGCCACATGATGGCAATGATAATGCCTTGCAGTCAGAATTGTATGTCTCCTCCCGTCACCTTATTGATTTATTCTCCCTCTTGTGTTTGATTATCCCTTTGCTGGGCCAGTGGCTCACGTTAATCAACTTTTCTTTTGCAGCAATGCACTTGTTTTATTCATTCATTGCGACCCTCAGCGGTTTTGAAGGAAAGATTCACAATGAGATCAATCTGTCTCTGGCAAGTGATATGGCAGACAGGTTCCGATCAGCTGAGAAACTCTCCTGCCACTTTAATCAGAACAAACTGTTATCAGAAGTCTTGCTTTTAGCTTGGCAAATAATAAAGCTGAGAATGTAGACGATAACTAATCTCCAATCTTCACAATACAATAGAACTTCAGCTTTAATCTAATAACAGAAACATGCTGTATAAATTGCAGGAGGTAAGCCAATAACACTGCCTAGAAGTCTGCATAGGCTAATCACTCTATACGGCAATCTGTCTGCACATCCATATGAGAAGGATTAATCGCATTAGCTCAAAATCTCCAAAGTAAGTCAGCAAGTTGATCCAGTGAGTGGCTGAAACACAAAAACCAAGTCAACCTCATGATTGGTGCCCCTGATCTACAATGAACCAATCGCGGAGGTTTTAGAATTGGGCTTGATGCCTAGAACTGGAGAATCAAACACTAATATTCATTTTTCTTCAGATGTAGGGTCTGCTGGCAAAGCCTACGTTTGTTGTCTATCCTATTTGCCCTTGAACTGAATGGCTCATTAGATCCTTTTAGACTCAAGTATATGGCTGGCTTTTATGTTGCAGTGATGGTATTATTATGTTTGTGCTAGGAGGCTTAGGTTCAAGTCCCACCAGTTCCAGAGGTCTCTGAAAAGATTGATTAGAAAATAGTTTATTGCTGTGTGTCAGCAGTCATTTGTAGGCCAGGTAGATTTCCTTCCCTAAAGTGTAATTAGAGCATCAGATAGGTTATTAATGATAATGGTTACCATTAGAATAGCTTTTCAATTCTACACTGTACCAGGCCTTAAAGCAGTTAAGTCACAATTAAAAGATATAAATGCAAGTGAAGTCAATATTTAAGTCCAAGGATGTCTTGCTGCAATTATACAGGGAATTGGTGAGGCCATACCTGTAATATTGCGTGCAGTTTTGGTCTCTTTATCTGAGGAAGGATGTTCTTGCTTAAAAGGGAATGCAGCAAAGGTTTACCAGACCGCCTTCTGGTATAGCAGGACAGACGTATAAAGAGAGATTGACTCAGTTAGGACTGTATCCTCTGGAGTTTAGAAGAATGAGGGGGAATCTCATAGAAATCTATAAAATTTGAGCTGGACTGGATTGGTGAGATGCAGGAAGCAGATGGGGCCAATAAATTCTGTTTTCAAGAGGAGGTAGATAGTGGCAGATGGAGTTTAATTTAGATAAATGTGAGGTGTTGTATTTTGCTAAGGGGCAGGATTTATACACTTAATGGTAAGGTCCTGGGGAGTGTTGCCGAACAAAGAGGCCTTGAGGTACAGCTGCATAGCTCCTTGAAGGTGGAGTCACAGGTAGATAGAGTTGTGAAGAAAGTGTTTGGTACACTTGCCTTCATTAGTCAGTACACTGAGTATAGGAGTTAAGATGCCATGTTGCAGCTGGACAGGACATTCGTTAAGCCACTTTTGGAATACTATGTTCAATTCTGCTCTCCCTTCTACAGGAAAGATGTTGTTAAACTTGATAGAATGCAAAAAAAGATTTATAAGGATAGTGCCAGGGTTGGAGCATTTAAGCTGTGGGGAGAAACTGAATAGGCTGAATTTTCCCTGAAGTATTGAAGATTGAGGGGTGACTTTGTAGAAGTTTATAAAATCATGAGCTGCATAGATAGGTTGAACAGCCAAGGACGTAGGGTAGGAGAGTCCAAAACTAGAGGGCTTAGATTTAAGGTGAGAGGGACAAGATATAAAAGGGACCTAAGGGGCAACTTTTTCACTCAGGGGATAGTGCGTGTATGGAATGAGCTGCCAGCGGAAGTGGGGGAGGCTGGTATAATTACAACATTTAAAAGACATCTGGATGGTATATGAATAAGGAGGTTTTAGAGGGATATGGGCAAAATGCTGACAAATGGGACAAGATTAAGTTAGGATATCTGGTCAGCATGGACAAGTTGGACTGAAGGGTCTGTTTCTGTACTGTACAGCTTTGTGACTCCATGACTCTATATAGCTCTCGTGACTGAAGGGATCAAGGAATAAGGGAAGAGGGAGGGATTAGGGTATTGAGCTCGATGATCAGCCATGATTATAACGAATGCCATCGGAGGCTCGAGGGGTCGAATGTCCTGCTCCCATGCCTATCTTCTATGTTACTCTGTTTGTGTTAACCGTTTTCCAAACATATATTTCAGCCTTCCCAAACACTCTTTGCGCAAGTAGTGGCATGGAAGGGGAAATAAAAATCACTACATAATATCAGGAAACATCCATGTTAAGTTTCATTTTCTACACTTATCCGGAAGCCGAGAAAATGGATTTTAGAATTTTATTTTAGCATTTCATAGGTTTCTTTGAGTTCCGTCTCCAGCGATAATAATCTTAACCGATTCATCCTCCCCTCATATGTCAGACCTGCCATCCCAAGATTCGGTCTGGTAAACCTTTGTTGCATTCCCTCAATAGCAAGATCGTCCTTCCTCAGAAAAAGAGGCCAAACCTGCACACAGAGTTCCAGGTGTGGCCTCACCAAGGCCCTGTATAATGGCAACAAGTCTTGGTAGTGAACAAATTCAGAATCCAGGTGCGTACATTAGTAAATATTACCTATTGCAAATAGACAGCTGGTCCTCACCAAAGCCCCACACAAACATACTTATTGCTGCATCCATGATATAATGTTTATTCACGAGCTTTGTCACAATCGAATTGCAAGCTCTTAAGTCAGTTGGAGGAGGCTGAAATGACTAGCCTTGAACACAACAGCACCAGGAGTGAAGGGGAAGTGGAAATCAGAGGCTACCCCTAAACTGAGAACTCTTCACTGAATCCCAAAACAATATAAGGGCCGAAATGAACAAAATAACGATTGGAAATAAGGCTATGGTGATGAGTGGAATTTCTGCTCACCCAGATTACTATCCTCCTGGTCCGAATGATCATTAACCCCAAGAATCATTCAATAAAAAGCAGATAATCAAGGTCACAATTCAGTGTCTGATCTATTCCAGTCATTGTAACATTTCGATTGTCGGTAATCATTATTTTGTAAAAACAAGTATGTTTTTTTCTAACGGTGCAGAATAAAGCATCACCTGATCCATCAATGACATTATGTGTAACTAAACTTAGCAGGGAAGAGGTGTCAGAAGGTGGCAGAGGTTAATTTGCATCAAAATTTAATTATGAAAAAATGTCGAATAATGTGGCATTGAAATATGCAATAAATGCATCATCAAGCAATTCACATCCCAATAATTATTTTATCTGACCTTTAGCCCAATGAAAATTCATTTTAATCCACACTAGAATGCTGTACACAGTGAGCCAAGGGCTAATTAGATATATATAGCACGTTTAGGTTTCTATTTTTAATTTCACATTAAACATTTCATTATGCATTTCTAATCATGGCACGCTGCAGTTATCAATTAAAGCTGGGATACTGATGGGCTACAGTCGACCAGATGACTGCTCATTTTTGTTGGCCCCTCTAAATTGTCTCCTTTCACCTTCCAAAGATGCTGACTTGTACTCGCGCTCAGCTCAGTGGGCACCAGCTGCTCTCAGGTAGCCTGCCTAATATATGTGAGACGATGTGTCGATGTGCTGTGAATAATTCAGTCCCAGCACAGCACCAGTGGGACCATTACTTATCAGGTGAGTTGACCTCACATTTCCATAAAAAGTCAGCTCATTAGATTTCTTTTGTGTTATTCTCACTGAAAGGTCCTGGCATGCTGGCAATGTCACAGGGATTTTTTTTGGGGGGTGTGGGGGATGCATTTGCAGGCTGGGGAAATGTCAGTTTCCACAGAACAATGGGGAGTTTCCTTTACAATGTAAAATTCAGCCGTGAATGTGGGTGGAGTGTGTTGCATCTTCTTACATCCAAAACTTCACATTAAAGATAAAGTCACCGTAGGGCTGCTCTCTCATTAGAGACAAAAAAAACCGTATTGGTTTAACCCGAGGGTCACCATGCCTAGGGCAAAGGTAGAAGTTGAGAAGGAGAGTCCTTCAAAGCAACCAGAGCCAATGGTGGGAATTAATGCTGGCATCGCTCTGTATCACAAACCATCCGTCCAACTGAGCAAACCAAACCTTACGTTAAAGGGAAACGAAATCCCCAGACTGCAGGTAGTGTCTTCTAAGTGAAACAGTAAGAGCTAGATAAACTTAGCAAGTCAAGTCATTGAAGAGTAGTATTACTGAACATGAAACATTAATAGTGTTTCCCTCTTCAGCCAGAAGATGGTGAATCTGTGGAGCTCATTGCTGCAGATAACAGTGGTGGCCAACTCATGTATTTGAGGCAGAGGTCCTTGATTAGTAAAGGGTTCGAGGGTTACGAGGAGAAGGCAGGAGAATAGGGTTGAGAAACAGATCAGCGATGATCGAATGGCAGAGCAGACTCGATGGGTCAAATGGCCTAATTCTGCTCCAATATGTCATGGTTTTATGATCTACAGTACTGCTGGACAGTCTGAGTTCTGCAGCATTTTCTGTTTTTTTTTATTTCAGATTGCCAGAATCTGCTGTATTTTGCTTTTACTGTTCTGTTTTAATTGCTGCCTAGAGATGCCAAGAGTTTCAGCAACTATTATTATATTTTCTTCTGTATTGTTATTGGAGTTTAAAAAAAGGATTGATGTTGAAAATCAGAGAAATTTCTCATCTGACACCTGGTGTTTCCTCTACATGGGCTTGTGATATGCATTAGAAACAGCCAACAAAGGATATCTTTATGAAATGAATCTTTATTCTAAAGAGAGGAATTCTTACTAAAAAGGGTGGTCATGGAAATAAAAAGCATCTATATGATGATAAACTACTAGTGTTGTTCTCAAGTGACTACATTACAATGAATGATAAAATTGTCCAACACAAAAGGAAGGCCTGTGTTTGCCCTTTGATGAAACTATCCAACGTTCTCCAGCCTCCTGTACTTTTTTTTCCATGAGATTCAGTGCGCCCATACCTGTCTCATCGGCGAATAGATTTGTAAGTTTCTGATCTGAGCGTAAAATTTCTGAATTTTACATGTATTTTTACTTTACTCCACCCTCTCCTCTTCTGAATGCTACGGCTATGTACTCTGTGGTCGAGTGTTGCAGATTATTCATCCATAGTAGGTAGGACAGTGGCATAGTGGCTAGCACTGCTGCCTCACAGTGCCAGGTTCAATTCTACCCTTGGGCAACTGTGTGCAGTTTGTACGTTCTCCCTGTGTCTGCCTGGGTTTCCTCCAGGTGCCCCAGTTACCTCCCACAGTCCAAAGGTGTCCAGGTTAGGTGGATTGGCCATGCTAAATTGCCCACAGTGCCCAAGCATGTGTAGGTTAAGTGGTTAGCCATGGGAATGTTGGATTACAAGGATAGTGTAGGGGATGGGATGGTCTTCAGAGGGTCAGTGTGGAGTCAATGAGCTGAATGGCCTGCTACAATACTGTAGGGATTCGACGAGTCTAACAGTAGAGTTTTCCTATACCTGACATCCATCCATGCACACTTTGGCGGGCATCGCTGAATTGCCATTTTCATTGTGATTTGATATTTATTGTAAATCGTTGTGGCCCCGGCACTAATCCCTGTGTCACTCTACTGGCTGCATGTTGCCAAGATTGTAAATGCCCCCATGTCCCAAATCTCTGTTTTCTTTAGTTATCCAAGCCTCTATCCATGCAACCTCCAACACAATGGGCGCTTGTCTGATTAAGTAGCCATTATCTCCTTCTCACTCCAAGCCTCCACCATCAGCTCTGCTGTTGAATCTTTGCTACTTTGCTCATAAAATGTTATGAATGACTGGAAAATTTTGAGAAGTTGACATTTGCAGCTTTTAATTGTTTAATGTGCAATGATTGTTTAGCTTCAATGTAAATGCCTAAAGGGACTGCTTGCACAATGTCTTTCGGCACTTTCATTTTCACTAGCTACCTTTACATGTGTACTGGCTGTGTCTAAACACTGGCAAACTGATCTAGGATCACTCCCTTTTACATTGCCCTGCCCAATGCTCACAAATATCTCACCTGGATTCCATGAGAAATGTGTCTTTGATGGAATGACACCTAACCTCTTATCCCTTGCACATTTCCATTATGTAGCCACTACATTTATTATTTCTCAGTCCTCAGCTGCATGTAGGTATTTTCTTCCATGTTTTATTGCTTCCATCTTGAGTTCAAGTTCATATTTGGATTGGAGCAGCCAAATGAGCTCCATTCGGTCAATGTTCTGGTTGAGAAATCAGACATGGGATTATCTATGACTGGCTAATCTACCTTCGCTGATCAGTACACACTGGGTATCCTACTGTTCCATATGCTATAAGACTGGCCTTATCAACAATTTCGTAAATAAGATTTGAACTATTTATTCACTGTGCAATCTTGACGCTGAAACAGGGCCAGTCAAAGCTATCTATAGCATAATGATCAGATAATTTCTCACTATATATCCCACAAACTTGTGATGGATCTAAGGCTGCCTCCCCTGATCCTGAAAAGTGCCCGGTTTATCCTCAATTACCATGCAAGGACAAAGTATCCCAAAAATTTTCGCAACAGCTGAAGGTAGCTGTTTCATGCTGCTACTATGCAGTAATAACATAAGACATAATCACTGCTAACAGGGTGCTGCTATCAAGCTAAAAACACATTCTGTCCATTACACGAACGAGAAATGTTATATATGAATTTCAGTGCCAGTACGAGACCAGCTATGTGGGCTATATGTCCCATAGGCTGGCAGATTGTATGAAACAGTATATGCTTCAGTTACTTTATATTTTTGTGTGATGCAGGCATTATTGGCTGGACGGCATGTATTCCCTGCCTCTAATCACCCTTGAGAAGTTGGTGGTGCGCTGTCTTCTCGAACTGCTGCAGTCCTTCCTACAATGCTGCTAGGAAGGGAGCTCTATGATTTTGACCTATCAACATTAAATGAACAGTGATATATTTCCAAGTTTGAATCGTGAGTGGTTGGGACAGAAACTTACTGATGGTGCTGTTCCCACGTATCTGCTGCCCTTGGTCCTTCGAGATGGCAGCATTTGTGGACTTGGAAGGCGCTATCTAAAGAACATTGGTAAATTTCTGCAATGTATCTTGCAGATAGCACACACAGCTGCTACTGAGCAGGGGTGGTGGGAGTGAACGTGTGTGGATGGTATGCCTGTTATGTGGGCTGCTTTGTCCTGGATGCTGTCAAGCTTCATGAGTGTTATTGGAATTCCATTCATCCAAGCAAGTGAGGAGCATCCGTCACACTCCTGAGTTGTACTTTGTAGACTGTGGACAGATTTTGAGGACTCAGGAAGGGAATTATTCACTGTTGGGTCCTTAAACTCTGACCTAGTTTGCTAGCCACAGTTTTTATAGAGCTAGCCTAGTTCAGTTACTGATCAATGGTAACCTCCAGGATATTGATGGGTATTAAGCTGTTTATAACAACCAAGGTACTGACCATAAACAGTCAGCCCACTCTTATGAACAAGCAACATGTTCTGCAACATCAGATGAAGTTCTCCATTTGAAAAACATTTGCTGCGCAATCCTGGGCATGCAACTGTGTTGACAACTGATTTAGAATTATTCATTGACGATACAGCATGATGCTTTTACATGAACTGAAAGCTACATATGTCACATACTTTGCAAACAGAAAGAATATGTACGTGTATGGTGCCTTTTTCAAAAAAACAAAGTTGATGACTGCCATTTGCCTGTTAATTTCTAAAGGGAATGCCCTGACTAATTGCAATTGACCTTCCTATTTTTAAATATAAGGAAAGCCTGACAGTTAACTGTCAATCGTCATTCATGGAGTATCCTTCATGACAACGTCGGTATCTCCAGCGTTCACTTGCCAATCAAGCAACACTCTTCTCTTATAGAGTATAAAGAATGGTTTTCCCCTTGAATTGATATTCTTACAACAAGTCCTAATGAGTTCAAGATGAAAAGTTTTGACAAAATGTCTTTTTCAACAAAACTCAAGTTCTGCAGTATCACGCCTGTTTTGTTTATAAAGTCTAAATGCATTGTGAAAATAAAATGCTAAAAATACAAGAACAAAAGAATACACATGTATTCATACACTGATACACATGTTTACATACATCATTTCTTTAAATTTCCTTTCAGGGCAGCTTCCAATTGTGAGACAGTGAAAAAGGGGTAATAACAAATTATCATGGTGTTAAAATCTTTCTGTTTACACTTTGTTATAATCTGAAAAGTGGTTGTTAGAGACTTGAATCCAAGATAGCCACACAGAGTTTAAAAATCTCCTGACTGACCACAACCATCTCATGAGAGAAATGTCTCAAATAATGGGATCGTTGTTCCGGATTGATGAATGGGGTGGAAGGGAGGCTGGAGTCAGGCTCTCTAAACCCAGAGGCAGATCAGATCAAACAACAGATGCTGTGCCTTTGTCCCAGTTGTTCACTTATATTCTAGCCCTTTATCCCTCTGAACTCACAGCCAAATTCCAATCCCTATTTCCACACATGCAGCCTCGTGTCCCCAAAATGCCAGCGCTCTTAATAGCCCCCGCACAAAGTTACTGCCAATTTAAGCCTCACATCCACCGTTCATTCCCCTCACACTCCAATAAACTCAACAGGTATCGAGGCATATGAATCTGGATCAGAAATAAGTGACTCGGCACCTTGGGTGTAGTCTCTCATGCAGGAATTTAATGGATTATCTGACTATGGCCGCAACTCTGCCTTTTGATATACATCTGCAAATCTCCAATTTTTAAACAATCAAGAATCTATCTACCTCTGCCTTAAAAATAGCCAATAATTTCACCTTCACTGCCTTCTAGTGAAAAGAGTTCTAGTGGTTTATAACCACTTGAGTGAAACGAAAATCACCTGATCACTATAAATCCTTGAAAGTGCTCTAAACGTCTATTATCGACCCCACTTCACAAAATAAAAATCTCTTATTCACGAAAGGCCATTAGTATATTTAAAATGCCGCAAATACTTATAAAAGCAAACATTTATATTCACAACCATATATTAAAGGCAACACATCCATTAATAATTTCCCAATCAAACAGTGAACATACATCGTCTCAATTTGATCATAATGATGATGAAAAGTAGTCAAGCATTGATAATGCCATTATCAGCATTTAGCATATGTCACTAACAGCCATTTAAACTTCTAGAACAAATTACATCAACTTTGTATTGTGGATTTATTACCATTATAAGATTTCAGCAGGCAAAAATAGTAGGGTAATAAATAGTTTGGCAGTTTGTTAGTTGCATATATCTTTTCTGTACTTCACTAGGATTTATGTATTCTCTAAAATATTTCAACCCACATATCGTGGGACAAAGCCTTTGCTCTGGAAGCAATGGGATCTTTTTGAATTAGACGCTGAATTCAAATGGCCCCACTGATGTTGGGTCTCACATATATGTGAGTCATATCTGCCTCTTTACCGCCATTTCTCCAATTTCACCTCTGGCCTACACACCACGGCAAAAAACAGTTGGCTATCAGGACTGAATATCTGGATTCAGTGTCCATTCATCATCTTAGATGTACCACGGAGTGTCCACAGCTCTGCAAACGTCTGGGTCTTTGTCCTGTGTCACTGTTTGTAGGCGTACCTGTTGTCCCCATTCTCTCCACTGCTTGTGGGGACATCTGGAGAAACTGTCTGCTCCTGAACTGATGTGTTTCTAATGGATTAAAAGCATCAACCATAACAAACTGATGCTGACAAATGTTTATCTGATATGTATACATATCACTTGTATGATCTAGCATCCAGGGCCAACTGTATTTCAAAGTGTAAGATTGAGTTCTTCTTGCAAGATAAATAAAATGATTTTTAGTCACTGCACATCAGAATTATTAATCATGACATTAAGTTCCTCATTTTTACTCGGTCCTGAAGAACTGAATGACACAATAGCATTCGAGCAAACAAAAAGTCATGTAACTGTAAGTTATTGTTTTCGCATTGCATCCTTTGTTCTTAATATCTAATAAATCAGATGGCATATAGGCAAGATTTATTCTAATGTAAGGAAGAATTGATAGGACTGATTTTAATTCATCCGTCTGAGAGATAATATAAGATAGGTGGAAAAGCTCAGCAGGTCTGGCAGCAGCTGTGAAGATGCTACCAGACTTGCTGAGCTTTTCCAGCAACTTTGTTTTTGCTCCTGATTTACAGCATCCGCAGTTCTTTCAGTTTTAATATAAGATAGGTGTTGGTGAGGAAGGTCGAATGCTCCCGTTATGTTTCTGGACCCTAACATTTTCGTTCACCTGAGCTCAGGTACAAAGCTACTTACACCAAAAAAGTAGGGTAATAAATTGAATGATGCCATTGGAATCTACCAATCACCTGAATCATCCCCTCCACCTCAAAAGACATTCAGTAAATCAGAAAAAAAAGAATGCACTTCCAATATGGTGTACGATACAGAAATAAAATGGAAACAAAATATTAGATCTAGCAAACCAAAATGACAATGGAAAGAAAAAAAAAATTGGACAATAATGAAATTCCTACAGTTTATATTTTTACTTCAGACTTTCAGCATCTATGGTATTTTGCTATAGCATCTGTTAGACTTCTGTTAGTTAGAAAGAAGCCGAAGGGAAATAGATTAAGCTTTGCATTCGTTTCCTGCTTCACTGTCTCTATATCAAAATATGTAACTCCCTTCCTAACAGCAGTGTGGATGCACCTACACCCCTCACCAGCACCCTCTCCAGGGATGGGCAAAAAATGCTATATTAGTCAGTGATATCCACATGCCATGACTGAACAAAAATAAATGCTGTTAAAAATTATTTTGATGTAAAGTGTACATTTCTTTCTACATCACATCAGTGTTCATTCTAATACACTACATAGATTAGAAATTTCTAGATTAATGACCCCTTCTACTTTCATACAAAAATATCACAATTTCAGGATTTTTTAAAAAATGCTTTGTTTCTGAGCTATAATCATGCAGTTTGAATTCTACATGTTGAGAAAAAAGAGTGATAATTCATTCTATCATGTTTCAAATGGAATTCATCCCTGGGGGTTCATTCAGTACATGTAGAAATGTAATATCATGCAAATAGTTGGACACATTACACAAACCAGTAATGTTGCTATTTGTCTTATTTTGATTATGTATTTTTAAGCACAAGTACTGTATAAACATATATTGTAAATTGTAAAATCAAAGCACCGCGCAGAAATGCGGCATAATGGATATTGCCTTGAGCCTATTAGAGGTACTATAATCCTGCAAGCAAACAAGTCGAGGCATATGTCAAACACACCTGGTAACATGTGGTATTATCAGCATTACCTACATCGATCAGTCCCATCTTACGGTAATTAGTATAAGTGATAGCTTTAATCCATCAGCCATAATCATCTTACTGTGATTTAGCCCAACATTGTAGCCTATGAACTTGGTTTTAATATCATCTGGAGGAATATTAACACCAAGTCATTTTTTAATTAGCACTATAAAGTTAGCGTAAACATCACTGGTGCTGAAAAATAACAGCCATTGTGACTAAGCAATAGCTCAGTTTGCTGGTTTTTTCTGTCATCGATTTTCTTCATTTGTTGTTGACAAATGGTTACTGTTACACCAATAATAAAAGTGTGACTTGAAACTTGACAGCTGGCAACAGACGACAGATTCTCTGAGAAGAAAACTGAAACAGGCTTTTTTTATAATAAAAAAAGTTGAACTGTGAGAAGAAAACTCAAAGTAAGACAGATGCACTTAGGAGACGTGAGACGGAGTGACCAGAAACTGACCTTGACCCAGGCATGGAGATGGAAATAGCAAAGAGAAGCAGCAGGGACCACTGCTTCAGAATGTGCTTCGATCTGGCCTGACAATACAAGGCAAACTGGGATTGAGAAACTGCTAATGAAATGCACACAGACAGTTAGGCTAAAGACTTCATTATCACCTACTTGAATGTTACTGAGGATATTTCCAAGGGGATCTTTGAGATACTGTGATGTATACTGTAGTGATATCCTGATGGATGCATGGTGATAATTATGTAAATATGTGACTGGATAGCTAATTATTAATATTCAAGAGTGACATGGTGAAAATTACAGACTTGAGTATTTTATTTGCATAATAATGTGGATGCATTATTCAGTGTGATTGAATGGAAGTCTTGGTGGTAGATATTCTAAAATTCAGCGAACAGTCTCCTGGAAAGTAATCATTGCAGATTAATACCGAATTTAGTTTCTACACATTTAATGTGGATCACTTTCTTACTTAATGGCAAAGGGCACGTTAAATGCTTCAAGACCCTGATTTTTAGAATCTGTAAAACAAGACTCAATCTTACTTGTCAATCTGTTACGACAAAATAGAATTTTTTTCTCTCAAAGTCAATTAAAATCGAGACATTGCCAAATCAGGATACATGCAAATGAGCGCAAAACCATTATTTGTAGATACTAATTTCTTACTTATTATTTAAAATGATCACATAAATCTCCTGTAATTAAATTTGTACCCTATGGGACTCTGGTGAGGTGGGAGCAAGTCAAATTCTTTTATTTTATTTCCTATTATAATACAAAGCAAATTGCATTACAGAGTTGTAGTTAACCAGACTAAATCCCCATTTAAAGCCTTTTATTTGTGACAGTTTTAAGTAATCCTATCATTCTGATTCAGAGTCCAATCCTTTGCTGCATAACATTTAATTGCCTTACAAGCTAAATCGTCCCTGCTATTTCTGCCTGAGTTTGCACCACAAAGGTAAGGATATCTTGTCAAAACAAAACTAGGTCAGTACAGGGAAATAGGTACTGCACATTGCTTTCTTGCAAATCTATCAAAGTAGCTATTGTGAAAAAAGATATCATTACTTTATCAGGGTTGAGCCTGCCATTAGACAAATAACCAAATGCTTGGTAACCTCTTTCTCTTCTGCTCAGCTAACATTTTCGTCCATCTTTGTCGCACTGTAATTAGCTGATTGATCCATGGGCCATTAATCAGTGCAGTCTATTTTGTCAAATTATTATTTTACCTAGTTTTTATTTTGTCAGCATTCCAACAAAACTCACTTAATTCTGTGTTGCTTCATACTGAAGCCCAGCTGTACTGTGGCCATCACAGAGAATGTATCAAGCAAATCATAGACGACATTTCATATTTATAGCCGTTTTCAAAAAAAGGTCAACATTAAAATGGCTAGTTTTTCAAACAAAACCATATTGTCAGAGTTATTATATTAGAAAGCACTGTTTATATCTTATTTCTTTGTCATGCTCGTACAGTTATTTATTTTGCTTTTGTCAGTCTTTATATTTTGCTAATTAGGTTCACGATCCGATCAGTTCAATTTTAGATGAGCTAAATACAGAAAACACAATGTGCAGTATGGGATACATTATGAGTTTCCAAATCCTACTTCATTTTGTAATGGAATCTGCACCCATTTTGGTTTTGCTACATCTTTATTACTCATTCTTGTGTGACCAAGTTAAATCATACTTAGGGCTCAGCGTTAGGATGAGATATGTGCATAAAATCAGCCAACGTAGTCAATCAACCCCATTCCCAAAACTACACGTTTCAAATTTGCATTGCACATGAGGCCTCAGAGCTAGTTGAGGTGTTTAAGAAAGAACTTTCCTTATCAAATATTCACAAGACCCGAATATGCGTACACGTAATTGCTTCTGAGATGTTGGCATTGTTATTTTGCTGGTAGTTATGACAATCAATTTGTGCACAACAAGATGCAAAAGCATGTGTTGATATAAATGACCAGGTAATTTGCCTTTGCCATTGGTCATTGGAAGAATGTTGCCAAGATGATCACTTCTCTATCATGTAACATGGCCAGTTTGTCAGTATGCCTTTAAGAGATGTGATCATTATGTGACCTGAAGGTATAAACATCTCAAATTCCATCTAATTCCAGTATCACTTGATACATGGCACACTATTCAAGGCACGTTCCACTGTTTAACCTATCAACATAACACTAGCCCAGACAGGAGGACAAAATTTTCCCAGCCCCTGAAGGAGGGGACAATGGTTAGTCAGTTGCGAGAACTGTGAAAATACATTCTTGGAATCAACTAAAGAAAATTCAATTTTGCACAGAAGGTTTGAATGGTAAGATTGCTACAGAATGGTAAGAGGCGTTTTTGCCTCTGTACTAATTTTGTTTTATTCTCTTGTGGGAAGTGGATGTTGCTGGTTGGCCAGTATGTATTGCCCATCCCTAGTTGCCCTTGATGAAGTGATGGTGAGCTGTTTCTTGAACCGCTGAAATCCAATGTGCAGTTGGCGGTCCCACAATGCTGTGAGGGAGTGAGTTCCAGGATTTTGATTCCGTGACATTAAAGAAACATTGATATATTTCCAAGTCAGGGTGGTAAGTGGCTTGGAGGGGAACTTATTCCTCAATCCTTCAGGAGAAACTATATTCATACTGAATATCTTCATTCCCTGTCCACAGAGGTTAGATCGGATATGCACCATCCTCACCACATCATAGTAACACTTTGTAACAACAGCCTGACACTGTCACACTCACAAAATCATACTTACTGACAACGTCCCAGAAAACACCATTGCTATCCCTGTGTATATCTTATCCCACTGGCCAAGCAGAGCAAGCAGCACAGGGGGAGCACAGTTGGAACAGGTTTGCCTTGAAAGTTCTCAGTATTGACTTCAGATCCCAAGATGTCTCATGGCATTAGGTCAAAAACGAGCAAGGAAATCTCATGCTGATTACCATGTACTTTCCCCCACTGACTGATGACTTCATACTCCTCCATATTAAATACCACATGGAGGAGCTGGCATGGTGGCTCAGTGGCTAGCACTGCTGCCTCACAGTGCCAGGGACCTAGGTTCAATTCCAGCCTCAGGTGACAGTATGTGTGGGGTTTGCACATTTTCACTGTGCCTATGTGGGTTTCCTCAGGGTACTCCAGTTTTCTCCAACAGTCCAAATATACGTAGGTTAGGTGGATTCGCTGTGGGAGGTGCAGGGTTACAGGGATATGGTAGGGGTGGGGGTGAGTCTGGGTGGAATGCTCTTCAGAGAGCCCGTGTGGACTTGTCAGGCTGAATGGCCTGTTTCCACACTGTAGGGGTTCTATGGATAGGGTTAGGGTTAAACTGGCCAAATCCTAAATGACATTGTTACAAGAATGGTGTAGCCATATTAATAATTTGCTATGCAGTCACATATATACATAATTATCACCATGCAATAATCAGCTTATCACTCCAATAGATGGATTCCATGCCTCTCCTTGTGAGAGACCTCCATGACCCTCCATAATTGAAGATGATGCTAAAGTCTCATTTGTGTGTGCTGGCTGTTATTGGTGAACTGTATTATTTCTGATATTCACTGCACAGCTTAATTGAAAGTATCATCAACAGATCCAGCCACGAACGGGGTTATCACCAGAATATTGATTGAAGATAAACAAATATGCCAGCAAGCTCAGGATTTGTAACTTCTACATGTTGGTGAACAGCCTCCATGTTGCATTCGAAGGCCACTCCTCCCCAACCACCCCACCTCCTCAGGATGTACATGAGGCCCAGAGTCTACTGTCCTCAACATCATATCCTCCAGATAAGCATCACAGACTGAGGAATGTCCTGATTCATGGGAGCAGAACTTTCCTGCACGTGAGTAGGACATATGAGCTGAAGGGGTGGCCAGCAGGATAACAACTGCACTGATTCCAATGACCCACTGGGGATCTGTGTGGGCTCTCACAACTCTTGACCCACAAATTTAGCAAGGCTCTAACTGATTCACTGCTTCATTTTGTTACCCTATGGCGAGGTCAGTGCTTGAACCCAGACTATAGACTTTGACAATGCAGCTAGCTAGCCTCAGCAAAGGACACTTTAGACTCTACACATGTCGGGTTGAGAGAACTGTGTCATAATGCAACTGACTTTATCAACACAAAAGGGTTCCAACCCATCAGTGTACAAGTTGATCGTCAATACTACCTCTTAGAAGTCTGTGTAGCCTGAAAGTTGCCGTGAGACCTATATCCTTGAGAACTCTCACATTCTTGCTTCCTTTCAATGGCTTATAATTATGGTTACCGGAAGACACAGACTACCCTCAAAAACAATGGCACTTGACTCCATTTTATAATCCTCTCACTGAGTCTGAGTGCACTGCAGCATAGTTTTCAATGGGTGGTATCATGTAGATCTCCTGAAGATGAGATTTCGAAACTTGATCATTCTGGAGAGGAACTACAGTGCACTTCAGGCAGAGTATGCTGTATAACCCTAGCACATTCTGTGCCCTGTACCACTGGAGCAGGCAAAAAGAGGACATGATGGATGTTGTTAGGCTTGGAGAGTGGGAGCTGTATTCCGAGGAGGAAGACGAGGTATTTGAGCTGATGAACACCTCTTTTAGTATGAAAGGGTGCTGTAGCTTCAGGCGCAACAAGCCAGAAAGAACTTAATCGATAGTCATTTTCGATAGATCTGAGTTGAGGCAAGTGATCATTCATTGACTGTATATTATTTGTTTTGGTCAAAAGGAAAGCAACACCGATTTATTGCCAGAGCAAATGCAGCTGCTTTATTTTCCAAAATTTCCTGCTTCTATCAAAAGTTAACTTTTTTTGAAGTATTTTTAACATGTGATGCTCTCACATTGAACAATAACAAGATATTGGGAAAGAGTAGCACTCCCTTATACAGGGTTCTAACATAGTTACTTAGGGTAGTTAGCCTCTGTGGCTTCATTTTTGTCGCTGCAGTTACAATGACAGTCAAGATGACATAAAGTGACAATGGAATTATGAACACAATCCAGTCCATCATGCAAGCCAACCTTCCATCCATTGACTCCATCTATGCTCCTCACTACCTCGGGAAGTCAGCCAACATAATCAAAAACCCCTCCCACCCACTTGGGCAGAAGATACGAAAGATTACGAACACACGTATCAATAGATTCAAGAAAAGCTTCCTCCCCACTGTCATTGGACTTTTGAATGGACCTCTCAAATTTTGAATTTAATGTTGATCTTGCTGTTTGTACATCTTTTCTGCATCTGTAACATTGGACTCATTGCTCTGTTCTATTACCCTTATGCACTTTGTATGGTATGATCTGCCTGTACTGCAAGCAAAACAACACTTTTCACTGTACCTAGGTACGTATGACAATAGCAAATCAAATCAGGTCAAAACGTATGTCAGCTTCTCTTTGCTTTGAAGTTTGAATCATAACTCACGTGTGCGCTCATAAACTATTCTTTTTCATATCCCACCCACTACATACAGTTGAGATTGACAGTGATTGACCTAATTAATAGCTGGGCTTTAAATATGGCACTGGGCAGTGGAAATTCCAGAAGGTCCTGGCCGTAATGATTACTTCCACCACCGAGCACAATACAGGCAGTCCCTGTGTTGAGAATGGGCTCAATTTGTACGCAAGTCAGAATACGATGCGGGGCAATGTAAAGCAGCTGTTCGCAAGAATAGGAAATGTTTGCATGTCGGATCTTTAAAATTAAACCCTTGTGTGGGATCACATTTGTAAGTACTAGTGTAGGCAAGTTATATATTTGTAAATTGGAAAACCCCTGTCGTGGTGTAGTAGATGTGTAGTGCATACATAATAAGGTGCACAGTAGTGCATGTGGTAACTCGCTTGTAGAAATCCTCCATGAAACTCCTTGAAATTGACACTTTGCCAATTTTTGATAAAATTCAGTGCAACAGGCCTGAGAAGTGTAATAATGTGCAGAATCATAGCTGTAATAGATGTTTGTCAGTTTCATGCTACAGGCAGCATCATCGGAGCAGGAAAGCTTGACGTTTCGGGCCTAGACCCTTCATCAGAAATGGGGGAGGGGAAGAGGGTTCTGAAATAAATAGGGAGAGAGGGGGAGGTGGATAGAAGATGGATAGAGGAGAGGATAGGTGGAGAGGAGACAGACAAGTCAAAGAGGCGGGGATAAAGCCAGTAAAGGTGAATGTAGGTGGGGAGGTAGGGAGGAGATAGGTCAGTCCAGGGAGGATGGACAGGTCAAGGGGGCGGGATTCTCAGATTCTCCAGCATCTGCAGTACCTATTATATCTGATGCTACAGGCTACGTGTTATTCATATCCTTAATGTCACGAGGGATAACATAAGTATTCTCACATCAGGTAAAAGTACCTGCCAAAGGCAAAAACCATTGCAATCCAGTCTGCTTTTCCATTATTTAAGTCATTCAAACCACCTAAACCAATGGAAAACACAAGCAAAGCTTCAAAATATCGTCTCATCCAAAACATGAAATCCCTACAAAGTCCCTCAGTTCTGTGCCGGTGGTTCAGCCTACATGAATGTGCTCAACTTCTCCAATGATGTTTCAATCTAAGGTGGTGGAAGAGCGATGAATTGTGCCAAGCCGACTCATTCTGGGAGTCCATGAAGTCCCATTGTCAATTTTTCACACCAACTGTACAAGATGGGTCCATTGATTTCAAAACCATTTGTGTTACAATCAGGAAGCCATTGCACCTTTCTGAGACATGGTCCTGTTATTATTATCACAGTTTAAAGGAATTTGCCGTGAGGTATAGAAATCTCTGGGGCTGTGAGCACCGGAGCAGCAAGGGCAGTGAGCCCTGGAGCAGTGCATGGGGAAGCAGCCCCAGAATAACGTGGGCAGTAAGCTCTGCAGCAATGTGTGGGCAGCGAGCCCTGGAGCAGTGTGTGGGCAGCGAGCCCTGGAGCAGTGTGTGGGCGGCGAGCCCCAAAGCAGCATAAGAGTCCTGGAGCAGCAAGGGCAGTGGGCACCGGAAAAGAGCATGGGCTGCGAGCCCTGGAACGGCACGCAGGCAATAGGTCCCGGCTGGAGACAGGCAGTACTGGAACTTACTTTGGAGTAGCTGAGTGCCGGTACGGAGCAGACTAGAGGCTTGGAGTGGAGTGGGAAAGGTTGTTGGACTAGGGTCTGGTGCAGGTGGTCAGACCACTTGCAGAGGTGCTGCGCTGAGCTGCTACAATGCAATGTTTATCAGAAATGTTTTTACCTGTCTATAATGTCAATCCTTTAATTATGTCTTATTTCTAACTTATTTTTTAAGCTCTGTAAAGTAATGCATCTACTTTTTATTCCTCGTTTGTATCCAAGATTTGTACCTGGGTACTTGTACCCAAGATGGCACCATAAGAGGAAGGCATTATAAAGGCTTTTCACTGTACTTTTACAATGGAGTACATGTGACAATAAAGGATATTCTATTCTAATCATGGACATCAAATCTTTTACATTAACATCTTATCCGAAAGGCTGCACCTCAGCACTGTAAACTTTGCTTTTTATGTCCAAGACCTGGAATGAACACAAGTTAATTTCCATCTGACTCAGAGGGGAGAATGCTAAGAACTGAGCTGTGGATGACACCTAAAAATCAAAAGGAATCACCACCTCACTAGTGTTGGTGAATAGAAAGTGATACTTTTGGTGGCAGTAGTAAAAATGAACACCATTAATTATCCATGCGTAAACTGTAGCATTTACCATGACTGTACAGTATCCTACAAGTTGTACCTCCCTAATCTGACACCTTCTGGTCTATCAATCTTGATGCTCTGGAACTTGCTGTACTTCAGTTTTTTCCCTGTTGTGGCATCTAATGGCTCTGCATTCGTCTTTATTCATGCCAATTTTTATTGCGATTTGTAGAATTTGGATACCTGAAATCCTGTTGCTGGTGTCTAATTGGCATGACGCACGTCAAGGTGTGATCCTGACTCAATCACAGAAGAAAATGTTGATACATTGAACGCACTTCATATTTTCTGATGGCTTTAGTGGTTTCATCAGGACTTCAATCATTGACCATGGTATTAATGTGAGAAAAAGATAAAGTCAACATGGCCTTCTCTCTGATTAGAGAGAGATTTAACATGAGGGGCACCACAGCTAAGGCAGAGGTTGAGAAGGACAATCCTTCATTATAAGCTCAGCCAGTGTAGGAATTGAACCCATGATGTTGGTATCACTGCATAATCACAAACCAGCTGTCCAGACAGCTGAGCTAAGCCAATCCACAATTTATAAAAGTTTTGAAGAAGGGTAACCAGAACCAAAACATTAACTCTGCTTTCTCTTCACTGATAGTGCCAGACTGGCTGAGCTTCTCCAGCAATTTCTGGTTTTGTTACGAATACTTTGACCCTGGAATGATACAATAGAGTGTTGTGATATAAAGTTCAGGGCATGGACTCACATCTGTGATCCCTTTGATTTTGGATGTGAGATGGTGTAGCATGATGGAAAGGCTATGGCACAAAAGAAAAGTTAAAGTTACCCTTGGCCATTCTCATGAATGTCTCGCAGTCAGTTGTGGAACAGCAGGAGCAGAGGTTTATGGAAATGTTGCTCATCAACTTCCATGGTCAGGAAAATGAATAGAACATGAAGAAATATCTTTGACTTTAACAGTTTTCATCATTTCTGTTTTCCATTAACACCATTGATAGTTTAAGCCCATTTGATAGTTTCCTGAACAGCCAATCAGCAAACTTTGAGAATTCCTATGTACAGAAAATGTTTTCGCCTTTACAGAAGCAAAATACTGTGGCTGCTTGAATTCTGAAATAATGAAACAGAAAACCTTGGAAAATGTGTATTTCTGGAACTTTTTGCCTCAATCCTCATTTCATCTTTCTCCTGATAGAGTTTTTGTGGTGACATTTGCAGAATTTGTAGTGAATATGTCTTGACAACAGTAACTAAATGGTTATACAAAATCAGAAATTGCTGGAAAATCTCAGCAAGCCTGGCAGCATCAGTGGAGAGAACTTAGAGTTAATGCTCTGAGCTTTCTTCAGAACTTTTCAAGGTCCTGCAAAATCTTTGATGTGGCAGAAGCCTGGCCCTAGATTAGAGGCACAATCTGCATCTACAATTGGACTATAACAACTCTCTAAGGTTTCTTCAGGAGCTCTTTCCAAACCGGCCACCTCCAACAGTTGGAAAGACAAGCCATTCAGATGTACATGACCACTAGCACCATCAAGTTCCCGTCCGAACTGAACACCATCCAGAATTGAACATTAATTGCCCTCGCATCATCGCTGCTGCACCTTAAATATTGAATTCAAGACCGAATAAAATTATGGCAGTGGCTTTGGCTCACGAACTACAAGATTGCCTATCACTGCCTTTTTCAAGGGAAACCCTAATACGGGAATTAGACATCAGATTTGCCAGTAATGTCTCTGACTTCTTTTAAAACTCTTAATATCGACCTTGCACTCATAATCTTCTGACTCAGAGAAAAGGACGGTAGAAACTGAGCTAGTCCATAATTAAATGGGTAACAAAAGAACCAAAGAACTGAGGATGCTGGATAACAGAAAGACAAACAGAAATTGTTGGAGAAACTCAGCAGGTCTGGCAGTACCTGTGGAGAGACAGCAAAGTTAACTTTTCAGGTCCAATGACCCTTCCTCAGAACTGGTTAGATGCTGTTTCATATTAAAAATAGTTTTGGTAATACACTTATTGAGAGGAAAATGCATGCCATAGATCAGCCAATTGAATTGTTAGAATTTTTTTTCTCTAATTCTTCAGAATGTGGATGAAGTTACATGGAACTTTGTCAAAGAAAGAATTTTCATCTGTAAATGTCAAGTGAGTGCTTGTTTATTTAGTTAGACTAAGATAGATGAGCAACTCTCTTTTCTCTAATATTTGAAGATAGTGCATCGAATGAGTTACTAACGAATCAGTACATACAAATGAGGAAAATGAGAAACATTTTCAATCTACAATTCCAAACCACCAGATACTTGCAAGCAAGAAAACTACAAAATGTAGTAAAAGATGTTGCAGGGAATTGTGCCAAGAGCTTAATTATAACTACTTATTTCTTAGCCTAAGTTTGCTACCTCCCTGCATGTAATACATGACTATTCAATGTGCATCAGAATAATTATAGTTTAATGGCAGGGGAGTGATACTTATGCAATATTTATCGTCACGTATATCTGGAAAGATACAGTGAAAAGTGTTTTGTGTATTCTAGTCTAGAAAATGTTGTTTGTGGGCACATGTCAGTATTTGCACATGAAATGGTATTTACTAATGTATGATGGGAAAATATTTTCATTTACATAGAAGATGAAATTAGTTTCATGTATCTGTGATAACTTGATGACAGGGTTTGTTTATGCAACAAATCCTAACATTGGCACTAGAAATTCAACAAGAATTAATGGATCTGGTCGTTGACATGAACTTTTACACTTTCACTCATACCCTCCTGCATCTCTCAGAAACCTACAGCATATTTTTCAAGTGGCCAGAGAAAATTACTACCTTCAATGCAATTTGTGTCTCTCAGTGTGATCTGCCAGATGTTGCTATATTTATGAATTTGGAGCATACAATCAGGACTTCAAACTTGCATCCAATTTTAATCCAAAAAAGATGCTGAAATTGCAAGGTAATCCTACGGTTAGCAAATAACTGGATTTCTTTTACAATGAAATTGGAGCACAATTGAAACTCATAGAATTATCTTCAGGCAACAGTGTCATTTCAGTCACACGATTATAATGAAAAATAAACTTTATTTTAAAATCATTTATGCTGCTTTGTGGAATCGAAGTAATAATAGCTTATTGACCTATGTATCAGCAGGAGCATTAAAAATAAATTTATTTTCTTTTACTTCTACTCGGGTGCAATTGTCATAAAACAGGAACATAAACCAACTTCACAGTTTTGTGACTCAGCAATCCAACAAGTATTTATTATGATTTATATTTGTTTTTGGACTGAGTTCAGGGACAGTGCTCAATCTATGAAGGTGAACCAAACCATACTTTGCTTGGAAGTTCTCCTCATCAAAGAGTAATGTTTCCAAATAAATTACACGCTGCCAAGTTTGAGTCACATGTTGTATAAATAGGATAATCTGTGGTGACTGTTGGAATACAGAATTATTTATATAAGCAAGGGAACTTATAATGCCAGCTGTGGTTTAGTAGAAGTAATTTAACCTGTGAATCACAAGGTAAGAAATTCACCCCAGGACTGGGACACAAAATCAAGGCTGACCTTCCAGCATAGAACTGAGGGGGTGTTACACTGTCAGAGATGCTGTTTTTCAGATGGATGTTAAACCAAGGACATGTCCGCCCCTCGATTTGGATGCAAGATGTCTATTTTCGATATTTGAAGAAGAACAGGGAAATTGTCCCTGGTTTATGTTTATCCATCAACTAACATCACAAAAATGGATTCTCTGGTCACTATCGCATTGCTAACTGTTGGCATACATAACAAACTGCAGGTGTGCCCATCTTGCTGTGTCCATATTTTCTGCCCCATTTACTATGTTGCAATAGTGAGCATACTTGTAAAGAACTTTGAACTGCTTAGCAGTCATGAAAAGTACTAAGCAAATATAAGCCTGCCTTTTATTAATAAACTGCTGCTGACTTAATCCTACAAGGTTTTTAGCTGTTTCTCACCCACTGAGTAAATGCATAAATGCATAATGATGGATCATTATGAATTTTGTCAGTCTGCCACTCAAGGATACCAAGTCTCTATGGTAGTCTTCAGAGCTCTTGCTTAAAGGCTAGCAAAGGTTGAGATGCTTACATGCTATAGTAATCATATTAATGCTCTAAAGTACTCACAGGGCAGAGGAATAACTTTGTATCTAATGCTATGAGATAATTTGTAATTCATTCTTTATAAACCAGCATAAGTCACTCCAAAGCATTGCAGAAGAGTCATAGATTCATAGAGTAATACGGCATGGAAATAGGCCCGTTGGCCCAAACAGGCCCATGCTGATCATGGTGCCCACTCAGCTAATTTGAATTGCCCGCATTTGGTCCATATCCTTCTAAACCCTTCCCATCTATGTACCTGTCCAAATGTTTTTTAAATGTTGCTATTATACCTGCCTCAACCACTGTTTCTGGCAGCCAATTCCATATACGTACCACTGTTTGCGTGAAGAAGTTGTCCCTCAGGTCCTTCTTAAATCTCACCTTAAATCTATACCCTCTTGTTTTCAATTCCCTATCCCTGGGAAAAAAGACTATATGCAGTCATTCTATCTATATCTCTCATGATTTTAGAGACCTCAATAAGGTCACTCCTTATTCTCCTACATTCCAAGGAACAAAGTCTTATCCGGGCCAACCTCTCCCTATAACTCAGGCCAGTCCAATTCCCTTACACAGTCTGGCAGGAGCTGCAGCTGTGTGCATTTCTCACAGGCGTAGCCAGCAGGGACACTGGGAGTCTCACATTGTGCAAGAGGAGCATACCACTGCCCTCAGTATAGACTGAAAGAAAGTAGAGGTAAAGAACCCTTACCTGCACTCCTGCTCAGCCTCCTCATGACAGAACCAGTTGAGCAAAAACCTCAGCACTTCCACTGTCCCACTCTCTTAAAGGCTGCTCTCTTGTACACCTTTACCTTGTCACTCATCCTCCTCACAGAAATTTCTTTTTTTTTCATCAGAGGAGGAGAGACAGTGGGAAACACCAATGTAACGCACCTTGACACCAGTTTCGCTCTGACCTGCTGTACAGTTGTGATGGCTGTAGCAATGTATTCCAGAATTCCATTGTGATGCCTCTCACCTACTTGCTGATTTGTAGAACTTAGACTCTGGCTTTTAATTTTCACACACCCATTTTAGACAGCTGTTTCCTCAGTAATTTATCTGAACCTCTGTCTTGAGCTGAGAAGCCATACAGGTTCTAGCTAGTTGTCAAATAATATTAGGACAGTCCATTTTAATAACAGACTAAAAGATATTAAAGAGATGCCACAACTGACCGAGAACAAGACTGAAGCGTAATTCAAGCGAAATTTTACTAATCAATCTCTTAAAATGATTTACATCTGCTGTTCGACATTTTATTTCACAAATCTTATATATATTTATTAATTGATACTAACATTCAGGTCAAAAATTCTATATCTAGTGAGTAAATATTTGCCCTAAATCCAATTGTCATTTCTTATAACAGTCAAAACGGCTATTAGTGAACTGGCCTCCAAATGGAAAGATTATTATCCCTGATGCAAATAACAGCTCCAACAAACCACCCCCCACATCCTATCACACAAAGTATACCTCCATTCCCTCGCCGCTAATAACACTAAATGAAAACCCTTCATCAACTCAAAACTAAGATGAAAACTGAAAGGACTTTTTCTTTTCTGAAGGAGGGGCCCGACCTGAAACGTCAGCTTTCCTGCTTTTCTGGTGCTGCCTGGCCTGCTGTGTTCCTTCAACTTCACACTGCATTATCTTGTTATCACATAGCCTGCCATTACATACTATTTATTGTTAGTCACTAACAGTCCCCATTAACAGCTATTCACCCTCCTAGCCAGATTGTTATCAACTCCTTTGTCTAACCAACTGCTCTTCTCTCTCTTTAGGCTCTATCCTTTATCCTATCATTTACTCCCTACCCCATCCCCCTCCTTATTTTCTGCATATAAGCCGACATTTTCCTAGCTATCATCAGTGTTGAGGAAGGGTCATCAGACTTGAAACATTAACTCTGCTCTTTTTCTTCACAAATGCTGTCAGACCTCCTCAGCTTTTCCAGCAACTCCTGTTTTTGTTCCAAATCTAGGAGGAATTCTCTCTGAGTCAATCTTACCCCTCCACATCAACTCAAAAGGTTCTGTTCTTGAATCAAATGCTCAATTTCAAGCCTTTCCCACCTCTCTCTTTCTCTTCGTCTATGTATTATTTTATTTACTTAACCTATCTTTTTCCTTGTCAATTTCCTTTGTTACTAATTTTATGTTATCCTAAATCAATTTTTCTCAGTTCTGTTTCTTATTTCGTTTTGTTCAGTTGTAATTCATCATTGACAGAACTGACCCTTTATTTGTCCAGCCCCAGGCACCTTGCAAATTCTTCAAAGATCCCATTTCTCTTGGATCCATGTTCCCTGTTACAGCCTATATATTATCCTTTCTTAAATGTTTTGAGCCCCTAAAAGCCAGATTCTTTTTTTTCTCTCAACAAAAGCTTGAATCCCAAAGATATCCATGTTGATTTCCCAATAAAGTAAAGAAAAAACAAACGTGAATTCTTGTTTCACGAAATTCCAAAAAATTCCAGAGAATTTATTTTACAGTCTCTGGATTCAATCCCAGACTCACACCCCATGTTTGTAACAATCTCCATGGGGAAGACGTAAACCAAAACAGCCAAATTTAATGAATGACCTTCTGTAATTCAGTTCATGAAATTGAATATGCTGTTGGCTTTTTTAAACATTTTATCTGTACGCTTAAAATAAATGCATTCAACAACCACGCTCGATGGAGATCTGCAACTTGCAACATTTAAAAGGCAGTTGTTTACCATATTGTCTGACATTGCCCCGGTTATTGCAATGGCCAAACAGTCAGTAGAATAGCAGAAGTTGGATCATATGGAATCCCTGACTCAGCTGTCTCAATGGGAATTGCCTAGAAAACTGAATTTTCCACTGGTTAATACTCTCGTATTTGGCAAACTCTGAGCCCATTAGAGTCAGAAATTTTGGCGGATTCTGATTCAGTTGGGGATAATAATTACCGAGAACAATTCAGAAGATTAAAAGCCTACTCTAACTCATGTATGATGATTAAACTAAGCCCCCATGTCCCCAGTGAATGCCATGTTGCAAACCACAATTTCTTCAGATCGTTGGATCCCTGGCAACTGGTCCTCTGACTAGCCCTCCCTTACCTTGAACAAAGAACAATACAGCACAGGAACAGGGCCTTTGGTCCTCCAAACCTACACCGCCACATTTTGTCCTTTCATATTAAAACTGCCTTCACTTACAGGATCCGTATTCCTCTACTCCCTTCCTATTCATGTATTCGTCCACGTGCTTCTTGCATGCTGCTATTGTGTCTGCTTCCACCACCTCCTCTGGCAACACATTCCAGGCACTTACCATCTTTGTGTGAAAAACTTCCCTTGCACATCTGTTTTAAACTCCCCCCCTTCCCCTTGCACCTTGCACTTATGTCCCCTAGTAATTGACCCCTCCACCCTGGGAAAAAGCCTCACACTTTCCACTCTATCCATGCCATTTACAGTCTCATAAACTTCAATGAGGTCACCCCTCAATCTCCTGCGTTTCAGTAAAAACAAACCCAGTCTAGCCAACCTCTCCTCATAGCTAAAATCCCCCATAACAGGCAACATCCTGGTAAACATTCTCTGTACCCGCTTCAAAGCATCCACATCATTCCGCTCCATAACTTTTCTATCTTGTACTTAATGCCCCTTCCAATGAAGGCAAACATGCCATAATCCTTTTTTACAACCTTATCTACCTACACTGCCACCTTCAATGATCTATGGACCTGCGCACCCAGATCCCTCTGCATATCAATACTCCTATGGGTTCTGCCATTCACTGTATAATTTCCACCTGTACTTGACCTTGCAAAATACATCACCTCACATTTGTCCGGATTAAACTCCATCTGCTGTTTTTCTGCCCTTGCCTCTAACTTATCTATATCCTTCTGTATCCTTTGAAAATCCTCTTCACTATCTGCAACACTCTCAATCGTTGTATTATCTGCAAACTTACTAATCAGACCAGCTACTTTTTCTGACTGGACCTAATTCCACTCCCCACCCTCAGCCCTGATCCTTCCATGTGCCACTGACTGGACCCTTCCTGCCCTGGACTTGACAACCCCTTACCCCAAGCACTCATTCACATACCTGGCATCTCATCCACCCGGAATGCTACTGACCTTACCCAGTTGCCAATCTAGTCCCCTCACCCACCCAGCTGGTATAATACCTCATTCACCCACCTGACACCATATCCTCATACTTAACTTATATACTTACCCTTTCATAGTACCCAACAAAGTGGATTGCTATGCTGTTGTACATTTAAATCACAGAATGTAGGAATGACTGGGCAGCATGGTGGCTCAATGGTCAACACTGTTGTCTCACTGCAGGAGGAATCTGGGTTCGATTTCAGCCTCAGGTGACTGTCTGGGTTGAGTTTGCATGTTCTCCCTGTGCCTGCATGGGTTTTTCCCAGGTGCTCTGGTTTCCTCCCACAGTCTATATGTGTGCAGCTTAGGCAGATTGACCACGCTAAATTGCCCCATATTATCCAAGGACATGCAGGTTAGGTGGATTGATCATGGGAAAATGCAGAGTTACAGAGATAGGGTAGTGGGTAGACCTTCCCCTCTCTGAAGCTGAAAGTACTGTCCTCGGCAAAGGATTCAGCTTCATACCCTTATGGCCCCACCTTAAAGAATTTCGTGTTTGCCATGATGTTGAACAGTTTTTCGGCTGCCTCCAACTCCACACTCACTTCTTCAGTCAGGATTCTACCTCCCCACACCCCCATTCATTTCACTGATGCCTTCACCTGCCTCTAGTATTTAACCTCCACTTGGACCCCTTCCTCTGGTCTCATACCTGCCCTTGATCTCTTCATTGAAAACTGCCGATGTGACATCAGCTGTCTCAATTTCTTGCTCAGTTCTGAGGAAGGGTCACCGGACCCAAAACGTTACCCCTAATTTTTTTACATAGATGCTGCCAGACATGCTGAGCTTCTCCAGAAACTTCTGTTTCTGTCTCAATTTCTTCGCTCCTCTCACCCACTCTAACCTGAAATTGCCGCACTTCACTCTCTCAGGTCCATCCCCGACTTTGTTGTCAAACCAATTGATAATAACAATGCAGCTGTTGTCTGGAGCTCTGATCTTTACCTTGTGGAGGCTCAATGCCAACTTTTGCATACTCCTTCCAAAATCTGCCTAGACCATGACATCACATCCAAACATCGAGCCATTGTTGCCAGGGCTGTCACCGACCTCATTACCTCCAAAGATCTTTCCCCCACTGCCTCCAACCTTGTCATCTCCCAACCCTGGACAGCTCACTTCTACCTCCTTCCTAAAATCCACAAACCAGACTGGTAAGTCCATCATATCAGCTTGTTTCTGCCCCACTGAGCTCATTTCCTCTGACCTTCACCCAATCCTCTCTCCACTTGTCCAGATCTTGTCCACCTACATCTGCGATTATTCTGATGCTCTACCCAACATTGACAATTTCCAGTTCCCTGGCCCTAATTGCCTCCTGTTCACCATGGATGTCCAATCTGTCTATACTTCCCTTCCCCACCAGGATGGTCTGAGAGCTCTCGGTTCTTCCTGGACCAAATGCTTGAACAATACCCATCTACCACCACTCTCTTCCGCTTGGCTGAACTTGTTCTCTCACTGAACAATTTCATCTCACTTCTGCCAAGTGAAAAGAGTGGCTATGGACACCTGTATGGACCCCAGTTATGCCTGCCTGTTTATGGGGAATGTGGAACATCCTTGTTCCAACCCTACACTGGCCCCCTTCCACAACTCTTTTTCTCAGAACATCCTCAACTGCTTTATGCTCCTGCCAGGACTTTGAAAAAATTGTTCATTTTGCCTCTAATTTTCACCCCTTTATAACTTTCTTCTTTTTCCAATATTTCGCTTCCTTTCCTTAATGTCTCCGTTTCCATTTCGGGGCATAAACTGTCCACTGCATCCACCAAAAAGCCACTGACTCCCATAGCAACCTTCGCTACAGCTTGTCACACCCCTCGTCCTGTAATGATTTCATCCCATTCTCCCAGTCCCTTTGCCTATGTTGTATCTGTTCAGATAATACCATCTTCAAAAGCAGAGCTGCTAACATGGCTTGCTTCTTCCATAACTGTAGTTTCCTATCCATTGTGGTTGACAAGGCCCTCAACCGCATTGATCTATCACCTGTGCTTCCACCTTTGCCCCTTCCCAACACTCACAAGAGCATGGTCGGGTCCCCCTCATCCCCACTTTTCATCCCACCAGCCTCCACATTCAAAGGATCATTCTCCACCATTTCAGACAACTCTAGCAGAACACCACCACTAAACACATTTTCCCCTCAGTCCGCAGTCTGCATTCGGCAGGGATCGTTCCCTCTGGAATACCCAAGTCCACTCATCGACCAACGACCCCATCTCATTCCCGTGACACTTTCCAAGTAACTGCAGAAGGTGCAACACCTGGCCCTTCACCTCCTCCCTGCTCGCCATCCAAGGATCCAAACAAACTTTCCAGATGAAGCAGCATTTCACCTGTACCTCCTCCAATCTTGTGTACTGTATTCGCTACATTCGTTACATCGGAGAAACCAAACGCAGACTGGGTGATCACTTTGCAGAACACCTCTGCTCTGTGCGCAAGCATGACCCCGACCTTCCTGTAGCCAGTCATTTTAACACAGAGTCCTGCTCGCATGCCTGTGTGTCTGTCCTTGGCATGTTGCAGTGCTCCAGAGAATAACAGCGCGATCTGGAGGAACAACATCTCATTTTCAGACTGGGCACTTTACAATCATCTGGACTTAATATTGAGTTCAATGCCTTTAAATTGTGATATAATTCCTATTCCTTCCATTTCATTTAGCTTTACATGTTACGTTATCTGTCACCATACCCTCTCTTCCATTCCCCAGCCCCAGTGGGACTGTCTGCTCTTTCAAGTCTGGCAGTTAGACACACCATTGTTCTGGTGTTTTCACATTCTGATCATTCAATGTGAACGATCAACATCATTTCTTGCCCTGCACTCTACACTCCAATCATCCCTCTCCCGCTAATTATAGCATAAATGGGAGGTCATGGCTCAGTGGAGTTTTTGCTGGGCTGTTAATCTGGGAACCCGGGTTCGAATCATGCCAGAGCAAATTGTGGAATTTGAATTCAATAAAAATCTGAAAGTAAGAATCCAATGATGATGTAATAATGAATCAATTGTTAGAGGAAACCCATCTGCTTCACTAGTACTCTAGGGGGTGGTATGGTGGCTCAGTAGTTTGCACTACTGCTTCACAATGCCAGGGACCCAGGTTCGATCCCAGCCTTAGGCAACTGTCTGTGTGATGTTTGCACATTCATCCCGTGTCTGCATGGATTTCTGCCAGGTGCTCCAGTTTCCTCCTGCAAGTTAGGTGGATTGGCCATGCTAAATTACCCATAGTACTAGGGGATGTGTAGGTTAAGTGTATTAGCAATCGGAAATGTAGGTTTCAGGGGATGGGTCTGTGTGGGATGCTCTTTGGAAGGTCAGTGTGGACTTTTTGGGCCAAATGCCTTTTCCAAACTGTGTGGTTAAATGATTCTATGAAATGCTGCCCCCTCCACACTTCAAGTCAGCTCTGATGAAGAGTCATCTAGACTCTAAATATTCATTTGTTGTCTCTCCATGGATGCTGCCTTATCCGTTGTGATCTCCAGCATTTGTTGTTTTCAGGACAAATTCTATCTTTATTTTGTCTGGCTTACATGAGACCCACAGTAATGTGTTTTACTCTTAATGTCCCTCTGAAATGACATAGCAAGTCACTTGGCTCAAGGACATTCAAGGATGGGCATTATATGCCGGCCTTGCCAACGATGAGAAAAACCTATGGCTTCTACGCTGATTCTCTCTGCTGCTTGTTTCAAGGATTCCTGGACAAGTTTGTAACATAAGATCCCTGCCCAGAAATGTCCAGAAGAGAAGACACCAAAAGGTAATTGGGTAAGTCTTAATCTGATCAGGGTTGGAAGCAAGGTTTCTGACCATGCTTGGAATATCTGGGGCATCACTGTACTTATGACAGGCGTAGTTGCTGAGGATTTTGTCCTAATTGTCAAAGAATCAAGGGTTATAGGGGAAAAGTAGGAAAATTGATTTGAGGATTATCAAATCAGCCACGATCTTGTTGAATGGCAGAGCAAAATTGATGGTTTACTTCATTTTCTATATCTTCTGGTCTTAGTACAAGGTTACAAGTGAGGTTGCCCAATTTGTTACTGTTCTAGATAGGGCCATGAAACTTTGTTGATTGTTGAAATAAAATCTTGTTGACTAATGTCCTTTTTGGAAAGAAATCTGCCATCCTTACCTGGTCAAGCCTGCATGTGACTTCACACCGACAGCAAAGTTGTTCACTCTTAACTGCCCTCCAAGCAGTTAGGGATGGGCAATAAGTGCTGGCCAGACAGTGATACCCATTTCTTGTGAATGAATAAAAAAGAGTTATCTTTTGACTGTAGCAATCCCCTTTTATAAAACTCATGCCGGAATTAAAAGTTCAGTCTGTCCATTTGTACTTCGGAGCCTGACCTCACATCTTGACAATGAATGAACCAATCCTCCAAAGCAAAGTCATCCTCTCACCCACAACAGAGACACATACTATGGCTCTGTGGTAATAGTCTGAGGTGCAGAACATCAGCATTATACAACCCAACAGTGAAATCTGGATATAAATGCAAGGATTCTTTTCCCAGGCTTTGTGGTATAATTCCCTTGGCAATTGTCATTCCAGTTCTCACGATGAATGGGTAGAAGATTCAATTTTCCTTACCAGATTCAGTTTGGAGCAAGGATTTACTCATCAGGACTTGTGATGAGCCAGAAACCTAGCTGATAGTCAAATGTCATGTACCATATTATCTGTTACTGAATGTTTCACCCCCATGCCCTTAAAAGAAGCTTCAGAGTACAGAAACGAGACTAACCTTCTCCAAGATTTTAGAGGATACGAAGCTGCGTTAGTTCTCCTGGTAGCCAGTTTCATGAAGAAAGGTGCATTCTTATTCTTGAGCAGTCTAAGGACAAATGTTAAATATTCCAATTGGCTTTCAACTCTATGACAATGCAAATTTGGAAGCATCTGAAGGTCATAAAGCAGCTTCCTGCATTTACTCTTCCCAATACAAATAACACCCTATAGATTTCATCCCCAAAACCCAAATATAATGGGAATATTTTGTCAATTCTATTGATCTGAATGCTCTAGAATAGATACAAGATGAATTTTCTGACAGCTAGATTGAAAATAGAGTTCATTCTAATTTTCTGTGAATGGTACATTTATTTTTCATTACAAAATGCTTTTTTGTGATAACAGTTTATTTTCTTTTATTTGCTGTGTCTGAATCATTCCCCCATTACAACAATGTGGCTTTGCGAGGTGTGTTGGTGTGTTGCAATCCCTTCAAAATCATTAGTAATCCTTCAATCATGAAGATGACTAGCTGAGATTACGGACGTTCAATAGACCAATCATTGCCGAGCAAGCCAATTTTTGAAGCAGGGGCTTTCCAGAGTATGTGCACATACAAATTTATTATTTCAGTCACTCAGTTCCAGGCATCATTGCTGATGGTGTTTGAGCAATGACAACCAATAATAACTAAAGAAAATGGAATGTTGAACTGCAATGGCTAAATCAGCAGATCCCCAGTTGGAAGATACCATGGTAGAAACATGCTATGCTCCAGTCTGCTACGTTCAGAGATACAAGAGATACACTCAAGCCTTTGAGTGAATATGAAGAAGAACCTCAATTAGTTCTGCAAACTAAACTTTACCTGTTAGTCCTTTTCAGGTGAACCGACATGAAATAGAATTTACCTGCATAGCAGATTTGGAAAGAAGTAGTGTACAATCAAGGGGGAGCATTATTACCATAATGATAATGTCCCCGGACGAATAACGCAAAGCCCTGAGCAATTTATTACTATGGTTTTGTACTTTTGAAGGTCTGCAATGTGGGACTTTACATTTCTTTATTTTTCTAATTTCTTTTCCCAAAGAATTTGTAGCCAAGAATCTGTACCTCGGTACCTTTGTACCTAAGATGGCACCATAAGTGGCAACCAGTAAACTTTTCACTTTGGCCACAAGAATACACGTGACAATAAAGTGAATTCACTTCATTTCAATTCAATTCGACCATGGCTTTGGTAAAATATGATTTTTTTTAAAAAATCTGACACTAGAAACTAGTCTAATGGTGACTGTGTGATCCCAAAACCTAACATTCACTAATGTTCTTTCAAGAATAAAATTTTACATGGAATAATAATAGCAATAATAATTATGTTTGTTATTATTTGAGAATTTTGGTCCTAAAGTGGGGGCAAAGGGGTTTTTGATTTTTTATTCCATAAAGGTGATTCGTTTTATTTAAAAAGAACATAGAACATACAACAGTATAGCCCAGGAGCTGTGCTTTTGGCTCATCATGTCTGTGCTGTCTATGTTGCTATTCTAAATCCATCCAACTAATCCCATCTGCCTGGACGTGGCCCATATCTCTCTATCCCATAGCCTGTTCTTGTGTCTGTCTAAACGCCTGTTAAACATTGTTGTTCTATCTGCTTCTACAACCTCCCATGGCAGTGCATTCCAGGCAGCTACCACCCGCTGTGTAAAAAAAAGCTTTCTTCGCACTCAGAACCCTCTTCCCCTCCCCCATTTCTGATGAAGGATCTAGGCCCGAAACATCAAGTTTTCCTGCTCCTATGATGCTGCTTGACCTGCTGTGTTCATCCAGCCCCATGCTTGTTATCTCCTTTAAATTTTCCCCTTCTCATCTTAATGCCTCTGAGTATTTCATATTTCCATCCTGGGAAAAAAGTCTCCACTCTATGCATGCCTCTTATAATTTTATATGCTTCTATGAAGCCACCATCAGTCTCTGATGCGCTACAGAAAACAATCCAAGTTTGTCTGACTTCTCCTTATAGCTAATATACTCCAAACGAGGAAACATCCTGGTAAACGTCTTTTGCACCCTCTCAAAGCCTCCACACCTTTCCTATAGTGTAGGGACAAGAGCTACACATAATACCCCAAATACGGCCTAACTAAAGTCTAAACAGATGTAACACAACTTGCCAAATAGAATCAGAAACTTTTTTTTTGGAATTTTGTCAAAGCAGATGTTCCAAGAAATCATGTGACTTCAACTAAATGACTGAACAAGTTACCTGATGAGCAAATGCTCATCAACTTCATCAGCTGAAGTTTATAGCCCGGAGAGAGAGAGACAGAGAGAGAGGTGAATAAATCAAACACCAACAGCAGGTTTAGTTCAGGAGAAAATATATCCATACCAGCAGATGCATTGCTTCGCAGCTTTAAAGTAACTGGAAAAAGGCTGAGTCATTCCTGGATTTCAGTGATTTCTGAATGAGTTTGTATGTGTCTGTGCCTCAGGGAGAGACAGAAAGAATCACGCATGATGGCTGTGAAAAAGTCATTAAAAGGAAGCACTTGCAACATTGTTAGTTAAATAAGAAATTAAAGAGTGACTTTAGGAGTGATATTCCTCTGGATTTGATACCTATGAAGGATTTAGCTGGGAAAAAGGTTTTTTTTTGCTGTTTGTGGAAAGATCTTTCCAAATTTTTTATATGATAATATAAACATAGCATTTATTTTCTTTTCTGTGTATGCAGTAAACTTTGTTTTTTTGTTTCAAAGTATATTGGTAGTCTCTTGTGAAAGTGTTCATTGACTGACCTCCAAGGTGACCAAATTTCAAAAATAAACTTACAGTCTATCAAGCCAGGCTCACCCTAGAATCTGACTTGTCCAGAACTGATTTGTCCAGAACTGATTTGTCCAGTACTGATTTATTCACTCTGACGACAAGAGTAGGTCAGAGGCTAGGAATTCTACAGCAATTAACTCATCTCCTATCTCCCCAATGCTTGTCCATCTGCACAAGGTACAAAACAAGTGTGGAATTGAACAATCTCCATTTGTCTCAATGAATGTAATTCCAAACACACAAGAAGTTTAAATCCATTCAGATCAAAGCAACTCATTTTTTTTGGCGCATCATCCACCACTTTGATCATTTATTTTCTTCACCATCAATGCACAGTAGCAGCAGGGTGTACCATCTACAAGATGCACTGAATGGCATGCCCAGGTTCAGTCAGCAGCACCTTCTAAACATGTGCTGTCTGCCATCGAGAAGGACAATGGTCTGGAAGCACCAGCACCTACAATTTCCTGTCCAAGCCACATACCATCCTGATCTTGAACTTTATCATCATTCCTTTGCTATCACTATGTCAAAATCCTGGAACTTCCTCCCTAACAGCACTATGAGCTTCTCCACATTCCAAGGACTGCAGCAGTTGAAGTAGTCAGCCCACCACTATCTTTTCCAGGATATTTAGAAATGGGACATAATTGCTGGCAAATCCCATGGCCTCTGTATTCCATAAAAGAATTTTTTTAAAAAAAGACTGAATTGAACAAGGAGGAACCGAGTCTTGGCCTCTGGCTAGATAAGCCAGTAACAGGATAATCTAACACTCTCACAGTGTTTGCATCAATCCTCTCCAGGTTGAATAACCAGGTTTCAGGCTAATGTTAACTTGACAGTGACTGGATTTGTTACTTTTGCATGGTAGTTGCTGGCAATAAGAGACATGACATAGTATCTGAATTTTTACTCTTACAGACTGTGCACAACCAGTTCCTCATTGTCATTGCAAGGCAGCTGCTTCAAAGCCTGTGGGCATGGCAAGTTTGGCCAACAGGGGACTGCTGCCTATCAATAATCCTGGCATGCACTACCACTAAGCATATGTGAATAGGTTGTTTCCAAGGGTATAATCAGCTTTACTGGCTACTCAGGCATGTACCTCTCTCAGAAAAGACCCAACCCTTTGAATGTGACTTCAGGTTTCCCTTCCCAGTCCCTTTAAGAAGAGCAACTTCAAGAAGAGTCCAAATGCCAAACACTGTGAACTCTAGCTATTTCTGTTAGCAGAAGGAAATATAAGGGCCACAGAGGGTTGGATGATAACTCTTAGGTGGGCTTTGACTTTAGTATGCAACCTTTTACTGTGCTGACCGCGAACTGATTTTCAACATGCCAAGTCAGAACATGGCCTTACACCATTGAGATCAAAACTCAATGGAACAATTCCAACAATGCCAAGTCCATTCAGTTCAATGTTATCGGTGGTGAGTGGGTGCTTGTTTTATTAGAGTATAGGCTCGTACTTTGGGAAGAGTTTTCCCAGGCATGGAAAGGTTTGTGCAGGAAAGTAAATCCCTTCAACGTGACAGGACCCCAAACAGCCTAATTTTGCGTTTCACCCAGCCAATTCCAATGCAGGCACTGAACTATGTTGGGTAAGGTATTTTAATCATACAGTAATCAATTATTTTCGGATTAAATTGAGATTTCTACATTTTACAGGCAGTGGACCTATTTCGAGAGCTGCGCGATTTAGTATACCTTGGCGAGAACTGCCCAAACTGACCGGCTGGGAAGCCTTCAATCAGTGAAAATGAAGTCCTTCAGCTATAGTTAAAGAATCATACACGATGACACGCAAAGGATTATTCTGCTGCTTGGAAGGTGATTGCCATCTTCATGGGAGTTGCTTTGCCTGCCATGCTCTACACTCACCTTCAGCTGTATTCGCAGCTGCCAGCCCTCAGCATGTGAGCAACATCAACAGCTCCATCATGCAATTCTGCAAAAGGACGAGAGGAGCAATACTACCAACAACAGCATGAGAAGCTGCAAGGACAAAACCAACAACAGCCTCTGCCTACTCCTCAGGGACACACTTCTACATATGGAAGGTGGGATTGACACAAAGAGGCAAGAATCTCATTGGAGGGTTTGGGGTAGAGGATTATTGCCCCAAGGTTTTCATGCCCAGTCATGTCAAAATTTGTAATTTCCTGAATCGAGATCATCTCCCAAGGTGCCATGTGGGAAGAATAGTCATAATGTCATGGAGGTCTACAGCACAGAAAAAGACCCTTCGGCCCATTGAGATAGCAAGGTGTAGAGCTGGATGAACACAGCAGGCCAAGCAGCATCAGAAGAGCAGGAACATTGAGTCTGCACCAGTCAAAAACAACCACCTAACTATTCTGAGATAGTAAGAACTGCAGATGCTGGAGTCAGAGATAACACAGTGTGGAGCTGGAGGAACACAGCAGGCCGGGCAGCATCAGAGGAACAGAAAGTTGACATTTCGGGTTGGTACCCTTCTTCAGAAATGAGGAAGGGAAAGGGAGCTGGGAAATTAATAGAGTGAGGAGGGGTGTTGCTGGGGAAGGTAGGGTGGGATGGTGATAGGTGAGTGCAGTGGTGGGGATTGGTCAGTGAGGTGTGAAGAATGGATAGTGGGAGAGAAGATGGAAAGGTTGTGTCAGGTCAAGGAGGCGGGAATGAGAGGGAGGGTTGGATGAGGCCAGAGGTGGGGAGGTTTTGAAACTGGCACTTGGGCTAAAGCTTTGTTTGCCTTGGCATCACAGTTGCATATGTAAATACTTCTTAAGTGGCTGACAAGTCCCCTGTCACTGAGGAGTAACCCTCCCGAGACTTAGCCTCCACCTTAGGTTGTATTCTCTCTTCTGTCAGCAGATTCAGCAATGATAAGCATTGAATGTCAAGGGACAATGTTTAGATTATCTCTTGTTGGAGTTGATCATTGCCTGCCACTTGTGACCAATGAATGGTTTGCTACATTTCTCCCATCTGTTGTCTTCTTTCTTCCATTCTCGTTTCGCACTTATCTTAATGGTTCCATAGCAGGAGCTCCAGGGAAGAGTGTGAGACCCAGGAGCATCAGACTTCCCTTCCAGTGGTTGCTGCAGCTTCAAAATTCCAATGGCTTGTGATACTTTATGGCCTGTGCCTGGATTCCTTCCTTCAAAAATCCATCCTTTGGTAGAGCCAGTGCATCACAATGCCCACCTTCCTCAATTGGCTTAAGTATTAGCTCAGTGTAAGATGTACAGCAAGACACAATGGAGAATCCTGAGGGGATCCTGAATGGCAAATGGTTCCACCATTTTGGTTAGAATAAGGAAAGGAAGTTCTGTTCTTTGCCTTCCTATTTTAAAAATTAATTCCAGTCCCATAATCCTGCATTGTGGAGTCACCCCTGATCAATTTTACACCCGCCTGGACCTCGAGTTCACAACCAAGAGTTCACAGAAGAACCTTTCATTTACCTTGACCTGCATCTTGCTCTGAAAGTAGCACTTGGCATCCCTGTCTGAAATCTGTTACACACCCCTGTTATGATATCTATGAATCACAACGCTTATTAAATATTTGACTGACTTCATGTACCAACTTGTTTCCTATCGCTGAATACACATGCTTTTGCAGTGAATAGAAGAAAACAGTTTTAGTCAGGATCTTATGTTGAAAGTCACAGTTGAACGGGTTCCTGCTATTGAGGGTTTGAGTTCAGTAATGTATAACAATACCAGCATAAATTCCATGATATTTGATATGAGGACATGAAAGAGAATATATGATGGACAAATCAACCCTGTTCTGTTGTAGATGTGAGAAGTGAATAATAATATCCATTATCCTTCTGAGAAGAGTTCACACATAAATCACATTTTGCAAGTTTAGTTGCTGCTTTGAACGAAAGTCTGCAAGTAATTTTTTTTTTATTCATTAATAAGATGTAGACATCGCTGGCTGGCCAGCATTTATTGTCCACTCCTGGTTGCCCTTGAGAAGGTGGTGGTGAGATGCCTTCTTGGACTGCTACAGTCCACATGTTGAAGGTTGACCCACAATGCCCAAGAGTATGGAATTCCAGGATTTTGACGCAGTAACAGCGAAGAAACAGCAATATATTTCCAAATCAGGAAGCTGACTGATTTGGAGGGAATTTGCAGGAGGTGGTGTTCCCATGTACCTACTGCCCTTGTCCTTCTGGAAGACAATGGTCACTGATTTGAAATGTGCTGCCTAATCTCTGTTGAGCATCTTTTATATTGTACACACTGAGCATTGGGGGTGGAGGGAATGAATGTTTGGGGATGTGGTATCAGTCAAATAGATTGCTTTGTCCTGGATGGGGATTAGCTTCATGAGTGTCATCGGAGCTGCACCCATGCAGGCAATTCTTTATTCTCCTTTATTCATTCATGGGATGAAGATGTCACTGGCTAGGCAGCATTTATTGCCTATCCCTAATTGCCCAGAGGGCAGTTCAGAGCCAACCACATTGTTGTGGGTCTGGAGTCACATGTAGGCCAGATCAGGTAAGGATGACAGTTTCCTTCCCTAAAAGACATTAGTGAACCAGATGGATCTTTCCCAACAATTGACAATGGGTTTATGGCTATCATTAGGTATTTTTTATTGAATTCAAATTCCACCAACTGCAGTAGGAGGATTTGAATCCCAATCCCCAGAATATTACCTGGGTTTGTGAATTAACAGTCCAGCAATAATACCACTAGGCCATCACCTCCCCTGAGTTGTGAAGTATTTCATCACACTCTTTACTTGTGACTGGTATATGATGGACCAACTTTGGGCAGAGCCTGAATGAGTTATCCATTGCAGAATTCCTAGTCTCTGACCTAGTCTAGTAGACGTAGTATTTTCATAGCTCGTTCAGTGTTGTTGATCATGGGAGATTCAATGATAGTAACACTATAGAATGTCAACAGACAATGGCTAGATTTTTTGTTATTGGAGATAGTCATTGCCTGGTACTTAGATGGTGTGAATGGTACTTGACACTTGTCAGGCCAAACCAGGATATTGTTCAGATTTTGAGCATTTGAATGTGGGTTGGGTCAGAATCCTAGGAGTCACAACTGATATTGAACACTGTGCAATCATCACTGAACTTTTCCACTTCTGACCTTATGATAGAGGGAAGGTCATTGATGAATCAGCTGAAGATGGTTAGGCCTAGGATATTCCCCCAATAAACTCCTACAAAGATGTACAAACAGAAATTGCTGCATAAACTCAGCAGATCTGGCAACATCTGTGGAGAGAAAGCAGAGTTAATGTTTTGGGACCAGTGACCCTTGTTCAGAACTGATTGTAGCTAGGAAATGTTGGTATATATTCTAAAGATGGGACAGGGGGAAGGGGAAGAGAAAATGATAGTTGGGGGTGGAGCCCAAAGATAGACAAAGGAATGGGTAAAGGTCAGTCTGGGAGAATGAATAGCTGCCAATGAGGACCGTTAGTGGCTGGCAATAGGTTGGATGTTGGGGGTTGGGGTAAAGACATGGGAGAAGGTGCTCAGGCCCCTTGTGGAAGCTGACATCATTGGAACAGAAGCAATAAAAATTGTGTAGCTGGGAGAATGAAATGGAGTCTTTACAGGAAACAGGAAGTAAGGGTGAATAGTTGAGGTAACTGTGGGAGTCACGTGGTTTGTGGTAGATATTGGTGGCCAGCCTATACCCAGAATTGGAAACAGAGATTTTAAGGAAGGGAAGGGAGGAGTCAGGGTTAGACCAGGTGAAGGTGAGTGCAGGGTGGAAACTGGAAGTGAAATTGACAAACTTTTCCAATATCAGACGAGAGAGGGAAGCCGCACAGCTTGGCAGAGGAAGGTGGTGGTGGGAAGAGACGGTTCTGGCCTTTTTTCAAAGGCAATCCCTCCACATCTCCATCCACCATCAGAATGATCTCAGGGCTGTCCGCTTCTTCCTGGAAGAAACAACAGTTCAGGCTGAAATCATTCTTCACCACCCTCCCCCCAGCAAGCCCCGAAAAACTTCTCCTTTAATTCCTTTCCTTTTCTTCAGGTCAAAGATGTGTCTGTGGATATCCGCATGGGTCCCTGTTATGCCTGTCTCTTAGTGGGATATGTGGAATGTTCCTTGCTCCTGTTCTACTTGGGCTCCCATCCACAATTGTTTCTCTGTTACATCAAAGAGATCATCGGTTCTGCTTTCCACTCTCGTGTGTGTGTTTCTGATTTCCAACATGTGAAGTTCTTTGGTTTTCCTGCAGAGATGTTCTGGACCTGAGGTAACTGACCTCCAACAACCACAACTGTCTCTTTATATGTCCTTGCACTCTGATCAAGTCTGATCTGCAAGGTGAAGTTGAGCTTCAGGAACCAGCCCTGCTGATGGTCACGATGGAACAGGCAGTCTGGGACATTGAACCTAAAAATCCAAATTCTTGCTCAATTAATTCCACTAACTGAGCCATCAATGGCTTGTTAACCTGCGAAGGTAGGAGTTGAAGTGTTATTTCTAATATCGTTTCTCAGCATACAGTCTCCTTTCTCCACTTTCAGCTGTGCTGATTTGTCTTGTTGTTGTGACCTTTTCCTGCTTGTCTATAATGTTCTGATAATTCAGCTATTAAATGAAATCAATGCAAACTGATTTAACCCAACTCTAAATACATTACAATTTGAGCAGTCATTTTACATTAGATTAGCAAATTTGCAATGGTTTAATTTTTGAAAGTTCAGTTCTATTAACAGCAGCACCACAAGGATGCAGACAATCTCAATTGTTGTCATAAAGAAGCTATTATGTTTTCTATGACTTCCTCCTTTATTGTTATACATGACAACAGTCACAGAAATAACTGTTGCTAATGGACACAAAGATAATTTCCAACTTTGATGGGGTGGAAATTGGGAATTGTGAATTGACCATGTGTTCTGCACCATACCCAATCTGTTCAAATCATAGAAGGAAAATCAGCTGGATTATATCAAATCAGGTCAATAGTAAAGGTTTTAATTTCCCTAGGGGAGGGAGTTCAAAATAGAGGACATAATTTTAAGGTGAGAAGGGAAAGATTTAAAAAGAACCTGAGGGACAACTTTTCAAAACAGAGGGTGGTGCGTATGTGGAATGAACTGCCAGAGGAAGTGGTAGATGCAGGTACAGTTACAACATTTAAAAGACGTTTGGACAGGTACATGAATAGGTAAGGTCAAGAGGGATATTGGCCAAACACAAGCACATGGGGAAACCTGGTCGGCATGGACGAGTTGGGCCGACGGGTCTGTTTCCATGATGTATAACTCTATGACTCTACAGTCAATCTAACACTGTGAATTTTCCATCTCGGGTAAGTTGAATGCGGCCCATGAAATTTAGCTAAGAGAGAGTCATTTTGATTAGAGAGAGTCCTCAAACTCCAAAAAAAAGGGTCTCTGCAGCAAGGCTTCTTTACTCTTACCATTCTGGCCTCCACTTGAGGTCTGGAATTTTCCCATTTCAATAATTGCTCTGACTTCTACAGCAGTTCAATGGTATTGGAAACTTGGAATCACACCCCATCACTCAACCATTCTCAGGGTGTGTGAAATACATTTACAGAATTCTGTCAGGCTTCACTGGGATTCAAAGGGTAACACGTTGAAAGCAACCAATCTCACTGCATCTGATTATTGTGTCATCTTCAGTGTTTAGCATTATACTTTACACTAAGCTGTTTCCACACTTCTCTAACTGAAGGGGAACTGTTGGTTGCTTTGGAATCATGTGATTTTGTCCAGGAATCACTTAAATTTGCCTCCAAATTGCTACCAGGGCATTGGGTTGAGCAAAAGTACTTGTACCTTAACCTAAATAAGTTGAAAATTCAGCTCATCAATTTTCTGCCTCAATTCCTCTCCTCCACCAAGGCCAGGATTGGATGTAACATCTCCATGTGGGTTTGTGTGCATTTTCTTGAATTTTTAGGACAGGGTGTGCAATTTTCCAAAGTGTGGAACATGGCATCTTCTAAATTCTAAGCAGTTGACTTTGTATGAGTTCACAGAGTGCAGCAGAATGATAAACTAAAATTTTACTATCAAGTTTCAAAGACGTGTTTAACGAACATGCATCCTATTACTTTGGACTAGCAGTTCAGGTACTTTAATTTTACAAACTTCCAGTTGAAGTCTGTAATTATTATTCTTACTAAATGTGAAGTGCTAATTGTCATTCCTCCCTCTCTTATTTAATTGGTTGCTTTCAGAGATGTTCAAAACTTCATCAATCAACTCATCTAAATTAAAAAAAACTTTCTTGAAGGTTGGAAGGGTGTGTATGAGCATGTGAACAAACCTACTGAGCATTCTTATTCAGGTAAGTTATCATCATTTGACATCTTGACTGCCTTGAAGATCATGTGAAGATTTCAGGATTTGATCTTCTTGAAGATATTGCATTTGGCTATTTCCCACTCGCAGTATATCGTATAAATTGACAGTCTTGACCTTTTAGGACAATAATGTAAAATTGGATCTATGAGATGCAGAACAGAGAGCAGCTGGAATTTCTTTTGCACTGAGGATGGTGAGAGTGCAGTCTGTGGTAGAGACAATGGCCTGTATTTTGGTAACGGTACAGCGCAGTCAAAATGGTGCCAGAGCTCTGATTCTACCAGTCCTTGCCATGAATCTGGCACTCATCATTTTCATCAGGAGTGGAGAACCCGGGTGTGAGGCATTTTACATGTCCATGATTCACTAGTAAAATTGCAGCAGGCTTTGTGCAGAATAATAAGTTTTGCCACTGGGATTTCCAAACACGAGTTGAGTATTTCTGCAAAAAGACATATTTTGTCAAAGCTTTTCATCTTGCACACAACAGAACAATTCAAAAGAAATCAATTTAAGCAGAAAATCAGCATTTATGTTTCATGAGAGGAGGATGCGGGATTGGTTGACAAGGTAGAGACATTGCCATGGAGAATGCATCAGTTAATAATGGCTGACAGTTAATTGTCAGGCTTTGTTTATACAGTTGTTTAAATGAGGCAGGTTGACTCTGATTGATCAAGGCATTGCCTGAAAAATGAGGCAGAGGATGACTCTCATCTATTTTGTTGATGTGAAACAGGAACAGGTTTCTTGTTCTTGTGACTGTTCTTTCTGTCCACAAAGAACGTTAGTATATGTAACTTCCAATACATGCTAGATTGCTGCACTATGAGCCTGGCCAATGCTCCTAAGTTGATTATTAGTACAATTCAATGCACTCCAATTTAAGATTGTCAATTGAGCTCACAGTATGATACCCTTGTGTACACTAGAATCTACATGTATTAATACAAAAGAGCCCTGATCTTTACAAACAGAAAGAACATGTACATTCACAAAATGTGATTTTTTTTTCAGTGACACACAAGCTCTGTAATAACAAAACAGGACTCGCAGGCTTTAGATATTTGATAGAAAGGTCTAAACCTAGTGGAGTTCCTTGGAGAGAGAAGGTGCCGTTCTGTAGAAGATTCAGTTTGGGAGAGATAGTAAGAACTGCGGATGCTGGAGTCAGAGATAACACAGTGTGGAGCTGGAGGAACACAGCAGGCCAGGCAGCATTAGAGGAGCAGGAATGTTGGCGTTTTGGGTCTGGACCCCTTCTTCAGAAAAAGGCTGAAAAAGGGTCCCGTCCTGAAACTTCAGCTTTCCTGCTCCTTTGATGCTGCCTGGCCTGCTGTGTTCCTTCAACTCCACACTACGTTATCAGTTTGGGAGAGGTCAGGTTCTCTTTGATGTGTTGAGACCCGTCATGAAACTGCATAAAAAGTTAGTAATGTGAATCTGTGGAACAATCAAAAAGTCATTTATATTCTCAAGTCTGTTAAAGTTTAAGAAAAATTAAAATACCCAACTTGCAATTGAAAAAAAAGCGATTCTATTTCATTGTTTATTGCCTGCACCACCTGCAATTATCACAGAGCGTGAGGTCATGGAGAATCAATCAGTTTGATCGACAGTTCCAAACAGTTAAAGAGGGATTACCTGTCTTTGATATTGGGCCATAAATACAAATGCATTTTTTTATAAGAGCAGCGAAATTCCAAGAGGGCCGTCGGCTGCTCCTTAGAGAAGGAGATGATTGGTGACAAGTTAAACCTATGGGTCACCTCATCTTAGGCAGGGGATCATGTTGAGAATGCAAAGCCTTAATGGTAGAGTCAGCTGATATGGGAATCAAACCCAAGCTGTTGTTACTCTGCATCACAAACCAGCAATCCAGCCCATTGATCTAACCAACCCCATCTGAAGAAAGCTTTTATAGAGGATTAAGTAATTGAAAGTAGTTAAAGATATTAAATGGGCTTTTAACAATGACAGTGCTTTTCTTCAAATGGTAAAGTCAGTGATAGGTAATTAGAAGTTTATTTTATTTAAGATCGTCACCATTCCTGATGTCTAGGTGAATTGGCAAAGGGCTGATAGGCATGGGTGGGCATGAACTAACAGTAAATTTGCATGAGGAAGTTGTGTCTTGAGCGGTGGGTAGAGGGGAGTAGGTTAAAATGGAGGGTATGACATGACATGTGTGTTAATTGGAGAAATGAGTTAACATGAGTCCTACTGGATAGGGCATGGGAAATACAAAGGATGAGGTTATATTGTGGTGAGGGATGCACACTGTTTTCCATTTTACTGCCTTTTCCCCAAATTGGGACAAAGTTTTGAACTCCAAGGCAGACCTTTTGAACAGATCATCGCCACTCACAGCCGTCCCTTTGCCCAGTTCCAGGCATCTTTTGGGCTCAAGTACAGCTAGTGTTACTTGTTCACTGACCACCCTCAACAGAATGAAAATCTGGCCATTTGATCACTTTTATCTGAGTTACATTTGTGGAGCCAGGAATCTTCCTGACTTTGCTTTCCCAACTCAGGTGGGAAAATTTGGTTAAATAAAATGGGGAAAAATGCACAAAACAATTGGAGCTTCAAACTGTTGCTTATGTGGAATATCAATGATCTTGCAGGAGTGAAAAGCTAACGTACATAACCAACAAAAGAAATAGATTCAAGTAGCCAAACATTCTTTCTATGGTCTAGATTTTCTCATACATTTATTCTCTTAATAAATATACATGTTCTGGCAATTCAGTTATCGAGTCATGGAGACGTACAGCACAGAAACAGACCCTTCAGGCCAACTTGTCCATGCTGACCAGATAACAAGTCCACACCGACCCTCAGAATACATCCCACCTGGACCTACCTCCCTCCACTTTTCCCTTTAACCTTACATTTCCCATGGTTAACGGACTTAACCTACACATTCCTGAGCACCATGTGAAATTTAGCATGGCCTATCTACCCAACCCGCACATCTTTGGACTGTGGGAGGAAACCAGAGCATCCAGCAGAAACCCATGCAGACACAGGGTGAATAAGCAAACTCCACTTAGACACAGCTGCCTGAGGCTGGAATTGAACCCAAGTGCTGTGAGGCAGCAGTGTTGACCACTGAGCCACCATGCCACTTCTCAAACAAAGTTGCTGGAAAAGCTCAGCAGGTCTGGCAGCATCAGTGAAGGAGAAAACAGAGTGAACGTTTCAGGATGGTTCTGAGGAAGGATCACTGGACCCGAATCGTTCATTCTGTTTTTTCCTTCACAGATGCTGCCAGACCTGCTGAGCTTTTCCAGCAACTTTGTCTTTGTTCCTGATTTACAGCATCCACAGTTCTTCCAGTTTTCATTATGCCACTTCTCAAGCCTGTTACAAATCTCCATTGATGTAGGCTCGATTAGAAACATCGTTATCATAAAATGGATGGCTGCATAAAAAAAAATTGATATAACCTTGAGAAGAAAAAGAATGAGATTGCAGGGGAGTATACTGGCGATTCTCAATGAGCTATTTGGTTCACATAATTGTTGCATCACTCATATGGGCATTGCAATTCACTGATATTTACAGTTAGGCCTTTACTTTCAGTGGAAAATATGTTCATGTGAAAGGAATGGAGATTGAAAACCTTGAGTCAATAGGATTTGGGGTTTCTCATGTTCTCTGCTATATTTCACTAGATATTCAGAAGCAGCATCTCATGTTTTGGGATTCAAAAGCCCTGATTTGAATCAAAGCCACCCAGTGAGACTGGAATAGGCTTGGGGGCCAGTGCTGGTTTCTATCCTGCTTCATTAGATACTCCACTGCCTTCAATGGAACACATCCCATTCCCATCCGGTTAGCTGGGATAATATTGAGATTTAACAATGTTCAAATGATGGTGCATGCTGGCCAAAGGTTGGGTATGTGTTGCTCAAAACCCATGAACAAAATGTGATCTCCCAGAAGCTCTGACTTTGACCCCATTTGGGTTTGAGGGATCAGGGAGTCTTCCTTCGATTTAAGCAACTCAGCTGGTCTCAATAAAGTCACTCACTTACTTAAGAAAGTCAGAGGCCCTGAGAAGAAATAAAAAAAAAGATCTTAGGAAGATTAGAGCAGGAATAGGCCATTCAGCCCATCAATCCCACCTTACTGTATTGTACAGATATGGCAGATTGAACACTTCAATGTATCTTACTTCCTATAAACTTGCAGACCACTATCAATCTCCACTTTAAACATACTCAAAGAATGAACTTCCACAGTCCTCTGTGGTAAAAAATAAGCATTCTAGAGGTTCTTAACCGTCTGAGTAAAAACATTTTCCCCACATCTCAGATCTAAGTGCCATTTATCTTATTTTTATATTGTAGTCCCAGATGTAGACTCCACAACCAGAGAAGACATCAGAAATTGATGAATTTAGAAGGTTGTGGAGATAGTGCTGAATGCAACTTGCTGGGTAGCTCTTTCAGGAGCCAGAACAGGCACTACAGGTCGAATGGCCTCCTTCTGTACTGTAAAATTCAATGATTCTATGATTCTATCATCATCATCAACCTTATCTATCCCTTTAATTATTTTACAATATATCTTCAAAACTCTAGACAATACAGGCCCAGTTTGACAAATCTCTCTCTAAAGGACTGTCCTGACATACCAAGAACAAGCCTGGTGAGCCTTCATTGTAACCCCTCTCTGTCAATAATATCTGTCCTGAGGTAAGGAAACCAAAACTGCGCATAGTTCTCCAGGTGTAATCTAATAGCTCCTAAACAATTTAAGCAAGATTCACTGCTGCTGTACTCACATCTTGCAATAAAGGCTAACATTCCATTACCCTCCCTAATTGGTTGTCATACTGAACTTTCAGTGGCTTATCAACAATGACATCTAGGTGACTTTGTACATCTACACTTTCCAAGTTCTTACTCATTTTAGAAATATTTTGGACATCTGTATTACCTGCAAAGTGGAAAATTTCATGGTTTTCTACACTATTTCCATCTGCTCTGTCTATTGCCCATTCACTGAGACTGTCCATAGGCTCCTGTGACCATGTTCACACCCCTTCACTCCTTTTTAAGGGAGTAAGGAGAGAACTTTTCAAACAGATTTTGATCTCCATTAAAACTTGGAGCCCAGTTTAGCCACACAACCAAATTTATAATGGTAGATGTAATTGCTTCCATTCAGCTTGCCAGGCACGATGCTTCAGTTCCCTAATCGCTGGGTCTGGATTAAGGTGTAGGACTGGCTACATTTGTGGAATCTCCTGGCTAAGAATCCCTGTTCCAAGCTATAACCTGCCTCAGAAGCTTTGGTTTGGGGCAAATGACAGGCTCTGGATCCCAAAGGGATTTATGGAAACACCAGAGGAAATGTTGGTACCAGGCATAACCACCAGACCTTGAGAAGTTGGCACTTCTCATTCTCCCAGGGCTATGGTAGGAGGCTGTCAGCTGAGCTGTGGAGTTTTAGCTTGTTCCATCTGTTGATAGAATACCATTGACAGGGGCATGGCGAGTGACTGTCTGCAGAAATGCCAATTACATTGTTGAAAAGGTTCAGGTAACATTAAAATTGCGTTATGCAAATACCTCAAAGGTCAGAGAGCGTAAAAATTCAGTATTATTGAGGCTGATGTCCCAACTGGAAAATATTCATCAGTCGGATGAAAATTGGCAGCAATATATCCTGATTGGTCTGATTTGCAGAATCTTTGTGAAATAAGGTCATTCCTGAATACAGAATGAGTTATCAATGTCAATTATCAATGCTTTTTTTGTTTCTATAGTAACAATATGTTCCATCAAAACCAAACTAAAACGAAATCTGGTGGAAAAAAACACATGGCAGGCAATTACCAGTTGTAGAAAAGACATGAAAAGTACTCGTTTCTTTGTTCTTTGAATCCAGTGAGAACATTGCAGGATTTTTGAACATAATCTTCAATGCAGGCCAAAGACAGGATCATGCTACAGAGAAGAATTGATTCGACGTGGATTTCAGACATAAGATAAATGAGGAGCTTAGTCAGTCAGTTTACTGGTGGGCAGCAGTATTTTAAAGAAGAATTTATTAAGAACTGTGCAGAAAATGTGTGTCAGCCTGATTAAAGGATATTCTGTTTTCTTTGGATGCTTTTATCACATGATAAGTAATAGGATCTCACTTAGACAAGAGACTTATTTTTCACATCAATGTGAGGTTTCTTTATGCCTCAGTCAGACTGCTTGTTGTTTACATTGCTCAAGATGCCACAATGAAACATAAAGAAAAAGCCTCTTTGAAATTGTTGCTGCAGACTCTCGAACAAGATGAAGACCCGACATAACCATTTAGACATAAAAACTGAAAGAACCGTGGATGCTGGAAATCTTCAGAAGAAGGGTCGCTGGACCTGAAATGTTAATTTTGATTTCCCTCCACAGATACTGCCAGACCTGCTGAGATTTTCCAGCAGTTTATGTTTTTTATAACCATTTAGATTTTGTTGTTAAGACATCCTTATCACAAATTATGCAATTACATTTTTGTCACCACAAAAACTTTATCAAAAGAAAGATAAGAAGAGGATAGAAGCCAAGTATCCTGGAAATAGACATTTTGCAGCATTTTCTGTAGTTTTATTTTAGATTTCAAGCATCCACAGTATTTTACTTTTGTAAAGAAAGAAGTGTTCTGTACAGAGGAGCTCTCAAAGATTGCTGATTGTCAGTTCAGGAAACTATTACAGGGGTTTAAACTATCAATAGGGTTAATGGAAAATAACAACAATGAAAACTCTTAAAGTCAAAGATATTTCTTCATGTTCTGTTCACTTTCCTGATCAAGGAAGTTGGTGGTGAATGTTTTCACAAGCTGCTGCTTCTGCTGTTCTACAACTGACTGCTAGACACTCATGAGAATGGCCAAGGGTAACTTTAATTTTTCTGTTGGATTGTAGCTTTTCCAATATGCCACACCATTTCACATCCAAAATTAAAGGGATCACAGGTATGAGTCTATGCCCTGATTTTATGTCCCATCAGTCTATTGTATTATTCCAGTGTGCTTTCAAACATAATTGACAAACAGAACCCATGTAAAGAACAGCATAAAGATGATTCTCAGATTTTAAAAGTTCTGGAAGACAGGACACAATGACAGTCCCTCTTCAAAGGTTCAGGCAATAAAGACATCATTAACCATTGCGTCAGACATTTAGGGAAGACAGAATCAGAGCCCTATAGCTCAAATTACTAATGCAGCAGTATAATAGAAAAAGGGGTCTGAGCCATACCAAATCCCAAGGCAAGTCCACCAACCAATCAGCAACTTTCTTCTTGAATTATAAGGAGAAACTAAAACTCATAACTGTTTAAAAGTAAAGTTGAATGGAAACCACACCCATAACTAAAATAGGATTTATAAATCACAGTTGCTTAGAAAGGTATAAGGTGCTGTTTAAAGTAAAATGGCTGAAGGCTGTGATTGGCCAAATGTCTGGGCAGTGATGAAAGAGATTGGTAAAGACAAATGTAGGTCCCCGACAGACAGAAATGGGGGAATGTATAAGAGGGGACAAAGAAATTGCTGAGGAACTGACTACACATGTGGTTCTGTCTTCACAAAAGAGGACACAAATCAGATATCAGATATATTGGTGGATACAACATTTATTGAGAAGGAAGAGCTGAAGGAGATCAATATTAGTAGAGAAATGGTGTTGGGAAAACTGTTGGGATTGAAGGCCAATAAATCCCTACGGCCTGATAATCTACCTCCCAGAGTACTTAAGGAAGTAGGCCTCAAGATAGTGGATGAGTTGGTGGTCATCTTCCAGGATTCTATAGACTGTGGAACAGTCCCTGCAGATTGGAGAGTGACTAATGTCACTCCAATATTCAAAAAGGGAAGAATAGAGAAAACAGGGAATTATGGACCGGTGAGCCTAACATCGGTACTGGGGAAAATTCTCCAATCTATTTTCAAGGATTTTATAGCAGAGCATTTAGAAATCATTGGCAGGATCAGACAGAGTCAGCATGGATTTGAAAGGGGAAGTCATGCTTGACAAATCTGTTGGAATTCTATAAAGATGTAACCAGTAGAGTTGACAAGGGGGAGCCATTCAACATAGTATATTTGGATTTTCAGAAAGCATTTGACAAAGAGCCACATAAGAAATGAATGTGCAGGATTAAAGTGCATGGATTTGGGGGAAATGTATTGAGATAAATAGGAAACTGGTTGGCAGATGGGAAACAAAGAGTAGGAATTAATGGGTCCTTTGCAAATTGGGAGGCAGTAACTTGTGAGGTGCCACAGGGATTGGTGCTGGGACCCCAACTATTCACAATATATATTAATAATTTGGATGAAGGAACAAAATGTAACATCTCCAAGTTCGCAGATGATTCCAAATTGAGTGTGGAGGTGAACTGTGACGAGGATGCAGAGATCCTTCAGCATGATCTCGATAAGTTGGGTAAGTGGGCAAATCAATGGCAGAGGCATTAAATGATGTATAAATGTGAGGTTATTCACTTCGGAAGCAAAAACAATAAGGCAGATTATTACCTGAATGGCTGTAAATTTGGAGAGGGGAGTGTGCAGTGGGACCTGGGTGTCCTTGTGGACCATTTGCTGAAGGTAAGCATGCAGGTGCAGCAGGTGGTAAAGAAGGCAAATGCTATGTTGGCTTTCATTGTGAGAGGTTTCGAGTACAGGAGCAGGGATGTGTTGTTGCAGTTATATAGGGCTTTGGTGAGAGCACACCTGGAATACTGTCTGCAGTTTTGGTCTCTTTTTCCGAGGAAGGATACCCTTGCTCTCAAGGGAGTACAGGTTTATTAGGCTGATTCTGGGGATAGCGGCTCTGATGTATGAGGAGAGATTGACTAGGTTGGGATTGCTTTCACTGGAGTTCAGATGAATGAGGGGGTTCTCACAGAGACTTATAAAATTCTAACAGGATTGGACAGGGTAGATGCAGGGAAGATGTTCCTGATGGTGGGTGTGTCCAGAACCAGGGGTCACAGTCTGAGGATTCAGGGTAGACGATTTAGGACGGAGATGAGGAGACATTTCTTCACTCAAATAGTGGTGAGCCTGTGGATTTCATTATCACAGGAAGTAGTTGATGCCAAAACATTGAATGTATTCAAGAGGTGACTACATATAGCATTTGGGGTGAATGGGATCAAAGGCTATGGAGAGAAAGCGGAATTAGGCTATTGAGTTGGACGATCAGTCATGATCATGAAGAATGGTAGACCAGGCTCGAAGGGCCAAATGGTCTCCTCCTGCTCCTATCATCTATGTTGCTATGTCTATGTTTCTATCCTTAATAATAATGTGCCCCTTACCATTGTAGAATGTAGATCAAAATAACTTGTTTTCCAATTGTGATAATTTTTTTGACAGAAAAATAATTTTCATGAACATGAATCAGTTCCAAAATACCTTGTTAATTTTCTATGCAAATAGTTCCCAAAATCCTGTTTTATCTTTTGATGCTACAATGTCAAGAAGAGAAAGACTAATTTAGTTGTACATTTTTGAGAAATCTCTGAACTCATGAATTTGACGCGTCAACTTAATGCAGTAAGGACTACTTACAAATTTAACAGTGAATTATTATTTACAATACTTTCTTCTTTTGTTGTCGCAAACTATGTCAAAATTTCCATAACTGTATTGATAAATATGCAAACCCAAAGCAATATGCTTACCAACTGTTAAGAAAAAATGAAATATTAAGCTGTGGTTTAATTCTGGATTTTTTTTTGCTACATGATATGATTTATTTAAATTTAGAGATTTACATTGCAAATACACATTGCATGCAATTCAATTGTGTGTAATACACTAGAGCAATATATTGTGGGAATATATAAGGCTATGCATTTTGACAAGATGAATATTGTTTAAATGGAGAAAGAATGCAGAAAGCTACAACACACATGGATTTGAAGGGTTTTGTGTACATATCATTAAAAGCTACCATACGTACAGAAAATACTGAAGAAACTCAGCAGGTCTGGCAGCATTAATGGAGAGAAATAGAATTGATACATTGAGGTCTGGTATGACTCTTCTTCAGGACTGTAGAAGAGTCATTAGCAGACTCAAAATGTTAACTCTGTTTCTCTCGCCACAGTTCTGATTCTGAAAGCTCAATGAGAATCAGCAACAAATTAGCACCCCCACCATCAGAGGTGGGGACTGCCAAATGTGGGAGGAGAAAGATAGGGTGCTTTGTTGTAGATGGAGACACCAGGATCACAGAATTGTTACAATGTTGAAGAAAATTGTTATGTTCCCTGCATTACAACAGTGACAACACTTTCAAAAGTAAAAGTTGGTTGGGAATTGATTTGCGGTGTTCTGAGGTTGTGAAAAATGCTACATCAATGCAGGTCTTCCTTTTTATAAAGAGGAAGGGAGAGAAGTAGAGAGACAGAGAGGCTTACAGAGGAAACTTCAATAGTAATGTAACTAAATTAGGGGTTGTGCAGAATGTCAAAACTGAGGGACCAAAGAGATTCGACGTAAAAGATAAGAGCAAGAGTAGGCCATTCAGTCCTTCAAGCCTGCTATGTCATTTCAAATGATTATGACAGATCACCCAACTTAGTAACCTGTTCCCATTTTCCCCACATACCCTTTGATCTTTTTAGCCCTTGTAATTTCATCTTACTCCTTCTCAAAAACATTTAATGTTTTGGCCCCAGCTGCTTTTTGTGGCAGAGAATTCCACCAGGCTCACCACCGTCCGGGTGAAGAAATGTCTCCTTATCCCAGTCCTAACTGGCTAACACTGCAACTTTAGACAGTGACCTCTGGTTCTGAACTCCCCGGTTATTGGGAACATCCTTCCTGCCTCCACCTGGTCTTGTCCTGTTAGAATTTTATTGGTTTCTATGAAATGCCCCTCTCATTTTTCTCAACTCCAGTCAATATCATCCTAAGCAGTAGTCTCTCTTGAATGGTTGCATGTGGCTGTTGGAGAATGAACGTTGTTAAATAGGTTGCAAGGCTATAGATGAGCTTGAAAACGTGGGATAGAAGTTTAAAATCAATTGCTAGAGTGAGAGATAATGTAGGTCAGCAAGCACAGGGATAATGGGATGATTGTATTTTGATGTGCGTTGGCAAATGCACAACATAGATTTCAATGAGCCAGGCAAGGATGAGGGGTTAAGCTGCAATTGAGGCAGGGGCAGTCATATAACATTAAAGAAATGGAAGTACAGGCTTTAATCATTGTCCATATATGTGGTCATAAACTAATTTTGGAAATGATCTTGTTCGGCTTTAGACACTTACCAGGGAGAGTAGTGGAGTCAATGGCGAGGGAACAGATCTTCCTAATATTCAGTTGCAGGAACTACTCTCTGACCAGTTTAGGATGTTGAACAAATTGTCTGACAATTTAGACGGAGTGGAGGGGTTTTGATGGCTTGCGAAATAGAGCTGAATGTTATCCATTTATTTATGGAACCTGCGATGTTTTCATAAGGCATGCAAATGAGAAATAGGATATGAATGCACCATTCATATATTCAGAAATATGTACATAAGCAGAAGTGGTTCAGCATTATAGAACCATTATAGTTTATATGGCTGGTCCAAAAGTTTAAAACATATCTTACTCAGAGTCTTATATTTCATAATTGATTTTATTTTTTGATGAATAGCTGCACGTAATGTTCTTCAGTTTTCCAACATTAGATTGTTTTAAACATTATTTCATCACTGTTTCAGGAACTTTGTCGACTACACCAGTGACTACAATTTAAAATTATTTTGTTGGGTGGGAAGTGCTTCAAGGGAACCTGAAGTTAAGATAATGATGTAGGTTCTTTCTATCTTTGAAACAGTTCGTCACCTCTGCTCCATTACCCGACAAAAGTCGGGTTATCCAATTGTACCCAGTTGGTGAGATGGTCCTGTAGAATTGTTGCTAGGCCAGTAATCCAGCAACCGAGGTAATGTTTAGGGAACCAGTGTTCAAATCTGAGCATGGCAGATAGTCAAATCTGAATATAATCAAAAAAGATCCAGAATTTTTTAGGGCAGCGCAGTGGCTCAGTGCTGCCTCACAGCACCAGTGACCCGGATTTGATTCCAGCCTCGGACGACTGCTTGTGCGGAGTTTGCACATTCTCCCTGTGTCTGTGTGGGTTTGCTCCAGGTGCCCCAGTTTCCTCCCACAGTCCAAAGATGTGTAGGCTAAGTGGATTAACCATGCGAATTGCAGGGATAGAGTAGGGATATGGGTGGGATGCACATTGGAGGGGCGGGGTGGACTCGATGGGCCAACTGACCTGCTTCCACACTGTAGGGATTCTACGATTGTCTTGTTTTACTCTTGCCTCTCTAATTCTAGCTAAATAATTTCTTATTCTCCACCATACCATCACTTCTGAAAACCTCAAAAGATCTATCCTTTGTCCACTTTTCTTTATCATCTACATATTGTCTCTTGCTTGCAGACATGATGGCAGTTCCATTCATACATTCTGCCATCACACAGCTCGATTGCACCGGATCATCTCTCACAATTTCTCTAACATCTAGTTCGGGATGAGTGGCACGTTTCTCTAAACAATGTGAAGAACAAAGCCATTGCCTACAGACACTAGCACAAATTCTGCTCCCACATCACTGATTCTATCACTCCTCAGTTGCTATCTCAGCCTAAAGCAGACTGTTGACAACATTACCTTCCTGTTTGACCATGAGGCAAACCCAAATTGTCTCAAATACAAAGACTGTATACCTCTACAAAGTCACGTCTATCCACCCTTGCCTTAGTCCAATGCCTGATGAGGCACTCATCTATATATTTGTTATCTTCAGGTTTTTACATCCAATTACTCACCTCCATAAGCTTGGCCTCATCTAGAAGTCTATTGCTTATATCCTGACCTGCGTCAAATTCTGTTCACCCATCAACCCTGTAGTTGCTCATTTATTTTGGCTCCTGTTGTGTTTTAAAGATATGCAGAAATGGCATACCAATTCTATGTTCATACAGAAGCTTTTATTCAAAGCTTGTAAAATGTCTGGTTTCTCTTGCTTACAGCTTCTTCCTTTCAGTTTTGTTTCTCCTTATCTGTAACCAAACCTAGGCTTGATTAAGTGGAAGGAAAATTCAACAGATACAAAGAATCAAACATTGAATGCTAAATCTCCCAATTGAACCACACATTAAATTTAAAATTCACTTCCTCAAGTTCCTGTGTTGCTCTCTCTGTCTCTGCTACTTCCTTCATAATATATAATTTTATAACTCTCTACATTCTTATAAACCTGGCTGTTTAAATAGTGCCCAGTTACTTCGGTTGGTAGCCATCCCTTCCGTTAAGTAGAACAAATTGCAATAGCCTCTGTCAAATATCACACTATGTAAAATTATTCTTAATGTTTCTTTCATGATAATCATTCTGAAATAACTAATGCCAATTCAAATTATGATTTGAAAATGCAGTGTTCTGCCAGCTGAACCCTTTGGCCTTAGATTTTCTGATTATAGAACAGGGCTTGTATTCTCCATAGAGATGTTCCCCTGACCCTCGGTGAACACTATTTGCCTGCAGGTGCCAGGATGCCCAGTGCTTCTAAGTAATTACGCCAAACGGGAGACAGAACCTGCTTGAAGGTTCTCTGTGAAATGAGGAAGAATTAAAAATTGGATTTTTCACATTTTTGCTTCTGCTCCCAGGGCAAGGAGCAAAGTTAATATTCTGACAGTGATTGCATAGACCTTTCTGTGAAGAAACTGCTGATGTTCTTCTCCATCTGTTTCTGAACATGGCATGCCAGGATTTTACATAGATGGGACATTTTCCCTCCGGAAAATGTCAGGGTCAGAGTGCATTCCTTGCAACTGTGTCTTTCTGCACTGAGCCCAACATATAATGAAGGGAGCTGAACTGCAAAGTCTAGGACTGATTGAGGAAACCTCCTCAAGCCACTTCAGCATGTGATAGGTGATGAAATGATTACCCTGCTTCGCATATCATTATGACTGCAGAGTGTCTGAAACTCATAAAAAGCTTAGTGAGATAATAAGTTGAAACAGTGACTGGATATCCTGTGTTGCACAAGATAATAACACATAGCTAGCTGAATGAATCAGATTGAACTGACTGACCCCAGTGTTCCAGTCTGTTATCCGATATAACTCATTTAAACAGTAAGATTGAGCAGCATTTCTTAAGTAAAGTCTTCACATAATTGTTAACTAGCTTTTTCCATGGAGAAATGAAACGAAAGGGTGAAACATTTATTTTGATGCCCCATTTGTAATTGGCTCAGAAACTATTTACACATGAGATACAAGGTACTGCAGATGCTGGAGAATCCGAGATAACAAGGTGTGGAGCTGGATGATCACAGCAGGCCAAGCAGCATCATAGGAGCAGGAAAGCTTGACGTTTCGGGCCTAGACCCTTCATCAGAATGA
>JAHRHZ010000034.1:21646081-21663699 GCA_024137785.1 Ginglymostoma cirratum | reverse complement strand
CCACACCTTGTTATCTCAACTATTTACACATGTTCACTTTATGAAGTAAATCCATTTTTCCTTAGCTAACCTTCCTCACACATTCATTTTCAGCTACCCTGAAAATGTCCTCCTGTTTGGTATGGCCAAGTGAGTCATTTTGGCAATAAATATCCAAAATGTCTTCAAGTATTAGCCTTCCAAAAAGTCAAAAGCAGCAGTCTTTTGAAAAAAAACCCTATCTACCTATATTAAGATAAAATTTCCACATTTGCAGACTGTAGTCAAGACAGATTGCAAGAGCAAACCAAAATGCTCTTGATATTAAAAGGCTAGGGCACATCATCAAATTAAAACAAGTCAAAACCTGTGGAATGTCAGCAAGTAGGGACAATAAATCTCAAATGACTGCAAGAGTCTGTTTGCAAACAGATTTTTCAATCAATGGATTGACAACAATTGAGTCACGGAGCTACTGTGGCTTATTAATAAGCAGATGGATTATTAAACAGTAACAACCTTTCACATTGAACAACAGACCATCTACGTACAATGGGGCAGGTGGGCCTGTAACAAATTCTAACTTAAATGTAATGTCCCTTTTCTTTTCCTTTGTACTGCTTGTACTATTATTTTCAATTGCAATGCTAAAGGAGTCTATTCCCTATGGTGAAAAGGCCACACAAAATGGAACCAGATGCTGTCAAGGATAGTTTGAAGTGTAAGAAAGTGATGACAGTAAATGAATAAAATATGTAATCTAATCAAACACACTGCATTTAATTAAGCCAAAAGCAACTAGTAAGGCCCTTCAGCTTTTGCTCCTTTAACAGTACCAAAACTTAATTTAAATTGGAACTCTCATGAAGGCATTTCCAGGCTATTTTATGCAGATGTAACACTTCGGCTAAGGTGGTTTTGCATATTAAACCCTTGTGAGAACTGTACATCCTCCATAGGTTTCCATTTAAATGTGTACAAAATGATTTGTTCCATTCTGTGTAGAGAAAATTGCCTCTGATATAAAAGTTGAAAAGTGATATAATTAATAAGTACTACAAAGAATCAATAACTCAGATACAAATGATTTCTCTGAAATAGCTCCTTTCTTTCCAAAGCATATGAAATGCAATAATCATGCAGAAATTTAATTCAGTGAGCTCAGAAAGCATTTGAAATAGGTCAGAGCTTATCACAAACAGTTTCTGTAACACGTGCATCGGAAGAATAGATTGGATTTCATTTTGGCTAGTCTCCACTATGAGCAAATCTGCATCTCATCATTATTATTCTTGAAGTGTTCTTTCAATAGGACCATAAACTTACACAAGTACAAGTTCTGATTCAAATATACACTGTCCCTGAATGGAAATATGTAGCTTTACAGCACTTGCTTATAATGATGAATGTCACAGTGCCTGCAAAGCCTATCATTTTTATGTTGTAGAATTGAGGAACATGCATGATCCAACAAGGACAAAAGCAAGTATAGTAGAATGAGGAAGCTCAGACTGCAATGGAAGGCACTGTAATGGGCAATAAATGTTTCCCTTGAACAGTTATAACGTCACTAACTGTTGTTGACCTCAGCCACACCTTTGATCTATTCTATCTCTGTTGATGGAATAACCTGCTGATGTTCTCTAGGCCTCTACATGATGAATTGCCATCTGACCAGAGCACTGGAAGGTTGCTAGCCTCAGGGTGTGTGAGAGGGAAGGGATATGGCTGAAGATTATCCAGATTTTTGGGAGGCGAATGCTGTTGTGATTTGTAGTAGCAAATGAAATGCGTTAGATAACCTGCTCCATCTGGAGACTTTCTTTCCTGGGAATCCTGTCAATTTGTGCTTTTGGCTTTTCCCAGTTTGAATCAGAAAAATGTCACCACCCTTAGTGCAAGCGAAAACTCTGCAAAATCAAAGAAAGTAACAGATCATGTAAGTGGTTGAGCTGGGGGCAGAGAATTGCAGTGAATAGCCTCCTAATGTACTATTAATAAACTGTTTCTTTAAATATTGCACAGACTTGATCTGCAGCTACACTGAAAATGATTCCCTCTTTGGTTTACATCAGTGCATTAGCAAATGAATTTGTTCATTCAAATTCCATATTTTTCTATGATCATAGGTCATTGTGCAGTTAGGTTGCAAATGTTCCTTTTCCAAGGCATGCTGTATTCTGCAAATTCATAAGTTAATTAAGAGCTTATTAGAAACAATGCAATTCCAGAAGCAATTACCCTTTAGATTAGTGTTGGCACAATTAGAAGCAGGATGACTCTCTGCTATCTTGTAAATGAGTGCTTGAGAAGAGGCCTGAGAGAAAGCACTCTCACAAAGGCATCATTTCCTTCATTATTTTGACACTGATCTTCTGAAGAGATTTAGATCTCCTCTCAGTATTAACTAGGTAATAATTGATTTGTTCATACAAGCATTCAGGAAAAAGTCCTCCTTGAGAGGTCCTGCTTCAAGTGCTGAGCCATGGGCAGATCCCTCTTTTTACAATCTTGCCCAGATTCATGTCAAGGATACTGTGGGATTAGGTCATCTTTCAACGTGAAGAGCCCTTACTACAGTAAACCAAAAGCTCTGGTTACAAAGGCAAATGATTTATTCAGTTTTCTGCAAGCTCAGCTGTGTAATGTCATGCGAATGAAGGTTTATGCTTTACTGTTCCAGCTACTCTGACAGAGGCTTCATTAGATTGAATTTCAGCCAGATGTAGTCCTCATGGTATGGATGACGTGCAGCAGTTTTGCCTTTATGGTATGACACGCTGCATATGCTGTGACTCAGATGTAAAATTTGCCTGCATTATATTTAGTCTGGTAGTTTGAAGGTATCACTGCCTTGGTTGTGTATAATCTAATAGGTCATCTTTAGGAAGACCTCTGTCATAAATCCATTTTAATCTTTAAATACTGACAGAGAGTCAGTTGTTCCACCGGCTTTTTGTTAACATTAAAACTGAATTATTATTTGGATCTTGATGTGGACAATGACGTATATGAAAAACTGAGAGACCAGTACAAGGCATGTAACATAGTGCAGACTACGAGTCTCATTTCAGTCTCAGCTGGTTGGAACACGTTGGCTATCTGGTCAGAGTTCAATCAAATTCCCACTTGAAACAGCTGAATTTACAAATGTGTTCTCCTTTTGCCTCCAAATTAAGTCATTCTCCACTTGGAAACTGCAGAGCTGGCTAGCATTGCTTGTATGTGCTTAGTGGTCATTTTTTTGATGGATGCATTTCAAAGCATGAACATGTCACAAGGAAACTGAGAGTACTTACCAGTTTAATTGAAGGCTGTAAAACATGACTGGAAAATGGAAAATATACCCAAAGGTCGTTTTAAGTATCAGCCAGATCCAGACAGCTCGACAGGTCCAGTCCTATGATCAGCTCCAACTGAGATACTAATATAGGTACTGATTTGTACATGGGTCTTAATAGTAGGCAGGGTCTAGGCCCGAAAAGCCAGCTTTCCTGCTCCTATGATGCTGCTTGGCCTGCTGTGTTCATCCAGCTTTACACCTTGTTATCTCATGCGTCTTAATAGTTCGGCCAGCATTTGTTTCCCACCCCTAACTGCCTGTGAAAAAGTGCACCAATAAAGGTATGTCCACATTGTTGATGGAAGGGCAGTTCTAGGATTTTAATGCCATGACAAAGAAGGCATGGTGATGTACTTTCAATTCAGAATGGTGTGTGAGGGGAACAAGCTGGTGATGGTGTTCCTATATGTATACTGCTGTTGTTCTTCTAGGTGGTTGACTTCATAGGTTTGAAAGCTACTGCGGCACAGTGGTTAGCACTGCTGCCTCACGGTGCCAGGGTCCCAGCTTTGATTCTACTCTTGTGTGAATGTCTGTGTGGAATTTGCACATTCTCCCTGTATCTGCCTGGGTTTCCTCTGGGTGCTTGGGTTCTCTCCCACAGTCCAAAGATCTGAAGATTAGGCAGATTGGCCATGCTAAATTGCCCCATCGCATCCAGGATAGCCACAGGAATTGCAGGGTTATAGGTTTGGGGGATTGGTCTAGGTGGCCTGCTCTTCAGATTGTCGGTCCTGACTTGATGGTCCAAATGCATGCTTCCATACTGTAAGGATTCTATATGTCACTATTGTGCATCATGGAGAAGGTTCACACTGTTGCCAATGTCTGTCAGTGATGGAGTGAGTGATTTAAAAGTGGTTGCTGATCAAATCGACTGGTTTGCATTTAGCACAGAGCTCTGTTCTCCAACAAGGTTGATTAAATCATGACGGGCATGAATAGGGTAAATAGGCAAGATCTTCTCCCCAGGGTGGGGGAGTCCAATACTAGAGGGCATAGGTTTAAGGCAATGATGGAAAGATATAAAAGGGACTTAAGGGGCAATTTATTCACACAGAGGGTAGTGTGTGTATGGAATGAGCTGCTAGAGGAAGAGGTGGAGGCTGGTATGAATGCAACATTTAAAATACATCTGGACGGGTACATGAATAGGAAGGGTTTAGAGGGGTATGAGACAACTGTTGGCAAATGGAACTAGATTAATTTACGATACCTGGTCAGCATGGGTGAGTTGATCTGAAGGGTCTGATGCCATGCTGTATATCTCTATGACTCTATGACCCTAGTATCCGGAAGATGTCAACAATTTGGTTTTATATGCCATAGCGATAGGTCTCATTGGAGCTGCACCTGTTCAGGTAAGTAGAGAATATTCCATCACACTCATTGTGCCATGTGGATGGTGGATGACTGAGGAGGTGAGTTGCTCAACTCAATTTTCCTAGAATTCTGACCTGCTCTTGTAACCACAGAATTTAAACAGTAGCTGGTCCAATTAATTTCCAGTCAATGCTAAACCTAGGATGTTGATTCAATATAGCAATACTAATGAATGTCAATGTGAGACAGTTAGATTCTCTATTAGAACAAAACAAAGGAGAAAGAGAATTACAGCGCAGGAACAGGCCCTTCGGTCCTCCAAGCCTACGCCAATCCAGATCCTCTATCTAAACCTGTCGCCTATTTTCCAAGGATCTGTATCCCTCTACTCCCTGCCCGTTCATGTATCTGTCTAGATACATCTTAAATGACGCTATCGTGCCCGCCTCTACCACCTCCAATGGCAACGCGTTCCAGGCACCCACCACCCTCTGCATAAAGAACTTTCCACGTACATCTCCCTTAAACTTTTCCCCTCTCACCTTGAAATCATGTCCCCTAGTAATTGAGTCCCCCACTCTGGAAAAAAGCTTCTTGTTACCCACCCTGTCTATACCTTTCATGATTTTGTAGAACTCAATCAGGTCCCCCTCAACCTTCGTCTTTCTAATGTAAATAATCCTAATCTACTCAACCTCTCTTCATAGCTAGCGCCCTCCATACCAGGCAACATCCTGGTGAGCCACCTCTGCACCGTCTCCCAAGCATCCACATCCTTTTGGTAATGTGGCGACCAGAACTGTATGTAGTTGAAGATGGTTATATCACTTGTTTGGCATAGGTGTTACCATCTACTAATCAGCCCGAAATTGATTTTCTTCGGGGTCATGCTACATATGGACACAAATAGGATCAGTGTCTGAGGAGTTGTGAACGGTTCTAAATATTTTGCAACTGTCAGTGAGTATCTTCACTTTTAAGATTATGACAGAAGGAAGATCATGAGTGAAGGAGCAATGCCCTGATATTCTGGTTACGTTATGGTAGATAGCAGACTTATTCAATATTTTATGGATTTATATTAAATTTTTGTTGCCAAAATGAGTATTGGGTACATGTCTGAACACATGGAATAAAAAACTGAAAGAACTGTGGATGCTGTAAATCAGGAACAAAAACCGAAGTTGCTGGAAAAGCTCAGCAGGTCTGGCAGCATCTGTGAAGAAAAAAATTATAGTGTATGAACAGATGGATTTTTTTTTTCCTTTATTCCTTCACAGGATGAGGCCTAGACAGCATTTATTGCCCATTCCTAATTGACCAGAGGGCAGTTTAAGAGTCAACCACATTGCTGTGGGTCTACAGTCACATGTAGGCCAGACCAGGTACAGACAGCAATTTGTTTCCCGAAAGGGGATTAGTTCACCAAATGGGCTTTTCCAGAGCATAAACAATGGATTGAGGGTCAGCATTAGACTCTTAGTTTACAAGGTGTAGAGCTGGATGAACACAGCAGGCCAAGCAGCATCAGAGGAGCAGGAAAATGATTTCTGAAGAAGGGTCAAGGCCTGAAACATCAGCTTTCCTGCTCAGCCTGCTGTGTTCATCCAGCTGTACACCTTGTTATCTCAGATTCTGCAGCATCTGCAGTTCCCTCTATCTCTGATTCTTAGTTTAGTTGTTTTTTAAGTTAAATTCAAATTCCACCATCTACCATGATGGGATTTGAACCCAGGACCCCTGGAAATTTTCTGTGTCTCCAGATTAAAAGTCCAGCAATGATACCACTAGGCCATTGCCTTCCCCTAGTATGTTTATTCACAATGAGCAAAATCTAGTTGTTGGGGCTTAAAACAAATGTGTGAAGAACACAGCTCATCAGAAGAATGGATTGCACTACTAACTAAAATGTCATGGGTTCATGTTAGCTGTTACTATAAACTTACTGATCTCCTGTCATTAGAGAATTAATAGTTGTTGATTGGTCTGCAAGATCAAGCATTACTTGATATAGTCAAAGGTACAAAAACACTGACATAGGTTATATTACTGAAGTTAGAGGGATTGATTTTCCTCGCCTTGTGCTCTGCTTTAACATGTAACCTGACCAGACTTTAGAACATGGTGGGCTGGATCAGTAGCATTGCTGAGCCACAAATTTAGCCCAGGTCCACTCCAAAAGGATGTCTGCTCACATCATAAAATTAGTGACAGCTTCTGGATGCTGTTGGAGAACAGGGTTCTGTGCTCAGAGAAATGTTGTGAGGCTGCAAGAGAAATAAATTAAAATTACTTCTGCATTTGTATAGCACTGGCCTTGACCTCAAGCCATTACAACAGGCTTCACGGCCAAGGAAGTATTTTTAAAAGAGTGCGCATGAAACACATCACCATCTCTTCAAGGGCTATTAACAACAGGCAATAAATGTTGGTTTGGTCAGCAATGTCCGCTTCTTGCAAATGATTAATTTAAAAAAATATTAAATTGGTGTCCTCTGGTTCTCATCTTGAATTTGAACACCTGGATGAAATCTCTCCCTCTCAATCATCTCTAAGTAAAACAACCCACTGCTCCCAAAATAGATCCTCATAACAGAAATGCTCGGAACCATTCTCAGAATGTGTTTCTGCATTCACTCCGTAGCCTAGAACTTGTCTTTTTTTTGTTCGAAGAGAACTTGAGTGTCTTTAAGGATGAATAACACCCGATTCCTCAACCTCACCAGAGAGAAAGGCCACTGGATCACATGTCTTGCCATTGGAAAGGTAGATAATAGGACCAATAGGGAGGTGGCGTTGAAACACTTCAGAGTTTTCTAATTGACCTCTAAAGAACCACAATTCAAGTCAGGTTAAGTCAGTCACACATGCTGCTTTCTGTCAGAATGTAATTTCTGCAGTGGTAAGTAGCTCTCCGATGCCAAGCTTACTGATTAATTTCCCTTCCCAGTGCTTTCCCTGCCACTTCTAGGACAGGTCATTTTCAACCCTGTCACCTTCACATTCCTCCCAAAGCATGGGACGCAATATTTCCCACCTCTCTCCCTGTTGTTTTACCCATCTCTCAACTGACCACAAAACACAGTTTAAGGAAGAAGTATTTTATCCCATTGAGTGTTGCGGCTTTCAAGAACAGACTTAAGACAGACTTTTTTGTGATTTTAAATGGAAATAAATGCAATTGCAGTAAAACCCACACACTCGTTTGCACAAGGCACACATGAGAAACGGTCATCATAAGAGGTGTAATTTGCAGTTTGATTCCTGAGAAAGTGAAAAAGAGTCAGTTCTGTTATCAGCCTTTGAAATAATGATTGGAAACGTTGCAGGCCTGAGAATTCTCTCTTGGATTACAAAAGGCAATCAAGGTTGGATGCTTTGGGTAATGATCTCATATGGTTTACTTGAAGCAACAGTGACCTTCTCACTATTCCAGTCACTTGCATTTCAATTGACTTCCCCGAGACACAGGTAGACTTATGTCAGTCCCTATCTACCGAGAAGTGCATTAATTAGGATAGATTGAAGAAGTTGGGACTGTTCTTCGAGGGGAGAAGAACACTGAGCGGAGATATGATAGAGGTTTTCAAAATCATGAGCGAGCTAGACAGAATAGATAGGGACAAGCTATTCCTGCTCATGAGAGGAGCAAAAAAGAGAGGGCATAAATTTAAAGTGAAATACAAATAAAACAAGGGTGATGTGAGTAAAAAAACTTTTTCACTCAGTGAGTACTTAGGGTCGAGAATGCTCTGTCTGGAAGTGTAAATGAAACAGATTGAATCAAAGCTTTCAAGAGAGCATTGGTTGATTATTTGGATAGAAATAGTCTGCAAGGGTAGGGGGAAAATGTAAGAGATTGACTTGAAGTATTAATGCACTTTTGAAGAGACAGAGCAAGTATGATGGGCTGAATAGTCTCCTCTGTGCCATAAAAATTCTGCTAATCTATGTAAACACAACAGGTCATCTGATTCACTCCCACCACCAATCCAAGCCCTTCCTTGAGTCCACTTGTCAAGATAAATTGTTTCTATTCCATGCTGCTTTATTGCCTACCACCTTCATTATATCATGGACCTGTGATGCAAATGAATCATAGTACTTAGCTTTATTGAGGCAGATTTCTGTTATCACTATGACATATTTTTATGTAGTTTTCACGACTTGCAGCTCAATTTATTTCCAATTGTTTACATAATATATATACATGAAGGCACATTAACGTTATTACATTCCCAATAATTCTGACCCTATCTAAGTCATGACTATTTATTTCTCTAGTATAATCTATTTTTTCATTCTCATTTTGTGCTGCTTTTTCCAATTTCTAATGTACATTCTGATTGCAACACCAACAGCAGTAATAGCACCCACACACCCCTAGTTGGCAGGATTCCAAGGTATAGGAATCCAGTTATGACAGCTGAGGTTGAAGGGTGCCCGACAGAGAACACAGTGGATTTGAAAGTGGTAATATCCACGAGAGAGGGAAAAATTGCTCATTGAAGGATCAGGCATCAATGGAGGAAATCAAACCTTCAGCTCAAACCAAGGAACAGAATCCCCATGTACATTTGTTTGATGCTACAGTGGGAGGAAGTGGTGCTCCTTGCTTGAGGCTGTAGTCATCAATGATTAGGAGGCTGGACAGAACCAGGGAAAGACTCAGATGAGGCAATTAGTTTCTACTCTGTCCAAGCATGGGACAACTTTCAGTAAAGATGATGATGTCGATATTTGGTATTGTGACTTGATGAGAAGGACATTGTAACTGGAGATGACCATTCAATAAAGATCACTTAGTTCCAGATCCCACCTGATCACTGGGAGTAATTCCGGGACTACCTGCAGAAGACTTTAAAGTGAAGTGTCAAGTTGTCTGAGAATTGTCAAGTTTACATGCCTCTCCTTAATCCATGTGAGGGAGGAAAACAGAAAACTAAGCATCTGTGTTGATTACAAGTCATTCAATGCGATGGCTCATAAAGATATTTAAAATCTGCCTAGGATTGAGAAAACAATACAAATTGTCAAAGGTGCAAAATATTTCTGCTGTCACGATTTGGCCCACAGTTAAAGCCAGTTATTCATCAGTGAACAAAATTATTGAAAAGGTTGTATTCCGAACAGGCACCAAGGTATCTTACAAATACATGAGAATGTGTTTGGGTTTTGTAATGCCCCTCTCACCATCATGATCAGCCTTTGGTGATCTTACTAGCCAGTCTCTCCTTGTGCATATGGACGACATACTCAAGCATCCTTTCCCTCCACCACCGACGCTCAGTAGCAGCTGTATGTACGATCTACAAGATCTACAAAGATCCTCTGACAGCACCTTCCATTCCTGTGACCACTTCTATCTGGAAGAACGAGGGCAGCAGATACGTGGGAACATCACCACCTTCAAGGTCCCCTCCAAGCCACTCACCATCCTGACCTGGAAATATATCGCCATTCCTTCACTGTTGCTGGGTCAAAATTCTGGAATTCCCCCCCTAATGCCATTGTGGGTCAACCTACAGCAGGTGGACTGCAGAGGTTCAAGGAAGCAGCTTACCAAGGGTGGCGAGGGACAGATCATAAATGGTGGCCAGCCAGTGCTGTCCACATCCCACAAATGAATTTTTAAAAAATCTTCATTTTGTCATTTGAGGTGATACCCGGAATCAGGACACCATCTTAGCTCCTTTGTTGAAATTTAACTTGAACGTCAAACCAGAGTCATGCCAACCCATTTGGAAAAAAATATGGTATCTTGAATATTTTGTTAACAAGACATTACTGCTTGTAATGAGAAAATCTGAGAGACAGAGGAGTGGTCCCAGCCTAAGACAGAGAAGAGATCGAGTGGATTTCTTTGTTTGGCTGCTTACTACAGGAGGCAAGACAAAATTGGCTGCCACACTCTTGGACTTAGACTTAGACTAGACTTAGAATCCCTACATGTGGAAACAGGCCCTGCGGCCCAACAAGTCCACACCGACACTCACATCATCCCACCCAGACCCGTCACCCTATAACCCACCTAATCTACACATCCCTGAACACTAGGGGCTGGCCAGAAAAGACGTACTAGGGCAGTTACTTCACAGAGTATCACAAGAAGTTGGACCCCAGCATGTGAAGATTCTGTTTGCACACTCAAGTAGAAGCTGGAGACCTCATCTATCCTTGGCTGTCAAGGGGTCAAGGACAGAAAAGAATGGATATCACTCATGCAAATCAGATGCATTCAGCATGAGAAGGTTTACTTCCGTCTAGGACAGTGGAACCAGGGATGATGTGCCAGGAGGATGGAACTAAAGCAGACACACACTTAAGCTAAGTGATAACCACCACTAGAAATGTGATATCCATAAAGGTCTGAACATCATGGATACACTTCAGATGCTGCTTAAACTACTTCTACCAATGACCCTTTCTTCATGCATTGTTCAGGGAACAAAAATCATGCTATAGTTCCCAGCTGGAACAAAATGCGCACTTCAAAGGACTAAGGTACCCTGGACTAAATCATAAATATTTTTATTTAAGTTATGGATAGATGACACAGAGAACCAAAATACTTTTTTTTTATTAAGATGATGCATTTGAAAGAAACAGATATACTTTATTAATTGCCTTTATAAAATAAAACTGCACTTTGATTCTGCTGTGCTTTATTTTCTCTGAATATCTCAGAGATTGGCGCTTTATAAGTTTGAAAATTTTCTGAACCATGCTTGTAAGAAATTCAAACAATTAGATCCTCCCAGCTTGGGATTTCATTGAAACTTTACCTACATGTGCCACTTGTCTGAGTCCAGAGAGCTTAAGCGCAATTTGGAAAAAGCCAATACTTAAGCAATCATTCCTTTTTTTTACTGCCATCCTACTAATCAGTTAAATCCATTGAGCTATGTGCATTCCTAATCAGAGCCACCATACCAATTTCAGATGTTGGCCTGCCAGTTATGTGGAGACAAATTGGGAAGCATCCAAGTCCCATTGACAGATTTATACTTTCAGCTTCCATTAATAAGTCAGGATGGCTGGTCAATCATCAGGAATGCTCTGGGGTATAGCAAGCTGTCTCACTTAGATTTCCATGTCTGTTCTACAAGATTCCAATCTTCCATGATTAAAAGTGTCACCTGGGAGCCATTTTGGCCATAATTTAAATCAAAGGGTTACTGCCTTGTTAAAAAGTATCTTTGACGAGTCTGAACTCAATGGCAATGGTGTCATTTCACCAATTATGATTCTAAATTTTAAAAGTTAATAAACCTAACTGATCAGCCACTGCAAAATAAAGATGTTTGAAAACTACTTACTTTTATTCCAGAAAATCAGCACTTTGGCAAGGAATGTCCTTTTAATTCTAAATATCTTTAACTGCTGCTTGCAATTAATGCCATATCCATTGAACCTGGTCCATGGTTTTCACCAACACACTCAATGACTCTGGGGTTCTGAGGAAGGGTCACCAGATCTACTACATTAACTTTGATACTTCATAAATAGTTTTTTACATTATAATTTTAGTTCCTTTGTTGTGCTATAACATTTTAATGTTCAAACTTTAACAGTTGTTTTCATTTCTTGTTTTCTGAACTGTTTGATATTCTTTGAAGATCTTTTGTGATTTTTTTAATGTTCTAGTCTGCATAACAAATACAAGAGAGTTTGAATTTTCTAGATACAAATATCTTGATGTTTGTTAACAATGTTAACTATTTTTATGGCAATAATATCAGAGATGTACATACTATAGTTAGGTTTCTGTGCTTAATGATGTTAGTGCAGTGTATTCAGTCAGGCAGTAATATGTATGTAATGTACAGTAACATGGCTCCATGACACAGAGATAGTGACTAAAGGTACCTTCATTCTTGAATATCATATGTTATAATATGACACAGCACGTATCGAGCAACATGGAGGCTCAGTGGTTAGCACTGCTGCGTCACAGGGCCAGGGACCTGGGCTCAATCCACCCTCAGGTGACTGTCCGTGTGGAGTTTGCACGTTCTCCCCGTGTCTGTGTGGGTTTCTTCCGGGTGTTCCAGTTTACTCCCACAGTCCAAAGATGTGCAGGCCAGGTGGATTGGCCATGTTAAATTGCCTGTAGTGTTCAGGAGTGTGTAGATTAAGGGGTTGGGTCTGGGTGGGATACTCTGGCGTGGACTTTTTGGGCTGAAGGGCCTGTTTCCACACTGTGCAAGGATTCTATGAAATATCATGCAACCCAATTAAATGTACAGGCCTATCTTGTCTGGAATTTGCCATAATACTGTGTTCTCCATCTTAATTCCTGGGATTTGAACAGGAAACTTGTGAGATTCCATCAAATATAATGTCAAGCAAACAGACAAGCTTTAACTCTACTCGAATTAGATAAATTACAGAATCACTGATTTTTTTCCAGTTCAGAAGGATTTTTTTTTTGACGTGTTTTTGTGCTGGCCCTCTGAAACAGCAATTGGTCTTGTGACACTCCCTGGTGTAATCCTGCAAATTTTTATTTTTCAGATAATATTCCAATGCATTTGATTGAATCTAAGGTAATACATTCCAGATTCTAACCACTTATTGTATGAAAAAGAATCTAATGGCTTTTTTTTTGCCAATAGCCTTAAATCTGTGCCCTCTTGGTTTTGATCCTTCCACCAATGGGAACAGTTTTTCCCTACCTATTTTTTCCAGATTGCACATAATTTTGAATGCCTTTAGCATATCTCCCCTCAATCTTCTCTTCCCCACAGAAAGCACTCCCAAATTCTCCAAGCTATCTACGTAAGAGCTAATGAAGCCTTGGCTCAAAGTTTCAATGTCATTGTAGAAGGTCATCATTTCACAAGGGTCAGACTTACAAATCCGATCACACATAGGAATTTAATTTTTAAGACACAATATATCAACGGTTCCTGCACTCAGGAACGACTGCTTTCCATTGTCCTGCATTGTCTGCTGACCTGTGTACAATTCAACTTGCTAACAGATTCCAGAATGGAACCAGGGGACTGTCTGTTTCTAGAAATAGGATGTTATCTATATATCCATTTCCTGCTGCCTAGGGAAAGTAGTCAACATAATCAAAGACTTCTCCCACCCCAGCTGTACTCTCTTCCAACCTCTGCTGTCGGGCAGAAGATACAAACTTTTGCAAACACATATCAACAGATTGAAGAACTGCTTCTTCCATGCTGTAAACAGGCTTTTGAATGGAACTCTCACATGATAAAGTTGATATTTCTCTGCACCTTCTCTGTAGCAGTTACTCTGTGTTCTGCATTCTGATTTATTACCCTGATGTACTTATATGAAGTATGATTTGCCTGGATAGCACGCAAAAGAGTACAAAAGAGTAAAAACTTACCTCGTGACGTGGAGTGCGCGCCGAGCAGGAGCAGACATGGGAAGGTTGAGGAAGTGAGGTAATATATTTGGGCGGTTGCTTTACCCGAAACACTACTAAAGTGGTGTCTCCCACCCATCCTCCTCCTCTAACCAAAAAGGGTCTGAGCGCCGATTTGGTAAGTTACTAGTGTTTTCTTTTCCAATAGTCTGTTTTTCACAATTCAGAGCAATGGCAATGGATGTTAGGGCAGCTGCATGCTCCTCCTGTAGGATGTGGGAGGTAAGGGTCACCACTAGTGTCCCTGCTGACTTCATCTGCGGGAAGTGCACCCAACTCCAGCTCCTTGGAAACCGCGTTAGGGAACTGGAGCTGGAGCTGGATGAACTTCGGATCATTCGGGAGGCTGAGGGGGTGATTGAGAGGAGTTACTGGGAGGTAGTCACACCTCAGATACAGGAAAAAAGTAGATGGGTTACAGTCAGGGGACGGAAAGGGAACAGGCAGACTGTGCGGGGATCCCCTGTGGCCGTTCCCCTCAATAACAGGTATACCGTTTTGGATTCTGTTGAGGGGGACGACTTACCAGGGGTAAGCCATGGGGTACAGGTCTCTGGTGCAGAGTCTGTCCCAGTTGCTCAGAAGGAAAGGGGGAAGAGGAGGGGAGCATTAATCATTGGGGACTCCATAGTTAGGGGGACAGATAGGAGATTCTGTGGGAACGAGAGACACTCACGGTTGGTGTGTTGCCTCCCAGGTGCCAGGGTCCATGATGTCTCGGATCGTGTCTTTGGGGTCCTGAAGGGAGAGGGTGACCAGCCCCAAGTCGTGGTCCACATAGGTACCAATGACATAGGTAGAAAGAGGGATAGGGATATAAGGCAGGATTTCAGGGAGCTAGGGTGGAAGCTGAGAGCTAGAACAAACAGAGTTGTTATCTCTGGTTTGTTACCCGTGCCACGTGATAGCGAGGCAAAGAACAGGGGGAGGTATCAGCTGAACACGTGGCTGCAGGGATGGTGCAGGAGGGAGGGTTTCAGGTATATGGATAACTGGGGCTCATTCTGGGGAAGGTGGGACCTCTACAAACAGGACGGTCTTCACTTGAACCAGAGGGGTACTAATATCCTGGGTGGGAAATTTGCTAGTGCTATTCGGGTGGATTTAAACTAGCTCAGCAGGGGCATGGGAACCTGTGGTGTAGTTCCAGTACACAGGAGGATGAGAGAAGGGAGGACATGGACAGGATTTCACCATCACAGGAGTGTGCTGGCAGACAGCAAGCTGGTTTGAAGTGTGTCTACTTCAACGCCAGGAGTATCCGGAATAAGGTAGGTGAGCTTGCAGCATGGATAGGTACCTGGGACTTCGATGTTGTGGCCATTTCAGAGACGTGGATAGAGCAGGGTCAGGAATGGATGTTGCAGGTTCCAGGGTTTAGATCTTTCATAAAGATCAGGGAAGGTGGTAAAAGAGGGGGGAGGTGTAGCTTTGTTAGTCAAGGACAGTATAACGGTGGCTGAAAGAACTTTTGACGAGGACTCATCTACTGAGGTGGTATGGGCTGTGGTCAGAAACAGGAGAGGAGAGGTCACACTGCTGGGAGTTTTTTATAGGCCTCCGCAAAGTTCCAGGGATGTGGAGGAGAGGATCGGCAAAACGATTCTGGGCAGGAGTGAAAGGAACAAGGTGGTCATTATGGGAAACTTTAACTTCCCCAACATTGACTGGAAATGCTATAACTCTAGTACGTCGGATGGATCAGTTTTTGTCCAATGTGTGCAGGAGGGTTTCCTGACACAGTATGTCGAAGGGCCGACAAGAGGGGAGGTCACACTGGATCTGGTACTTGGTAATGAACCAGGCCAGGTGTTTGATTTGGTGGTAGGTGAGCACTTTGGAGAGAGTGACCATAATTCGGTTACGTTTAGTTTAGCGATGGAAAGGGATAGGAACATGCCACTGGGCAAGAGTTATAGATGGGGGAAAGGCAATTACAATGCAATTAGGCAAGACTTAGGAGGGATAGACTGGGGTAGCAAAATGCAGGGGATGGGGACAATCGAAATGTGGAGCTGGTTTAAGGAACAGATATTGCATGTCCTTGATAGGTATGTCCCTGTCAGGCAGGGAGGAAGTGATAAGGTAAGGGAACCTTGGTTCACTAAAGAAATTGTATCTCTTGTTAAGCGGAAGAGGGAGGCTTTTGTGACATTGAGACGAGATGGTTCAGATGAGGTGATGGAGAGTTACAGATTAGCTAGGAAGGATTTAAAGAGAGAGTTAAGAAGAACAAGGAGGGGACATGAGCAGTCATTAGCAGGTAGAATTCAGGAGAACCCTAAAGCTTTCTATAGGTATGTGAGGAATAAAAGGATGACTAGGGTAAGAATAGGGCCAGTCAAAGACAGAAGTGGGAAGTTGTGTGTGGACCCTGTGGAGATCGGAGAGGTGCTAAACAAATATTTCTCATCTGTTTTCACTCAGGAAAAGGAGAATATTGTAGAGGAGAAGACTGAGATACGGGCTATTAGACTTGAAAGGATTGAGCTTAGTAAGGAGGAGGTGTTATCAATCCTAGAAGGTGTGAAGGTAGATAAATCCCCTGGGCCGGATGGGATTTTTCTGAGGATTCTCTGGGAAGCAAGGGAGGAGATGGCGGAGACTTTGGCCTTGATCTTTGAGTCGTCATTGTCTACAGGTTTAGTACCAGAGGACTGGAGGATTGCAAATGTTGTGCCCTTGTTCAAGAAGGGCAGTAGAGATGACCCAGGTAATTATAGACCAGTGAGCCTTACACCTGTTGTAGGAAAAGTTTTGGAAAGGATTATAAGAGATAGGATTTATAATCATCTCGCAAGCAACAATTTGATTGGAGATAGTCAACATGGATTCGTCAAGGGCAGGTCGTGTCTCACAAACCTCATTGAGTTTTTTGAGAAGGTGACCAAGCATGTGGATGAGGGTAGGGCAGTTGATGTGGTGTACATGGACTAAAGGTTCCACATGGTAGGCTATTGGAGAAAATGCAGAGGCATGGGATTGAGGGAGATTTAGCAGTTTGGATTAGAAACTGGCTTTCTGAAAGAAGGCAGAGAGTGGTGGTTGATGGAAAATATTCAGCCTGGAGTCCGGTTACTAGTGGTGTGCCACAAGGATCTGTTTTGGGACCACTGCTGTTTGTCATTTTTATAAATGACTTGGACGCAGACATAGGTGGATGGATTAGTAAGTTTGCAGATGACACTAAAGTCAGTGGAGTGGTGGACAGTGTGGAAGAATGTTGCAGGTTGCAGGGAGACTTGGATAAACTGCAGAATTGGGCTGAAAGGTGGCAAGTGGAGTTCAATGCAGATAAATGTGAGGTAATTCACTTTGGGAAGAATAATAGGAAGGCAGAATACTGGGTCAATGGAAAGATTCTTGGTAGTGTGGATGTGCAGAGGGATCTTGGTGTCCAGGTACATAGATCCCTGAAAGTTGCCACCCAGGTTGATAGTGCTGTTAAGAAGGCATACGGTGTGTTAGGTTTCATTGGTAGAGGGATTGAGTTCCGGAGCCGTGATGTCATGCTGCAACTGTTCAAAACGCTAGTGCGGCCTCACTTGGAATATTGTGTACAGTTCTGGT
>JAHRHZ010000034.1:21627801-21641081 GCA_024137785.1 Ginglymostoma cirratum | reverse complement strand
GAAACGTCAAGTTTTCCTGCTCCTATGATGCTGCTTGACCTGCTGTGTTCATCCAGCCCCATGCTTGTTATCACTGATGCAGTGCACAGCCACAACACGACACCTTAATCTCTGTACTCAATGTTCTGACCAATAAGGCAACCATAGCAAATGCCTTTTTCACCAGCCTGTCTACCCGTGACTCCACTTTCATGGAACTATGCACCTGCACCTGAAGGTCTTTTTGTTCAGCAACACTCCCCAGGGCCCTTCCACTAATTGAATAAGTTCTGCCCTGGTTTGCCTCATCAAAATGCAACGCCTCACATTTATCTAAATTAAACTGCATCTGCCCATCTGATCAAGGTCCCATTGTACTCTGAGATAATCTTCTTCACCATCTGCTACACCACCAGGGTAGTGTCCTAGGTCCAACCATTTTCAACTGTTTCATCAACGACCTTCCATCCATCATAAGGTCAGAAGTGGAGATGTTCATTAATGATTGCATAGCATTCAGCATCATCCAACACAAACCAGCCTCCATTTTCATCTATGCTTCCCTCTGAATTGGGAAAGCAAGCAACATACTCAAAGATCCCTCCCACTCCAGTTGTACTCTCTTCCATCGGGCAGAAGATATAAATGTTTGAATACACGCACTAACAGGTTCAAGAACAACTTCTTCCCTGCTATTATCAGATTTTTGAATGGCATTTTTAATGTTAATGTTGATCTCTCTCTGCACCTGCTTAGCAGCTGTGACACCATATTCTGCAGTCTGTGCTGGTACCCTGATGCACTTGTATAGTACGATCTCCCTGTAAAGTACGTAAGACAACACTTTTCATTGTATGTTGGTACATGTAACAGTAATAAATCAAATCAAATCCTTAGAAATTGAAGCAGTCCATGTTCAAATGCAAAATTTAGACAATATCCAGGTTTGGACTGACAAACGGCAAGCAACACACTACACAAATGCCAGGCAATGACAATCTTCATTAACCACTTCCTGACATTCAATGATAGATCCCCCTCTATCCTGAGGGTTACTGTTGACCAGTAACTCATCAGGACTCACCAGACAAATAGAAAAGCAGAGACTAGGAATACTGCAGTGAGTAACTCATCTTCTGACTCTCTAAAGCCTGTTCAAAATCTACAAGGCAGAAGTCAGGATTATGATGCAATAGTACCCACTTGCATGGATGGGTCCAGCTCCAACAACACTCAAGAAGCTTGACATCATCCATGGCAAAGCAGCCCGCTTGACTGGTACCACATCCACAAACATCCACTCCCTCCATCACCGACACTTGGTAGCAGCAATGTGTACATCTACAAGATGCACTGTAGAAACTCATCAAACATCATTAGACAGCACCTTCCAAACCCATGACCACTCCCATCTAAAAGGACAAGGACAGCAAATACTTGGGAACACAACTGCCTTAAATTTCCCCTCCAAGGCACTCCCCATCCTGATTTGGAAATGTATCACCATTCCTTCCCTATCTCTGAGCCAAAACCCTGGAATTACCTAACAAAGGGCATTTTGGGTCAATCTGCAGCAAATGGACTACAAAGGTTCAAAAAGGCAGCCAACACAACTTCTTAAAGGCAACTAGGCACAGGCAATAAATGCTGGCCAGCCAGCGATGCCCACATCTGAAAAGTGAATTTAAAATAAAACTAAAGTCCTAGCATGCTGCTGTCTGCACAAGTGGAGCAGGCAAAAAGGGAATGTGATGTGCACTGAAGAGCTGCGAAAGCAGCATTCCATGGACGAAGGTGAGGACATTCAGCAGGAAGAATATCACCTACAGCATGATGGAGCAGTGCAGCATCAGGTACATCGGCCAGACAGGACTCAGTTGACACCCACTTCTAACAGCTGAGACCTGGGTATGATCATCCATTGGCTGTGAACTTGTTGGTGTTTGAAAGGCAAGCAGTTTGTTTCCGTTCAGAGAGGCGAATGCAGTTTCTGTTTTTTTGATTTCTGTTTGTTTTTGGTATAAAAATGATCATTTTGATGCAACTAAAGGCTTCCCAACCTCTTCACATTGAACAATAAGATGCTTGACTATAGCGGACACTGGAGAACAAGTCACTGCGATTTCAATAGATTTGTAAGACAGGCTCTAGCTAAGGACAGGTAAGTTGTGTGACCTAGTTGCCATGTGAAGCATTAGTCAGGAACTGCTGTGCCACCACACTGATGGTGAAGACTGATACGGGACTGCCAACACTCAATGGGCTACACATCTGAGGATCCAAGCTGGCACCAGGGCGTCTCTGGATATCCCAAGAGATTACAACTTCTATCTACAGGAATTGGGAGAATCAGGCTAGCATCAGATAAGAGGGACGCAATGTCATTGTGGCACCCTGTTAATGAGGAGAGTTTGGGACAGCGCCACATGAAAACTTGGGTTGCCCCATGGAGAGAAACCCTCTGTGAAACTCAATGAAAATGACACTTAGCGGAATTCTAGTAAAATTCAGCCCCTTGTGTTTTTTTTAAAATTACTACATTATAAGCAATAATTTCCTTCTGTCCATTAAAATGCATTAGTGGTATTTAATTCCAGAAACAATTTGGCAGTGTCAACAAAAATAAATGCCTACTGAATTAATGGCAGCTCAAAATTGCTGATATGCAGAAAGACTTTTATTGATGACACAATGAATATTTAAAGTGCTCCTACTAAAGATCTAAGTGATTTTTAAATGCAGGTGTAAAAAGGTGATTTATAATCAGCTGAAAAGTATATAAACTTGAAGGCAGAGAACAACATCTCAGATGTCCTCATTCTTCAAGGACTGCAACTTCCCCCCGCCAGTGGTCGAGAACACCCTGGGCCGTGTCTCCCGCATTTCCCGTAACTCATCCCTCACACACCGTCCCCGCAATAATAACCAAAAAAGAATCCCCCTCGTCCTCACATATCACCCCACCAACCTCCAGATCCAACGCATCATCCTCCGACACTTCCAACATCTGCAATCCGACCCCACCACCAAAGACATTTTTCCCTCCCCACCTTTATCTGCCTTCCGGAGGGACCACTCCCTCCGCGACTCCCTTGTCCGCTCCACACTCCCCTCCAGCCCCACCACACCCGGCACTTGTCCCTGTAACCGCAGGAAGTGCTACACCTGCCCCCACACCTCCTCCCTCACCCCAATCCCAGGCCCCAAGAAGACTTTCCACATCAGGCAGATGTTCACCTGCACATCTGCCAATGTGATATACTGCATCCGCTGTACCCGTTGTGGCTTCCTCTACATCGGGGAAACCAAGCGGAGGCTTGGGGATCGCTTTGCAGAACACCTGCGCTCAGTGCGTAACAAACAACTGCACCTCCCAGTCGCGAACCATTTCAACTCCCCCTCCCATTCCTCAGATGACATGTCCATCCTGGGCCTCCTGCAATGCCACAGTGATGCCACAGTGAAGAAGGCTGCAGGAACAGCAAATCATATTTAGCCTGGGAACCCTGCAGCCCAATGGTATCAATGTGGATTTCACAAGCTTCAAAATCTCCCCTCCCCCAACCGCATCCCAAAACCAGCCCAGCTCATCTCCACCTCCCTAACCTGTTTTTCCTCTCACCTATCCCCTCCTCCCACCTCAAGCCCCACCCCCATCTCCTATCTACTAACATCATCCCGCCCCCTTGACCTGTCCGTCCTGCCTGGACTGACCTATCTCCTCCCTACCCCCCCACCTACACTCACCTTTACTGGCTCCATTCCCGCCTCTTCGACTTGTCTGCCTACTCTCCACCTATCCTCTCCTCTATCCATCTTCTATCCGCCTCCCCCTCTCTCCCTATTTATTTCAGAACCTTCTTCCCCTCCTCCATTTCTGATGAAGGGTCTAAGCCCGAAACCTCAAGCTTTCCTGCTCCTATGATGCTGCTTGGCCTGCTGTGTTCATCCAGCCCCACTCCTTGTTAACTTAAATCCCAACATCATTTTTCGACCATTTGAAACATGATGCAACATTAATTCACTAAAGATAACCTAAGATATGAGAAGGCTGTTGACACACTTTCAATTCAGGAAGCTTTGAGTTATTATGATAAAGAATCATTTCTTCTTTTACTTTCAGGAGAATTCAAAGTCTCTTGTTCAATGTCTTCATAAACCATGAGCACATTTATAAAGTTTGATCAAATTGAGGCTCATGAAAGAGCCCACAACTGCTTCCTATCATCTATTACTTTAAATGATGCTCGTTTATTTTTCAGTATATGTTTTTATATCCGGGAGTGAATTTTCTGGGAGTTTCCACTGTGTTTTTGGTCAATTTTTGTCTGAGTTAAGCAGGCATTGCAGCAAATAATTTGAGGCATGACATATAAAGCGAGAATTTTGAATGGAAAAGACAACTTTGGGCATATTCTATTGGACTCAAAATGTTAACTAATTTTTGCTTCATAGATGCTGCAGATAAGTTGAGTTTCTATAGTATTTTTGATTTTATTTCACATTTTCGGCACTAACTGCATTTTGCTTTTATTTAGACCTATTATAGAATCACAGAGTTGTGCAGCACAGAAACAGACCCTTCGGTCCAACTCATCCATGCCAACCAGATATCCTAAATTAATCTAGTCCCATTTGCCAGCATTTGGTGCACATCCCTCAAAATCCTTCCTATTCATCCTGATACCTTTTAATTTAATTGTACCAGCCTCCACCACTTCCCCTAGCAGCTCATTCCATACATGTACCACCATCTTCGTAAAAAAGTTGCCCAGTAGGGGTCTTTTCTCTCTTAAACCTATGCCCTCTAGTTTTGGATTCCCCTACCCTAGGAAAAAAATCTTGGCTATTCACCCTATCCATGCCCCTCATGATTTCACAAACCTCAATAAGGTCAGCCTCAGCCTCCGACACTCCAGGGAAAATATAGCTCAAAGACTCCAACCCTGCCAACATCCGTGTATATCTTTTCTGAACCCTTTCAAGCTTGACAACATCTTTCTTACATCAGGGAGATCAGAACTGAACGCAGTATTCCAAAGTTGCCAAACCAATACCCTGTACAGCCAGAACATGATTTCCCAACTCCTATTCTGAATGCAATGACCAATAAGGGCAAGTGTACCAAACGCCTTCTTCATCATCCTGCCTACTTGCAACTCCACTTTCAAAGAACTATGAACTTGTACCCAAGGTCTCTTGTTGTTCCCAAGACTCCTTATCACTGGGATTTCCCTCACTTTGTATCTGTGTCTGCCATAGATTATTTGGTGAAAATTGATTGCTATGATTTATCAAGAAACTCAATTATAATATTATCATGCAACTACCAGGATGGAAGAAGGGAAACTAGAGCAAGTTAAGGACATAAAAAATTGGAGCAGGAGAAGATCATACTGCTGTTGAGCATACTCAGCTACCGATTGACCTTCACAAACGGAAACAGAAACTCAACAGGTCTGGAATCAGCTGAAGAAGAGTCACTCAACTCAAAGCATTAACTCTGCTTTCCCTGAACAGATGCTGTGACACCCGTTGAGTTTCTCCAGCAATTTCTGTCTTTGTTTCAGATTTCCAGCATCCTCAGTTCTTTGTTTTATTTTAGTGCTGATGTTCACTTTTATTTTACGCCTCATATCCATTGATTTATCAAAACACCAAAATATTTCTCTACCGGCCTTAAATGTCTGTTATGATGCTATATCCACAATGCTCTGGGTTCAAGGATTCTAATACTTCACAACATTTTGACTGAAGTAATTTCTCTTCACTTCAGTCTGAGATGATCAACTCCGTATCATGAAACTGCACCCCAATGCTCTAGGTTCCTCAAACATGGGCAACAAACATCAAGATCTCTGTCATGCCTCTCCATAATTTTGTATGTTTCAGCGAGATCACTTAATATTCTAAACTTCAAAGAACATATTCCCAAACTATTCAGCCTTTCAGGATATGGAAACTTCTCATACAAGGGACCAATCCTGAGAATCTTCATTGTCCTGTTTCCAAACCAAGTATATCTATCTTAAACGTGGAGACCAAAACTGCTCATAGCATTTCAGGTGTGGCCTCACCAAATGCTGTACAATTTTAACAAGACTTCTTTATTCTTAAACTCCGATCCCCTTGTAATAAATACTTGCATGTTATTTGCTTTCCTTGTTGCTTGTTATGTTTACATGTTACATTTTGAATTGATTGAGGGTATATCATGTCATTTTGAAAATCAACATTAACAAGTTTCACACCTTTGAAAAAAATTATCCTTTTTTTATTCCAGTGACTGAAGTGAATAATCTTACACATCCTTACACTATAGTGTAATTGTCACCTTGTTCCCCACTCACTTAATGCATCTATATCTTTTGCAGCCTTTTTATGTCCTCCTCACAACTTCTTCACACTGAGATTCGTATTGTCAGTAAATCAGAATACATTGTCCTTTGTTTTCAGTATAGATTGCACTAGTCATAACTTGGCAACTTGAAAATGCTCAAATTATCCCTCCTCTCTGCTGGCTGTCTGTTAACCTACCCTCTGCCCACGCAAATATATCACCTCTAACTCCAGGAGCTCCTATCCTATGTATTGAACATCGCTGTGGCAGCATACAAAACTTCTTAAAAACTAAATCCAGCTTTGCTACATCCTTGATTGTTGGATAGCTTAGTTGATGTCATAGATGGTTTGCGACACAATGTGACATCAACAGTTTGGATACAATTCCTGTATTAGCTTAAGTCACCATGAAGGCCCAGACTTCGCAACCTTATCCTTTGCCTGAGGTGTGGTTACCTGCAGGTTAAACTCACCACCAAACATTTCTCTCTGAAGAGAAAGCAGCCTATAGTCCTCTGGAACAATGGTGATTTCACCTCACTATTGGTTTCTCTTTATCCACCTTCAACCTCAAAAATCCCAATTTTTTTTTCAAACAGGACTTCCCTTTTGTAAAACAATGTTGGTTTGTTCTGATTATACTGTGCTTTCAAAGTGTATTATGAATGGATTCTGCCATATTCCTGATTACTGAAGTCAAGCTTATAATTTTCTCTTTTCTGTCTCCCTCCTTTCTTCAGTAGCGATTTTACATTTCCTAACTTCTAATTTGATGAGAACGTTGCAGAATCTAGAGAAATTTGGAAAATCAGAGCCAGCGCATCTACCAACTGTGCATCTAAATCTTTTAGAACCATAGGATATAAACCATCAAATCCTGAGGATGTGTCAGATATTACTCAAATCTTTCTCCAGTATTTTTAATATTAATTATCTTTTAATTCTTTGCCCATCTTACCGCCTATGTTACCTCTATTTCAAGTATGTAACTTGTGTCTTCTACTTTGAAACTAGTTGTTACCAGACAGATTGTGGATGTGATGATAATCTCTGGCTGAGGGTATGGAACTTGTGGAAATTTAACAACACTGGGGAAGTCAATCTGAGGTTGATTGAAAAAGGAATCAATGAAGCAAGCCATACAGTTAGAGATTGATTCATCTTTTGTCAAAGAACTAAGGGAGATATCCTTCAACAACATTGAACATTTTAGATTAGCGAAATAAAAGGAAGAAAGCGTAGTGAAAGCTGTGATCAATGTTGGACCATTGCCTGTGAAGACTGCAGTTCTTTGAATGGCATGTAGCAAGGCTTTAAAATGGTGGAGGTTTTTGAGTGTGTGAAAACATGAATAAGGGCTATCTTTTCTGTATTGTTGCCCACTAAATAATGTTTAGGTGAGGTTGATTATAGTTTGTTGGTTGTAGTAAAAGTCATTCCCCTGAAATCTTGTGCAGTTTCTTTAAGGCAATCATTAGGAATTCAAATCATTTGTTAAAGGTTATTTATCTCTTTGGGATTGGAATGGAAGTTTTTAAGTCTGGTGCTCAGAATCAGGTCTAATTGTACCTGCATAGGACTTCCCTGGGTCAAAAGACCTTGATTATGTCTGAATCACTCCTTTTCAAGTTTGCGTCATGGTAATTAGCAAAAATACTTTTCCATCGAATGTGAGAAAGCCTGTTAAAACTTGTGTGTTTGGTCTCCTAGCAGAAGGTCAAGACATAGAGAGTTGTCAGGTACACAATTATGTATGGGATGAGAAAAACAGAAATTGCTGGAAAAGGTCAGCAGGTCTGGCAGCATCTGTGGTGAGAAATCAGAGTTAACATTTCAGGTTGAATGACCCTTCCTCAGAACAGTTTATATTTTTACTTTGTACGGGATGATATTGATTTCTGATTCATACGGAGCAAGTACATTCTAGATTTAATCCCTAGTCAGTATCAAGTTTTGCTGGCATCACTGGAGGTCAATACAGTCTCACTGCCTTTGGATAGGAAGACAGAAAGAAATAACAATCCAACATACCGCTACTGTCATGTAAGAGCACGGAGACAATTCACCAAAAAAGCTTATACGCATCTGATACCAAAATAATTGTAATGAATGTGCAGTAAGAATGTACTTATTACACCTGCTTTACAGGAGATAAAAATAATCTTCACTATGTTTCCTGAAGAATAAATTAGATATGTAATTAATATATGGCAATATCAAGCTAATTACTTACTTCAGATGTTTTGCATAAATGTCTGAAGAAAAAGCCTGATTTGTACAGTACTGTGACACACATTAAATCTGCAGTTGCCACTTCACTATCCATGGCAGGGAAGACGTTGGCTGGATATGTCACTTATATTTACTGATACACTGAAATAGAGGTCACCAAAATACACATTGAAAGCTCTGCATGAAAGGCTACAATTACAACCAATCTCATTGCTGTATTTCTCAGTGCTTCCACCAGCTATGTTTTATCCCATAACTGTATAAATAGCATGTATTATACAACAAACAGACAAGACTTACCTTTAAAACCAGCTGTCGTCTGTTGGATTAATGTCCATAGGGTCTCTCCTGTAGCTCTGCACTTCTGCTAACAGCCAATCTGAGAGAAGACAGAAATACTGTTAAAAATCTGTCGATGGGGCTTCCTGGTCTTGATTACAATGTTTTTCTTTCTGTTCAGATCTCCAGAACAGGCAAACCTATCAAAGGTTTGTAATTTTAGGATGCAGTTTGGACTCAGATGCTGTCATCAGGGCTAGCTGTTATTTTAACCAGAGAAATGAGCAGGAAAACCGATTTGGCTTCTGTTACAAGAAGGTTTAAGCTTCTTAGACCTTAAGACCATAAGACATAGGAGTGGAAGTAAGGCCATTCGGCCCATCGAGTCCACTCCGCCATTTAATCATGGCTGATGGGCATTTCAACTCCACTTACCTGCACTCTCCCCATAGCCCTTGATTCCTTGCGTGATCAAGAATTTATCAATCTCTGCCTTGAAGACATTCAACGTGCCGGCCTCCACTGCGCTCCGTGGCAATGAATTCCACAGGCCCACCACTCTTTGGCTGAAGAAATGTCTCCTCATTTCCGTTCTAAATTGACCCCCTCTAATTCTAAGGCTGTGCCCACGGGTCCTAGTATCCCCACCTAACGGAAACAACTTCCCAGCGTCCACCCTTTCTAAGCCATGCATTATCTTGTAAGTTTCCATTAGATCTCCCCTCAACCTTCTAAACTCGAATGAATACAATCCCAGGATCCTCAGCCGTTCATCGTATGTTAGGCCTACCATTCCAGGGATCATCTGTGTGAATCTCCGCTGGACACGCTCCAGTGCCAGTATGTCCTTCCTGAGGTGTGGGGCCCACCTCAGGAATTTTTTTCTCTCTGAAGAAGGATCCAGAGCCAAAATGTCAGCTTTCCTGCTCCTCTAATGCTGCTTGGCCTGCTGTGTTCATCCAGCTCTACACCCTGTTATCTCAGATTCTCCAGCATCGGCAGTTCCTACTAACCCTTGTTATTTCTTGGTGGGTTTGGGTGGAGACTGATAGGGCCAATTCAGATGTTACCTGGGAGTTAATATGAGTTACCGTCACATTCTCCGAATTATTCTGACCCTCATAATTCCTACCCAAATTAAAATTAGGACTGCATTTTGGGAATAATAAGATTATATCATTATTTCAATTATTTGAGTAATATCGACATAGATTTTGCCAAATATGAATTGTAGCCATACAAAAACAGATTTCGATAAGACCATAACCACAAAACCATAAGATCCAACGTATACAGCCCTTGGTGGTAAAGAATTCACTAACCACTGAAATAAAAAAAAACCTCATCTCTACCTTAAATGGGTGAACCCTTACTCTGGTATTATGCTCTCTGGTCCTAGACTCCCCCAAAGGGAAAACTACTTAGCTGCATCTTGCTAATCAAGTCCCTAAGAATCTAATATATATTTCAATATTGTTACCTCTCGCTCTTCTAAGCTCCACTGAGTAAAAGACCAACTTACTCAACCTCCTCTTATAAGAAGATCCCTCCATACCCAGCATCAACCTAATGAACCTTCCCTGGACTGCCTGCAATTCCAATCTTTCCTCACATAAGCGGACCAAAACTGTTCACAATATTCCATCTGTGATCTGACTAGCACCTTCTTTAATTTAACTTGCTATACTTCATTCCCTTTGAAGTAATGGCCAGCACTCTATTTGTCTTTGCTATCATTGATTGAACTTGGATGCTAGTCTTTTTTTGTATTCCCTCAACAAGGATCCTAAATCCCTCTACGGTGTAGGTTTCTGGAGTCTTTCTTTACTTAAGTAATATTCTGTTTATTTTTATTGTTACTGCCAAAGTACATAACCTCACATTTTCCCACATTATGTTCCATCCACAAAATTTTTGCACATTCACTCAACCTGTCTATATCTCTCTGCAGACTGTTTACGTCATCTGCACAACTTGTCTCCCCATCTGTCATTACATCATCCGCAGCTTGATGATAACGTACTCACTTCTGTCATCCATTTCATTCTCATATATATTATGAATAGCTGTGGCCCCAGCACTGTGTACTGAGTCCACTGGTCATGAGTTGCCACCCTGAAAATACCTCCTTTGACCCAATTCTCCGTTGTCCTCCATTAGTTGGCTAATTGTCTATTCATGCTAATATAGTATCTCCAAAACAATGGACTCTTATTAAATAGCCTTACACATGGTTCCTTCATAGAAATATAGAAACATAGAGAATAAGAGCAAGAGTGGGCCATTCAACCCCTTAAGCCTGCTTTACCATTCAAAATGATCATGATTGATCATACAGGTTTATAAAATCATGAAGGGCATGGATAGGATAAATAGTCAAGATCTTTTTCCCCTTCGGTGGAAGAGTTCAAAACTAGAGGGCAGAGGTTTAAGGTGAGAGGAGAAAAACGTAAAAGAGACCTAAGGGGCAACTTTTTCATGCAGAGGGTGGTGCGTGTATGGAATGAGCTGCCAGAGGAAGTGGTGGAGGCTGGTACAATTACAACATTTAAAAGGCATCTACATGGGTACATGAGAAGGGAGGATTTAGAGGGATATGGGCTAAATGTTGACAAATGGGACTTGATTAATTTAGGATATCTGGTCAGCATGGATGAGTTGGACTGAAGGGTCTGTTTCTGCGCTGTACAACTTTGTAACTCTATAACTCAGTCCTCTGTTCCCACTTCCTCTCCATACACTTTGATCCCTTTAGTCCTAAGAACCATATCTAACACCCTTATAAAAACATTCAATGTTTTGGCCTCAACCATTTTCAGTGGCAGAGAATTGTACCGGCTCACCATTCTCTGGGAGAAAAAAATTTTAATCCGAACTGACCTGTCTGGATCCTTGCATTATAAGCCCTGGTGTTAGATTCCATAATCATTGAGAACCTCCTTCCTGCATTTACATGGAGAAAGTAGGAACTGCTGATGCTGGAGAATCTGAGATAACACAGTGTGGAGCTGGATGAACACAGCAGGCCAGCCAGCATCAGAGGAGCAGGAAAGCTGATGTTTCGGGTCTGGACCCTTATTCTCAAGAAGGGTTCAGAGCCAAAAAGGCCCTCCTCTTCTTCCTGTCCCGCAGAACTGACCAATCCCCCTCCACCGACACACTCATCCGCTTAGCCGAACTCGTCCTCACCCTCAACAACTTCTCTTTCAATTCCTCCCACTTCCTACAGACAAAGGGGATGGCCATGGGTACCCGCATGGGCCCAAGCTATGCCTGCCTCTTTGTAGGTTATGTGGAACAATCCCTCTTCCATACCTGCACTGGCCCTAAACCCCACCTCTTCCTCCGTTACATTGATGACTGCATCGGCGCCGCCTCATGCTCCCACGAGGAGCTCGAACAGTTCATCCACTTCACTAACACCTTCCACCCCAACCTGAAGTTCACCTGGACCATCTCCAACGCTTCTCTCTCCTTCCTGGACCTCTCTGTATCCATCTTGGGTAACCACCTAGAAACCGATGTCCATTTCAAGCCCACTGACTCCCACAGCTACCTGGAATACACCTCTTCCCACCCACCTTCCTGCAAAAATGCCATCCCCTATTCCCAATTCCTTCGCCTCCGCCGCATCTGCTCCCAAGATGAGACATTCCACTCCCGTACATCTCAAATGTCCTCATTCTTCAAGGACCGCAACTTCCCCCCCACAGTGGTCGAGAACACCCTCGACCGTGTCTCCCGCATTTCCCATAACTCATCCCTCACACACCGTCCCCACAATAATAACCAAAAAAGAATCCCCCTCGTTCTCACGTGCCACCCCACCAACCTCCAGATCCAACGCATCATCCTCCGACACTTCCGCCATCTGCAATCAGACCCCACCACCAAAGACATTTTTCCCTCCCCACCTTTATCTGCCTTCCGGAGGGACCACTCCCTCCGCGACTCCCTTGTCCGCTCCACACTCCCCTCCAGCCCCACCACACCCGGCACTTTTCCCTGCAACCGCAGGAAGTGCTACACCTGCCCCCACACCTCCTACCTTACCCCAATTCCAGGCCCCAAGAAGACTTTCCACATCAGGCAGATGTTCACCTGCACATCTGCCAATGTGGTATACTGCATCCGCTGTACCCGTTGTGGCTTCCTCTACACCGGGGAAACCAAGCGGAGGCTTGGGGACCGCTTTGCAGAACACCTGCGCTCAGTTTGCAACAAACAACTGCACCTCCCAGTTGCGAACCATTTCAACTCCCCCTCCCATTCCTCAGACGACATGTCCATCCTGGGCCTCCTGCAGTGCCACAGTGATGCCACCCGAAGGCTGCAGGAACAGCAAATCATATTCAGCCTGGGAACCCTGTACCCCAATGGCATCAATGTGGATTTCACAAGCTTCAAAATCTCCCCTCCCCCAACCGCATCCCAAAACCAGCCCAGCT
>JAHRHZ010000034.1:21581213-21625733 GCA_024137785.1 Ginglymostoma cirratum | reverse complement strand
CTTGACGTTTCATTCATCTGATGAAGGGTCTAGGCCCGAAACGTCAAGTTTTCCTGCTCCTATGATGCTGCTTGACCTGCTGTGTTCATCCAGCCACATGCTTGTTATTACGGTACATCAAGTTCTCTTGAAGTATTGCAATTACCTAATGTAACATACGGAACATTGTTACACTTAGTCTCCACTGTTCTAACAACAAATTAATCCACCAAAGAATTAACTTCCTTAAAATGTCTGATGAATATGTTAATTTCTCATCACAATTATTTCACCATGACTTTCTTTATAGTGTCATAGAGTCATACAGTCGTACAGCATGGAAACAGCCCTTCGGGTCAACCAATCCATGCTGAACATAATCCCAAAATAAGTTGCCCCAACTGCCTGCTTTTGGCCCATGTCCCTCCAAACCTTTCCTGTTCATGTACTTTTCCAAACGTCTTTTAAATGTTGTAATTATACGCACATCCATCACTTCTTCAGGAAGTTTATTCCACATGCAAACTACCCTCTGTGTGAAAAATTTGCCCCTCATGTCTTCTTTGCATCTCTCTCCTCTCACCTTAAAGCTGTGCACGCCCGTCTTGAATTCCCCCATCCGAGTGAAGAAGACAACTACCATTAATTCTATCCATACCTCACATTATTTTATAGACTTCTATCAGGCCGCCTCTCAACCTCCTACACTCCAGTGAAAGAAGTTCCAACATGCTTATCCTTATTGGTGCTTAATGTTATTACATAAGACACAACATGTCTATGGTGACTGTCTAACTCAATTCCATTTAGAAATATGATTTGCAGTGCTATTATTGTCACATCTTAAGGGGTTATCAGAAGCGGTCAGAGAAAGAAATCGCCATATCATAGAAATGGTCAAAAAAGAAACAGAACAACACAGTATTTAGATGTGAACTAGTGATGTCAAGGCAAACAAGGCAATGGATCAAGTGTTGGAAAATGGGATTACTGGATGCGTTTTTGACATGATGTGCCGAATTGCTGTTTTCTGTACTGTAGATCTCTATATGTTTTCATGTGTACGTTTACTATTTTTTATGTGGATGGACCAATGCTGATATCTCATTAAATAATTGTTTATTAACAATGTACATATAATTACTTTGCCCAATATGTCACATTGACAATGCCGCTCCAGAATTCAGGAAATAATTTGTGTAATTATGCAGCTAATTATCCTATTGAGTAACAATTACCCTTCTTGAAATGTTATGCCAATTTCCTGTTTGAGTGACTCAGTGCCTATAGCTGCTGAGAAATGTGTTAATAGTTTCAATTATTGGTTTTGCCCAACAGTTAAGTATATTGCCTGTGTTCAAGTTGTGTTTAAGACAAACTTCGGGCATTCCCACTTCTGCATAAAACTTCCTGACCTGAGGCAAAACTTTAACAAAGTATCACAAGCACAACCCATTCTCATTTTTCAGAACAGCACTCCACACATGCAAACACAAAGACAAAAAAAATGGTCACAGCATACAAAATATACTCAAAGTACAAATTAATGTATATTCATCTGCCTTTCATGTGAAGCCTCTGAAAAACAAACATGACTGGATCAGGATCTCCAAACTAATATGTTGGCATTTTACCCTCCCAAGTACCTGATGTTGAAATTAATATTTTAATTCTTTGTTGTTTTATTCATTAAAACAAAAGCAAAAATGTTTCAGTGTAGGATATTAGGATTAAGTTCAGCAAATATCACCAGATGTGGCGATACTAGCCTTTAAAGACCCTGCACACTGCATATCTTTGTTTGTAATGTCTAATGGTTAGGTCATTTTGAAATTATATTGTACAAATGCATGCTGCAACCATACTGTAAATCCTCACTATTGCTTCTTTACTTTTCTTCCCCTTTTACATATCCTTGTTTGCTAAGAATGATGACTGCTGTAATATGAATCCATAGATGATGCAATTGCTAAACCAGAACCTGTTCTCATGTGTGCACATGTGGGTCATTCTTACAATGGGCAACGTACAGATTATTAAGGTGAAGGTCATGTCTTTCTTCCATTCGTTTCTTCTACTCAGGTGTTGATGCTGCATTGGGGTTCTCATGGCATGCCACCCAAATGGCATCTTTTCCTTCCCTCTTTATTTGGTGCTGCCCTCACCACTATACTCACCCTTGCAGAGCATGCTGACTCTCTCAATGGTGGCCAGAGAGAAGCAGCACTGCGTTTTCACTTATTTTCCACCTTCTTTCATCAGGCGAAGTTGAGAAGTTCACTCTGGTTCCATGTAGCATAAGTAAAATGCGTACCTCCCCTGTAAAATTTATCTTAATTAAGAAGTTCCGGTCATGTCAACTCTGCCTACAGTTTTCAGTTGTAGAGACAGTGTGATTTTACACCTACCCTTATAATATGTACCCTCCCCACTCCTTCCCCACATTCACCCCAACACCACCCCACAACCCCTGTTTCCAAAGAACTTGTAAAATGGTGGCCTTTATACTATACATGTCTCTATGACTAGATAACTTATAGTCAAGCAACACATGGTTAAAGAAGGAAGTCTTGTAATTTTACATCGCAGATGGTTTTGGTAAGGTTTTATTACAGTATTGCTTTCTGAGACAAATATTTCCTGTTTCTGCCTATTTAAGGTATTTACAGTCTGAAATAGAATGGGAAATATTGTTAAATCTGTGAAAGGTCCGTAGAACATTTCTTGAATTTTTATTGAGTGCACGCAACACAATCTTCAATTTATCCTGGAGATGGCACAGTTTAAAAAAATACAAATTAGTTCACGCTTACAGAAATGATCTTGTTGAACATTATTGATTGGCAACTTTTACATTAATCAGGTAAGACAACTGGTAAACAAAGGAATCCCTACAGGCAATTCAGCCCAATAAATCCACACCATCTCTCTAAAGAGCATATCCCCCAGATCCACCCCCGTTACACTTTCCCTGTGTTTCCCATGCATAACCCATGTAGCGTGCACATCCCTGAGCAATTTAGCATGGCCAATCCACCTAGTCTGCACACCTTTGGACTGTGGGATAAAACCAGAGAACCCAGAAGAAACTCCACGCAGACGGTCACCCGAAAATGGGATTGAACCCAGGTCCCTGGCTCTGTGAGGTAGCAGTGCCAATCACTGATCCACAATGCAACCCATACTTGCAAGGCTTTACACTGTAAACTAACCTGAGTAGATTTCAGTTTCATATGTACAAACCAAATGTGATTATATGATTGTTAAAAAAGTACAGATGTTATGAAATGTCACACAGCAAAACTGGCACTTGAAACTCCTTTTTAAATATAATTACAATATTAAACATCTATCATGTTAACGTTTTGTGATTTCCTTTCATAGATTTCTGAAAAGCATCATTCTGTCGGCTGGCAGGCAGTAAGAGGTCAGAGCTCCAATCGTAGGTTTCAGTGAATCAGTCTTAGATTTGTCCTATAAGATATATCTTTATTGGTATAATTTGCTGCACTCTTCTTTCCAATCCATAAGAACACAAGTAGTAATTATGGTATATTTTGATGTACATTGGTTTCTTAACTTGAGACTAGGTTATTTAAGGATTGATGCTTCCTCTTACACCAACAATTAAGGTTTCAGGAAGAAAAGAAAGTCTTTTGCTTCAATAAGACTGTTTGTTCTGAATTGGCCTCAAACCCATTTTCTAAATCTGTCTTTAACCTTCATCCAGAAATTGAAATAAAAAGCTAAACAAACAAACAAAAACAATCCTGGAAACACCCAATGGGTGAGGAAGCACTTTTGGAAGGAAACTGATGTAACATTTTCAGGCCAAGATAACCTTTAGTCAGAACCTTCAGGTCTTCAAGACCAGACATCTCTAGCCCAGAATTCTGGCAAAGTTGGGAAGGATCTACAGGTCAGCCAAAAGGGTAGCGAAATTGCTAAAAAAAATTTTAAAAATCCTGCCCTGAGCCCAAACCCCATCATTTTTACCATTTGGCAGAGGATGGTGGAAAAGGGCAATTCAGGTGAGTTCTAGTACGCACTTTTGACAAAGGAGTTAGAAATTAAGATAAAGAAGAGAAAGTGTTCCACAGTGTGGAACTGGAGGAACACAGCAGGCGAGGCAGCATTAGAGGAGCAGGAAAGTTGATATTTCGGGTAGGGAAATGTCAGCTTTCCTGTTCCTCTAACGCTGCCTGCCCTGCTGTGTTCCGCCAGCTCTAAGCTGTGTTATCTCTGACTCCAGCATCTGCAGTTGTTACTATTTCTAAATGTGTGCTTATGTGAGGTTTTAGATAGGAAATACAATTGAGAACCAAGAAGAATACAGAGGCTCAGAGGAGAGGTGATAAAGCATATTCGAGAAGTGAGGAGGTATTATGAGCAAAATATTGATCTCCAAACTAAAAGGGAATTGCTAAATTTCTAGAGACCGATAAATAATAAAAGGGTGTTTTAAGGAGGGTTAGGGTTGAGAAGGGTCCTGACCGAGTAAATGTGAAGAAGATGTTTCTTGTTATGGGAGAATCTAGAAGTAGGGGTCACAATTTAAAAATCAGGTGTGGCTAGTTTAAAATAAAAATAAAGCAACTTTCCTTTCTCGCAGAGGGCTGCAGGTCTTTGGAACTTTACCTAAAAAGGTGCTGAAAGCAGAGTCCTTGAATATTTTTAAGGCTGAACTATTTAGATTTTTCTGAATCAAGGCTGGTATGTAGATTAGAGGTTATAATGAAATCAGTTACAATCTTAGCGAATGGTAGAGAAGGCTTGAGAGCCTGACTGCACAAAGTATGTTTATACATTCAAATCATTGGATAGGAATCCAAAAGGGAATTTAAACATAGAGGCATGGGCACAGCTGAGAACTACTTTGTGTGTTTAAGAAAGAGGTAGATGTTACCTCGGTCATGGTGACAGATGAGAAGATGTGTTCACTAGAATGGTTCAAAATTGATAAGGAGGCAGTCTTAGGATAAGCTAATGGTACTTAAAGTTGTCAAGATTCTGGGACCACATGAGATGCATCCATGGATTTTAGGGAAATGTGTGTGGAAATTGCAGGGACATTAGCCACGATCATACAGTCTCCCTTAAACACAGGTGAGAAACCAAAGGACTGGAGAATTGCAGATATTTACATTTGTTCAAAACAGGTTTTGAGGACAAGCCCAGTAACTATAGAGTCAGTTAATTTCAGTGGTGGTAAAGCTTCTAGAAATAATTATTCACTGTAGAAATAATAGTTATATTGAAAAAGGTGAGTCAACCCAGAACAGCCAGCATGAATTTCTAAATGGTGAATCGAGTTTAACTGATTTGCTTATGTTTTTTTCAAGAAGTAGCAGAAAGGGTTAATAAGGACAACACTGTTGAGGTGATATACATGGACTTCCAAAAGGCAATCAATAAAGTGCCACATAGGAGACTTTCGGACAAAGTCATAGCTCAATGAATAAAGGGGACAGCATCAACATGGATACAAAGTTGGCTGAATGATAGGAAATGGAGAGTAATGGTCATTGGAAATCTTTCAGGGTAGGGTTTTGGTGCATTGGAGGTTTATTAGGCTAATCCCCAGTTTGGAGGGACTATCTTATGAGGAGTGGTTGTGTGGGTTCTGTCTGTACTTCATTGGAGATGAGAGGAATGAGATGTGATTTTATTAAACCTATAAAACTCTTAGAATTGATGTAAAAAGATTGTTTCCCATTGTGGGAGAGCCGAGGACGAGAGGAAAAGGTTGTTGATTTAAAACAGAGATGAGGAAGAATTTCTTATCTATCAGAATAGTGAAACTGTGGAATTTCTTACTGCAGAGGGCTGCCAAGGCTGTGTCATTTGATATATTAAAGACAGACGTAAACTGTTTTTTACGAGTAGGGGAATCAAGTGGGAAGATGATGGCCTAGTAGTATTATTGCTGGACTGTTAATCCAGAGAACATTTTGGGGACCTGGGTTCGAATCCCACCATGGCAGATAGTGGAATATTGAATTCAATAAATACCTGAAATTAAGAATCTAATGATGACCATGAATCCATTGTCAATTGTCGGAAAAACCCATCAGGTTCACTAATGTCTGTTAGGGAAGGAAACTGTTGCCCTTACCTGGTCTGGCCTACATGTGACTCCAGATCCACAGTAATGTGGTTGACTCTTAACTGTCTTCTGGGCAATTAGGGATGGGCAATAAATGTTGCCTAGCTAGTAACGCCCTCATCCCATGAAAAGCAACAAAAAGGGTTATTGGGGAAAGGCAGGTAAGCAGAGTTGGGGATTACCAGATCAGTCATGATCTCATTGAATGGCAGAATAGATTCAATGGGCCAAATGGTTTGCTTCTGTCTTATGTTCTATGATCTTTATGGAAGAAAATTAGTAACAGGAGTTCTCCAAGTGATGGGAATGGATCTTTGTTTTTCATGATATGTATTAATAATCTAGATCTTGGTATACAGGAGACAATTCCAAAGATGGCTGATGATACAAAATTTGGAGGCATTGCAAACTGTGAGGATAGCTGGCAGATGAAGTTCAATGCAGTAAAATATGAGCTAATGTATTTTGAAAGGGCGAATATGGACAGACAGCCCTTTCTTAAACTTATTATTCCCCACCTTCGATGTATTATGGTTGTTGATCACATTATCTGCTTATTCTAAACTTGTCTGAACAAATCTGAGCTTGTTCTTACAGCCTTGCAACGCCTTGTTTCAAATGAGTTTATTGTCTTGTAACTATACTGTGCTGCATTCTGTGAGAACTTGTAAATTTTTTCACAATCATTTTTGAGTGTGCTCCAAACTTGATTTGTATTTATATTTTTGAAATGAGGGCCATAGTCTCCATGTTGCTCAGCACAAAACAGCATTTCAGGACATGATCCATGAGCAACAGTCACATTCATCCCTTATCCACGTACACTTTCAGTTCTGTACACAACTGGAGCAGGCAATGAGACAATATGGTAGATGCTAAGGACCTGGGATAATAGGACGATTCTACTAAGGAGGAGTTCTAGGGCATTGGGGAAATCACAGTTGGTTCTGGCAGAAATCAGAGTTTACAATATGTTGACAGCACTGGCTTACAATATTATTTAAATGGTGAAAACTACCACACAGAGTGATATGGGAGTCCTCATGCATAGACCACAAAAAGTTCAGCAGGTAAAGCAAATGAAATGTTGGTCTTTATTTGAAAGGGCATTGAGTATAGAATTACAAAAGTCTTGCTAAAGGTCTACAAGGCACTACTTAGACAACAGCTGGAACACCTATCTTAAGAATGATATACTGGCATTGAAGGCATTCCAGAGAAGGTTCAATGGCTGATCCCAGGTATGGAGGCTTTTTGAGAAATGGTTGAGTATGTTGGGCTTGCACTTAATGGAATTTAAAAGCATGAGAGGTGACTTTATTGAAACATACAAGGTTTTTAAGGGACTTGATAGGGTGGACATAGAAAGTTTGTTTCCCCTTATGGAATAAGTGGGAGCCCATTTAAGGCAAAAATGATTTAAGACACCTCTCTCAGAGGATAATAACATTGTTAAATTCATTACTATCAAGTGCTATCAAGGCTGGGTTGTTAAGTATATTCAGGGCTCAAATAGGCAGATTTTTAATCAGTAATTGAATCAAATGTTATGAGGAAAAGCCAGGAAAGTAGACTTGAGGGTTATCAGATCAACCTTGATCTCATTCAGTGGTGACACAGACTTGATGGGCTGAATGGCCTAGTTCTGCTCTTCTGTCTTAAGGTCTTATGATCTTACAACATTACAAGGTGGTGAAGTGGAGCAATTTGAGGAGGGAATTTAACAGACGTTAATGGCTAGTTTAGCTGCAGTCTTGTCTGGCAATGGCACAGCAACTTAGAATGTGCCTGAGACAGGAGTTGAAAGAGCATAGGGAACTGAGTGGTTGTAAGACTGGAGAAACATAATAGCACATATCCATTAATTGAAGTATGAGTGAGTGTTATCTGTTATGATCTTTAGTTATCCTAGATATTTATCTCGACATTAGGCAGGAGAAAATGCAGCCTGGACTGCCAGAGAACACATGATCCATTTACAGCAGTGCAAGTGGCTCTGGGCATTTAAAAAATTCCAGGCTAGTAGTTCAAAATCACAGCACTAGATTCTTCAAAAAGCATACTTACAAACTTATCGATTATTACTATCATCAATTGTGCAGATGTGACCCGTTCACCTGAGAACTCAAAGCTCGAACTGTTTTAAGCTCTTACTAAATTATGTTGCCTTTCTACCAAGCCTGTGAAATGACAGGGATTTTAGCAGATTTGCACTTTACACGTGCACCTAGATTTGTGACGATTAGAAGGTACAATAAAAAGAAATTGAATACTCAAGTTAAATCCAGTTTACATGCGATGATAAGTCAACTGGACATGTCCTAGATCACAACATTAATAACATTAAGTGCTTATAGAGGCTTACGTTCTGAAATGTATTACCTTGAGAGATCCATTTTATTTGTTGCCCCACCATAACGAAGCACGAAAGTTCACAATCAAACGAAAATATTAAGCTAAACAGGAGTAAATCTGAACCATCTGGCTATCTCACGGTGAATAGTCACAGAAATATAAAAACAAAAAGGTGCAATTGCTGCAAATCTGGAAAACAGATTGAGATAGAAGGAAAGAATAGTCACTGCCTCAACAATGATTATTTAGGACGTAGACCCTTCTTTGCATCTGTTTGTAGGAGCTGCACTTTAAACTTTAACTATGGGTGTAAATTTGCAAATGCTCCAAAAAGACCTGTAATGTATTTGAAGTGTTTTATTATAGAGGAAATTGTTATCCAAGCAAATACATTGATCCTGAAAGGTAATTTCTTGAGAATTAACAGTCAACCAGGCTTTGTGCACAGCATGCAGCTGCAGCAACTTTGTTCAATGTTTGATGATGGCTAGTTCAATAGATTTATTATTTACAGTTCACTCTGTTAAGTGATCAGTTTGTTTGTATTAGAATGTTTTGGCTAACAAAGCATAGGTTTTAATGTGTGGCAATTTTGTTATTGGCAGTAATAGGCCCAACTATAAGCCATTTATATGTTAACCCTTCAACAATGGCGATGACATCTGCCTAATGTTTTTTCCTTTTCTTGGTAGTGTGCTGCAAACAGCTCTCTATGAATCTTTCTGTTAGATGTCAGGATTTCTGAATGAAGTTATTTTTTCCATATATAAGAGAAATATATGGGTTTTTTTAAAAGACCTCCATCTCAATCATCTGTGGTGCACATTCACATGTGGTTTGAAATATGCTTTTATTGCAGCACTTAGCATGATTCAATACAACATTATTATTATTTGACATCTTTTTCATTTCTGCTGTAAACAACAACTATTTCCCTCAAATGGCTACCAAAGGCAAATACAGGCTTATTAGAATTGGCTGCACAGTGATATGCAGTCAGGAAGTAGTTGCCCTGCAAGCCATCATCACTGACTCTGTACTCCATGAAGTCTCACGATATCAGATCAAACATTGACAGGAAACACCCTACTGATCACCATATACTACCTCCTTCAAAGAATCATTTTAGGTCCAAGCTGATCAAAACTTGGAGGTTTAACTGAGGATACCAAGGGCATAACATGTACTCTGGGTGCAGACTGCATTATCTATCCGCAGGAGTGGCTCAATTGCATTACACCAGACCAAATTTCTCAGTCTTAAAGGACATGGCTGCCAGGCTGCCTGGTCCTTTAAAATCCTCTGCTGGTTGAAGTCATGCCCAACACAATGAAGATAGCGTCATTTTTTGAGATCATTATGGGAAGATGGTGAAATTTAAATTTAAAAGAAATAGAATAAAGTGCCAGGATAATAGTGACCATGTAACCATTGCAAAATCCCATCTGGTTCACTCTTGTCCTTTAGGAAAGGAAATCAACCATCCTTACCTGGTCTGACCTACATGTGACTTCAAACACACAACAATGTTGGCGATCTCTAACTGCTCCCTGGCTATTTAGGGATGGGCAATAAGTGTTGGATTAGCTGACAACACCTACATCTCATGAATGAATCAAAAAAACTCTCATACAGGACCAGAGATAATAGGAACTACGGATGCTGGAGAATCCGAGATAACAAGGTATCGAGCTGGATGAACACAGCAGGCCAAGCAGCATCATAGGAAAACCTTCCTGCTCCTATGATGCTGCTTGGCCTGCTGTGTTCATCCCGCTCTACACCTTGTTATCTCATACAGGACCACATTGGAGAAACTCAACAGTCCTGGCAGCATCAATTCTGAAGAAGAGTTGTATTAGGCTAGAAACATCAAACCGTTTCTCTCACTATAGATACAGTCTGCTTATTTTTCCTGCTGCATAGATACTATGGCTAAACTGACAGGTTAGAAGCTGAGAATTCTGTACTCAACTCGTGACTTCTCAAACTTATGCACTGTCTACAGGGCTCAAGTCAGTAATGCATTGGATTACTCCCCATTTGTCTGGATGAGTGCAACTCGAAGAATGCATGAGACACTTGACACGATCCAGGATGCAGTAGTCTACTTGATTGGCACCCCAAATTTACTTCCTCCATTTTCGATGCACAGTGGCCTTAATGTGTACTATCCACCAGACATCCGGCTACAGCTCACAAAGGCTCCTTCGACAACACCTTCCAAACCCATGACCTCTATCACCTAAAACAAAAAGAAGTGGACAAATAAGAACGCTGCCATTTGCAAGTTCCTCTCCAAGCCGCACACCACCTTGACATAGAACTACATTGCTATTCCTTCACTGTCCCTGGATCAGAATCAGGGAATGCATTGCAGGGATCCCTACACCCTAAGGACTGTAGTGCTTCAAAAGCATAGCTCCACATCACCTTCTCCAGGGCAATTAGAGATGGGCAATAAATATGGGCCTAGCCACCAACGCCTACATCTCATGAATGAATAAACAACAAAACCTATATCTTTTAAATTATTTATGAATTCTCTATATCTTTGACATTACTCTTGTTTCTTTGAATTATCTAATACTGTTTCTTATCATTTCCTGACAGTCATGCTGTCTAGCCTTGATTCTGTTTATGTATTTCACAAATCATTCTATTCCTATCCCTATATATGTTCACACATATATTTGTCTTTTTTTTGGGACTGTTCACCTACAGTATATTCCTGTGAAAATGATCAATTATTCTCTCCACAGACATTGCTTGACGTGTTAAATGCTTCCAGGATTTTACCTTTTTGTTCAGGTTTGGATTTTTGCTCTTTGAACAGATTTGTATCACCCTGGAGGTGTGAAATTACAGCATGATCTGTTTAGTATCAATAGTGTAGTAATTAAGTGACTCAACACACCTACCCATGTATTGAATGTGCTTTCTTGAACAAGTCCTCCCAGTGCAATTGTCTTCATATTATGAAGTATCAGTACTTAATACAGATTAAACCACACTAAGTAGATTAGAGACATGGCATATGGTTAGCTGGAATGCATCTGTCTAAAAATTAATCAAACTATTATCACGTTCTGCTTTTATTTAACAATAAAACTCTTGTCTTGTTAAACAGGCTGCATGTATTCTCCATCGAGCTTATGCTCTGTAATAAATACCAGCAGATGGCCTCTCAAAATGAAGAAGCATTTGAGAGGAAGGTAAACAGGAATCTCCTTTGGGCCTCCTCACCTCTACTTTATACAACCCTTTACAAATTCACTTTCAGTTTCCAGTAAATTCAAACAGGCAACTAAGACTGAGAGTGAAAATTGCTCTGAGGTATCATAAACTGGATTTCACAGGAACACCCACCCACTATTGCCTCCCATGTCCCCATTGACATATTTCAATGAAGAGAGGCTAGTAAGACAATGAGAATGCCCTTCCCATTACCTGCCTACCCACTGTCAACCTGCGTTACACATTATGACAGGCAAGGAAGAGATCAGGCAGGCAGCCTGCTCCGAGGACGGGGGCTTAATTCTTTAGACAATGCCTCATGACTGAGGGTAAATTTCTTTCACTCAGGGGTTTTGATCTGACTAAAGTAAGCCATGGATGGATCCCATACTCTGCCACAGCTGGGGAAGGTGCATTTTGAAAAGGTGGGATAAGTGTTTTTGTTGCATGCACCTCCAATGTTGTGCTTGCCTTCACCTGGGCCATTTGAAGATGCTCATGCTGGTTGGCAGCTTTGTGAATGCCTCTTCTACAGTTTGGGTAGTCTTGGCAGAGGGAATCTCACAAGTCAGTGGGAGCATTGCATTTTTTTCAGGGATGCATCGAGTGACTGTGATGGAGGTTCATAATATATTTATTGCTACTTGGGAACTTGGGACCTTAAGTGGTCTTTGTTTTGAAGATCATAACATGTTCTTGTTTTGTTGGAGTTATTCTTAGCACAAAGGAAAACAGCTGTGGTTGAAGGCTTCAGAATATCTCTGTAGGAGTTCCTTAGGGTCTTGTCCTCAACCCAACCATCTTCAGCTGCTTCATCACTGACCTTCCCTCCATCGTAAGGTCAGAACCAGGGATGTTCACTTAAAACTGCACAATGGTTAGCTCCTCAGGTACTGAAGCAGTTCACGTCCAGATGCAGCAAGACCTGAACTATATCCAGGCTAGGGCTGACAACTGGGAATTCACATTTGCACTGCTTAAATGCCAGGCAATGATTATCTCCAAAAATAAAGGCAATCTAACTAAGGTCGCTTGACATACAATAGCTTTACCGTGCCTAAATCACCCACTATCAACATCCTTTTCATAATCAGAAATTGAACTAAACAAGCCACATAAATACTATGGCTACAAGAGCAGGTTAGGAATAGCGCAACGAATAACTTACCTCTGGCTACCTAAAGCATGTCCACCTCTACAAAACAGAAGTCAGATGAGCGTTGGAAAATTCTCTACTTGCCTACTCCCCACCGCCTTGTCCAGGGCACCTCAGGATGGGCAATAAATGAGAGCTCAACCAGTGAAGCCCATATCCGAGGAATGAATTTAGGAAAATGTTCCATTAAAGGCTAACTTTTTTTAAAAAGTAATTTTGAACAATCAGTGCAAAACAGCATATAAAAGAAAGATTTTCTGAAGGAGGGCTTCGACCCGAAACGTCAACTTTCCTGCTCCTCTGATGCTGCTTGGCCTGCTGTGTTCATCCAGCTCTACACCGTGTTATCTCTATAAAAGAAAGCATGTTGTTATCATTAAAAATCCAGTAAGTCACCTGAGAAGGTCACTGCTAAGGTTTATGCTGGTTTAGGTTTTACAACCAGTAGAGAGCTTGTGAGAGGGAGAGAGAAAAAGAGAGAAAGAGCCAAACCAGTTGATGCAGAGAAAAAAGCATCATGGGTGAGTGAGCAGGCGGTACAAAGGCTAGTTGGGTTTGAAGAGAGGGAGGAGACAAGTGTGAGAGATGTTGGTACTTACCCTGACTGAGAGGAGAACATCATTGACCTTCTTCCTTCACTGCTGGACACTCCTCTCTGTGGCTGAGACAATGCTGAACTGGGTGAAAACCTTGCACTAGATTGGCAGTGTCTGATAGTATGGCATTTTGTGCCCACCCTGGGAAAGATGATGTGCCTGTTCTGCATCACTGTCTCCACCAGAACCTTCAGGACCTTGTCTGCAATTTCCTCTTATTTGCCACAGCTGGGACCTATCGCAAGGTATACAGGGCAGCTCCATACTGATAGAGTGCATAAGAGATTTTTAATGATTGCAAAGGCACCAGGCATACCAGCGTATTCCAGGATATCCTGGCAGCAGTGAGTTCTTCTAGATATAACAAGTGGTAGAATCCAGGGAGCATCAGACGAGAAGGATGCCAATAGGTAGATGATGATGTGAGCTTGAAATGAGAAAACTAGGTGATGGCTTAGAGGTATTATTGCTGGACTGTTAATCCAGAGCCCCAGATAACGTTTTGGGGATCTGTGTTCAAATCCCACCATGGCAGATGGTGGAATTTGAATTCAGTAAGATATCTGGAATTAAGAATCTAATGATGACCATGAATCCATTGCTCGATTGTCAGAAAAAAAACCCATCTGGTTCACTAATCTCCTTTAGGGAAGGAAACTGCCATCCTTACCTGGTCTGGCCTACACGTGACTCCAGACCCACAGCAAAGTTCTGACTCTTAACTGCCTTCTCGGCAATAAATGCTGCCTAGCCAGTGATGACCTCATCCTGTTAATGAATAAAACAAAAACATTTTACTCCTCATGGACAGAAACCCTCTACTAAACCCAGCAAAACTGACACATAAACAAAAAATACAGTTCATCCCACAAAGGTAAATGGCGAGAAATAGCCAGAGAAATCACAAAGTCTTCTAAAAGCAGATCGAAATCAAAATATTGCTAGACGTGGAGTAGGGCCAGTTGAGCATCTAAAGGGCGATTTATACATGGAAGCAAGAGACATGTCTGAGGTGTTGAATTTATACTTTGTATTTGTCTTTACCCAAGAGGTGGATATTATGCGGGATATGGCGACAGAGGAGGAAATGCGAGCAGTCTGCATTTGAAATACACTGTCTGGAATTCAGGTGGAGGCAGATTCATAGATACATTCAAGAGGGAGTGGATGATTATTTAAATGGAAACAATATGCAGGATTATGAGGAAAAGGAGCTTGACACGAAGTTAAGAGTTGATTCAGACAGCATGAGCCAAATGGTGTCTTTCTGCAGTGTGATAATTCTGTGACTCTGCGAAATGGTAGACCCGCAAAAGAATTTCTGGTATGTAGATACCATGGTTGGTTTAGGAAGCCATTAGTATTTGAAAGGATTAACTGACATTATGAGATAAGCTCCACTCATCAGGATACAAAGGACTGTCTCTGGAAGGGCGATCTAGCATGCAATTTGCATTCAATACAGTGATATTGTGTGTCATGGAGAGTTCTACCTCTCCCTGGTGCTGTGAAGGATTGGTCTGACCTTGGTGATGCGCGAATGTCCAAGTACTTAACACTTTCTATACAATTTCCTGTTTGCTTCCTGCATTTGAGCAGGATGCAGGACTGAGGTCAGGAGGAAATTCTTCACCCAAAGGGTTGTGAATCTGTGGAATTCCCTGCCCAGTGAAGCAGTTGAAGCTACCTCGCTGAATGTTTTTAAGGCAAGGCTAGATAAATTTTTGAACAGTAAAGGAATTAAAGGTTATGGTGAGCGGGCAGGTAAGTGGAGCTGAGTCTCAAAAAGATCAGCCATGATCTTAGTAAATGTCAGGGCAGGCTCATGGGGCTGGATAGTCTACTCCTGCTCCTAGTTCTTATGTTCTTATGTTCTTATTTTCGCAGTCAGATCCACTGACATCGAGCTGCTGTTCTTCTCTGACTGCTGCTAGCTGACTGTCACCTACAGGATGACCAGTGAACCAGCAAGAATACCTGGAAGCTGAATGTGAAACTGTTGACTCAGAAAACATTGAGGAGCACAAAAGGAATTACACTGGTTGGAGAACTGTGAAGGCGATCTTTGAGTCTCCATCGGATTGGTGGGAAACAGCCAAAGGGAACATCAAGAGTTTCTTTATCCTCAAAGGTGTTCAGAAAGCGAGAGAGGGGTATAGAAAACTATCCAAACTCCAGAAAAGCATGCAAGACCTACTCCTTCTGCAGACAATGGAGGTCAATGTTACAGAGGAGATCCAGGAGGTGAAAAGCCAGCAAGTCTTGCTCTTTGCCTCAGAGGCCTCCAAAATAATCTTCTGGTCCAGGGTTTACATCATGGAGCAGGGTGAAATGTGTTTGTGCTTCTTCTTCCAGAAGATGTATTAGAAGAACTCGGTGATAAGCAGCCTGAAGGAAGAAGATGGCTGGGTAATGTCATCTCAGTCTGATGTCCTGAGGATCAGCAAATGTCAGATTGTATGACATGAAGCCCACAGACAGTGTGGTCTCCCAGTTGTTCCTGTCCTCTATCACGGAGGTCTTAAACGACAACACGTGGGAGAGGCTGGTCTAGCCATTATCTCTGGACGAGCTGACCAAGGCCCTGACGTCCTTAGAAAAGAATAAAACTCCTGGAGGTGACTGCTTGCTGGCTGAGTTGTATTCAGCTCTGCGGCACTTGATTGGCCAGGGGCCGCTGGAGATGTACAACAGTATTCTTCTGTCAGGTAGCATGTGCGAATCCATGAGGAAAGGAATCATCACTCTCATCTACATGTGGAAGGGGGAGAGGAAGGAGATTAGAAATTGGTGATCAATTTCACTGCTGAATGCTGACTACAAAACCCTGTCTAAGATCATTGCCAACAAGGTCTGGTCTGCTCTGGGATTGGTGATTCACCCCACCATGTGCTGTACTGGCCAGGGCAATTTCTGAGAGCCTTGTGCTGCTCAGGGATATGATCACCTATGTGCAGGGTAGAGGATGGATGCCTGTCTCATCAGCATGGACCAGGAGAAGGCCTTTGACAGGATAATGCAAATGTACATGTGGGACATGTTCTCCAAAATGGGCTCTGGGGAGGGAATTCACAACTGGATCCAACTACTCTAGACTAACATCATTATTGCAGTCTCAAGCAATGATTGGGAATCAGAAAGCTTCCCGATCAGATCTGGAGTCAGGCAGGGCTGCCCACTCTCTCCTGCCATTTGTGTATTGTATAAAGCCTTTTGCTGAGTACATCAGGAAGGATGCAAGCCTGAGAGAGGTGACTATTCTAAGCAGCAGAGGCCTACGGGTCAAAACCTCCCTGAACATGTCGCACTTTTCTGCTCAGATCCGTTGTCAGTGCACAGATTCATATATACCCGCAACCAGTGCAAACTGGCCTCAGGAGCCAAGGTAAATCGAGGCAAGAGTGAGACCATGTTCTTCAACAACTGGGTCAACTGATCCTTTACCCCCTCCACTTGTCAGGACAGATTACCTGAAGGTGCTACGAATATGGCTCAGAGGGTCGTGCGCAAAATCTTTGGAGGAGTGCATTGCCAAGACACAGCATTGAAGAACACCACTCCCTGTCCATTGTGGGTGAAAACCTGGTCAGCAGGTGTGAGGCACTCTCTCTGTTGTTGCATGTCACACAGGTCTGGCCCAATGCCCGAAACTGTGCTCTTGCAGTCACCCGAGCCATTGTCCACTCTGTCTGGAGGTCTAAGATGGACTGTGTCTGCAGGAACTCCACGTACCAAACTATGGAGAAGGGAGGGAAGAATGTCGCCTAATGTCACCTTCATCCTGATGGCCACCTTTGTGTGCGGCTGCATCAAGCTGTGCGTAGGCTCTTGGGATTACCAAGTGTCAGTACGTAATGAGGTTCTACCTGCACCTAATGTTGTGAAAGATGGGACTGGCCCCTTTGCCATGGGATGCTCCAAGTAGTTGCGTCCAATCTGTCCTTCGTGGAGAAATTTCCTTTGACCATAAATCCATCAGGAACTGGTCACCATGTTGTGTGGTTCTTTGACAGACTGTCAAAATCATTTGGCAAAATGCCTAATCACCAGAGCTTTCCAACAAGCATCAAGAGATTGCTTGGCTGGTGGTAAGAAGGGCACTACTGTGAGATCCTTCAAGTACAGCTGGTCAAACTGTGCCACCACACACTGCCCTTGAAGCAGCTGCGGGGGCGCAGTGACTATCACATATCTTCTGGAATGTGCCTTTGCAAAGGAAGTCTGGAGGAAGATGCAGTGGTTTGTGTCAAGGTTCATCCTGAGCAGTTCTGTAACGCAGGACTCTGTGCTCTACGGTCTGTTTGCCAGGACACACACTGAGACAAACATTGAATGCACCTGGAAAATCATCAACTTGGTGAAAGAAACTCTTTGGTCTGCCCGAAACTTGTTGATCTTCCAGTTGAATCGACTCTCTAGCCTCAAGTAACGCTGATCTTGCAAACATTGATCTCACTCAGCACACGCCCTGTGCAATGTAACCTGTACACCTCTTAAGTCTTTTTGAGCTGTACATCCTTTGCTTACTGTGATCTGCCTGTACTGCTCATAAAGAAGGCTTTTAACTGTATTTCGGTACATGTGACAATAAATAAATCAATCAATTAAAAATGTTTAAAATAGCAGCATAATTCAACAAGAGTTAAAAACATTGAAGGCAGAAGACAATTAATTAGAAATCAGCTTTGAAGAAAAGTATATTTTTATTATAAAAATGAAAATATTCTTAAAGAGAATGCCATTGTTCTGCATCTGAGCTGATGTGAATAATGTGAAGACGAAGCAGAAAGAACACAAACCATTTGTATGGTATAAGATGGCATGAAAACTGATAGGAAGAAGGAGAAATTGGAAAATTCATTTCTTCCATCTTTGGCGAAAATAAAAAAAGTACATAATGTCGTCATTCTAGAACATTTCAATATTCTTTAAATGCTTGAAAATAATCAACTAAACTGTTGAAATTGTTTGCACAAGTTAAGACTCCAAACTGTAAAACCAAATAAATCTACAATCTCAGAGAGCAGTGAATCTGTGGAATTTGCTACCACAAAAAAAACTTGAGGCCAACTCATTGTCTGATTTCAAGAGTTGGATATAACACTCAGGGCTAAGGCATTATAAGATGTTGGGGGAAAGCTGGATAAGGCTATTGAGTTGGATAATCAATCATGATCACAATGAAAGGTGGAGCAGGCTCAAAGAGATGAACAACCTACTCTTGCTCCTATTTTCTATGTTTCTATGTTTATTTTTTTTAAACTTTCTTACAACAGTTTTATTTTACACAATATTATGTATAAGAGTTGGCAGGTCATGTTACAGTTGTATAGGACTTTGGTTTGACCACATTTGGAATACTGCGCACAGTTCTGGTCGCCACATTACCAAAAGGATGTGGATGCTTTGGAGAGGGTGCAGAGGAGGTTCACCAGAATGTTGCCTGGCATGGATGTTGCTAGCTATGAAGAGAGGTTGAGTAGATTAGGATTATTTACATTAGAAAGACGGAGGTTGAGGGGGGACCTGATTGAGGTCTACAAAATCATGAGAGGTATAGACAGGGTGGATAGCAAGAAGCTTTTTCCCAGAGTGGGGGACTCAATTACTAGGGGTCACAATTTCAAGGTGAGAGGGGAAAAGTTTAAGGGAGATATGCATGGAAAGTTCTTTACACAGAGGGTGGTGGGTGTCTGGAACGCGTTGCCAGCGGAGGTGGTAGAGGGGGGCATGATAGCGTCATTTAAGATGTATCTAGACAGATACATGAATGGGCAGGGAGCAGAGGGACACAGATCCTTGGGAAATACGTGACAGGTTTAGATAGAGGATCTGAATTGGCACAGGCTTGGAGGACCGAAGGGCCTGTTCCTGTGCTGTAATTCTCTTTGTTCTTTGTTTGTTAATATTTAGATATCATGACAATGGAAAAAGATTTGACACCTTGGTGCAGATTGAAAATCACAAATCCTTTAGGTAGGGATTTGAACTATATCATGAGGAAGAGACAAATTATGCGATACAGAATTGTTTCAGGATTATAGAATAAGCCTTGAGAGGGACAACTGAATAAATTTATTCTCTAAATTAAGAAATTACATCACTGCTATAGGTGTAATATTTTGATTGATTGATTTAATGTTGAGATACAGTGAACAGTGTTGTTTTGCGAGCTCTACATACCATACAAAGTGCATCGAGGTAGCAGAACAGAGTGCAGAATACAGTGTTAAAGCTGCATAGAAGGTCCTGAGAGAGAGATCAAGAGCCTGATGACAGCAGGGAAGAAGCTGTTCTTGAATCTAATTTGACATGTACTCAAAATTTATATCTTCTGCCTGAAGGAAAAGGGTGGAAGAGAGTATACCCAGGGTTTGAGAGGTCTTGATTCCTGAAGAAGGGTCTAGGCCCGAAAAGTCAGCCTTCCTGCTCTTCTGATGCTGCTTGGCCTGCTGTGTTCATCCAGCTCTACACCTTGTTATCTCAGATTCGCCAGCATCCGCAGTTCCTATCTTTGATTATGTTTGTTGCTTTCCTGAGGCAGCAGGAAGTATACATAGAGTCAGTGGATGGAAGGCTAGTTTGCATGATGGACTAGCGCATCCAAGAAAATTGGTAAGAGTTTGTACCTTCCTTAGCCACTTTTGCTGCAATTTTTGAAAAAAATTAAAGTAAATCCAATATCGCTTGCCTCCAAGTTGCATCCAGGATTTATTGCTGAAGGAAATTATCCCTGGTGAAGCTGGTATAATGACAACATTTAAATATTAACAAGATGGATACATGAACAGGAAGGAATTGGAAGGATATGGGCCTAGATTATTTTAGGGTATCTGGTCAGCATGGGTGAGTTGAACCAAAGGGTCGATTTCCATGCTGTACAAATCTATGACTCTATGAAATTCACTAGCTATCTTTAACATAGATTTCTAAAACTTCACAGCAATAAATCGAAAATTTTGTAGCCCTTTTCAGTCCTTTGTCATTGTTGCTATAATTTTAAACAAAATTTCAAGTTTTGGAAATCCATATTACAGATAGGTAGTGAATTTCTGGAGTCCGTTCAAGATAACTCTTACAGAAAAATGTCCTGGATGCAACAAGAGGAAAAACAATATTGTATTTAGTAACGAGCCATGAGTCGAATTTAATTAGTAACCTAATTGTATGTGAACATTTATCAAAGAATGATTATAACATGATCAAGTTCGGTGTAACATTTGAAAGCGAAGAACATGAATCAGCTACTAGAGTTTTAGAGTTAGGCAAGGTCTGCTTTAACAAGATGAGACAGTGATTGTCCACAGTAATTTAGGAAAATCTATTACTGGGTAAAACAACTGAAGATCAGTGACGGATGTTTAAAGAAACTTGTAAAGAATACAAAACCAGTTTATACCCCTGGGAGGGAAAAGTTCCATTTCACAGAGTAAAAAAAAAAGCCATGGATAACTAAAAAGATAAAGAGCAGCATAAAACTAAAAGAAAGGACTTACAAGAATGCATAAAATAGCACAGAGGCTACTGAATAGGAAAGATACATAAACCAGCAAACAGCCACGAAGCAGCTTATAAGAGCTAAATAAAGAAATAGAAAAGGAAATGTGCCACGTACATTAAAAACCATAAGAAGAAATGTTAGCTACGAAAGGGAAAACGAGTGATCAGGAGCAATGTTGGTCTACTAAAGAATGAAAGTGAGGACATGATCAATGACCATGGGGAAATGACAGACCAGTTAAACAATTACTTTACCTCAGTGTTTACAGCAGAAAAGGAATATAACATGCCAGAAGTCCCAAAGAAACTAATAGGGACAGGGACAGAACAAAATTAATGCTAAGTAAAGCGTCGGTAATGAGGAAATTAATGGAGTTAAAAAGTGACAAATCCTTGAGACTTGACAGTTTCCATCCGAGGCTGTTAAAGGAAATAGATGACCACATTGTAGGTGCCCTAACTATAAGCCTTCAAATTCCCAACATCCAGGAGTTGTCTGCAAAATTCTCACTTTTTAAGAAGGGCAAAAGAGGAAAACCGGGGAATTACAGAGAGTTGGCCTGAACATCTGAGAAGGAGAGTCAACACAATGTGGAGCTGGAGGAACACAGCAGGTCAGGCAGCAGGAGAAGTAGGAAAGTTGATGTTTTGGGTCAGGACCCTTCTTCAGAACTGACAGAAATTGTTTGAATCTACATCCTGCTTTCACACTGAGGGGATTCTATGATTCTTTGGCCTGCCATACTTGGGTGACATCTGATGTATTTACTTGCAATTTAAGGAGACTCTACTAATACCAAAAGTGTCCAGCTCAAATTGTGTATATTTTCGTAGCTGTAAGAGAGCCAGCTAATGTAAGAATCATCAAGAAAGAGTTCGAATAGTTGGTTATTGCTTCAAATTTTGTGTTCTTCAGAATGCTGATGAGTTTGTCCTCCACTGATGCTGTGGAAATGAAAGGTGATATGAGACAGAATTGGATTTTCTTCTATGTAAATAGCAAAATTTCAAATTAGCAACTGAGTTGAACAAAAAACGGGAAAAAAGAGTAGCCATTTTCCCATCAATGCTGGGAAGGAATGCTACAAGTCATTTTGCACCCCATACATCAAAGTGAAGAAAAAAGTTAGATTGAAGAAATTCTGTAGGCCTTGTATGATATTCTGTACCTTCCACTAAAGTTACTTATAAATGATACTTGTTCAAAATCAGAGAGAGAAGGAGAATCTTGATCATTACGCATTGAGAAGTCTTGCTGAATCTATTATTTTAGACAACTGATTGATGATTTCATCAGCAATAGGATTGTTTTAGACGTAAGGGATCCTGTCATGAGATTGCATCTGCTGAGATAGGAGCCCAAGCAAGCTATCAATGTATGCAGAAGCTTTAAGATTGTCAAACAATGAGGGTGCATTAATGGCAGAATGGATAATGCTTCAGATTATGCTGAGAGATGGTTCAGGCCTAATGAGAACACCATAATGGAACAGATTAAAAAATACTTGCAAAAGGGCCAGCAGAAAGAACAAGGTCAATTTACAGCATATAAAAATTGCAGGCTACACAGCACCAAAGAAAAGGAAATGTATCCAATATGAGAAAAGTAGTGATAGTACAAACTGCCGTTGCTGGATTCTGAGATAACACAATGTGGAACCGGAGGAACACAGCAGGCCAGGCCCGACCCTGTCCTGACCTGAAACATCAGCTTTCCTGCTCTTCTGATGCTGCCTGGCCTGCTGTGTTCCTCTGGCTCCACACTGTTATCTGAGAAAAGTAACGCTTTTTAGAAGCAGAATCATTTTGGGAGCAAATATTCAGCAAAAAGAAGCAAAGCAAGCCTGAAAAGGTGACTGATGTAGAGAGTACGGCAAATCACTTTGCATCCCATAACAGGTAGGTGTCATCTGGATGCAAGGTGATAAATGTTTTGTGACCACTAGAACAATAACTGCAGGAGTATCAAGTGTACACGAGGTGTCAGACAGACTTCAGTATTTTATGCAATAATATGTACTTTGCAGACCCATGCAAAGTGGCTCAAGATGGTGACCCAAAATTGAAGCCCTTGAAAATAAAACTGCGGCCAAATGATAGAACAATATTCATCGCGAGAGTGCAAATGAAGTTGGGAAGAATGAAGATCTGCAGGTCCAGGCAGTCGACAGTAAACATAATTAGTCATTTCAGCTGAAGTGAGTCTAAAGCTTTGAATGATAAAGCTACATATTTGCGTCATTGCACAGGCTGTTAAGCCATTGACTGCTGAACAAATCCTAAAAGATTACAAAATGTATTTTAAGATCTTGGACATTGTACCAGTGAATATCGTCTCAAAATAGATGAGAGTGTGAGACCGACTTATCATCTGATGAGGAGAGTTCCAGTTGCCCACAAACTCAGCCTGCCAAAAGAAATAGAGGAACTGGCAGTTGCACTGGTCCAGGATGTCCAAAAAAATAGGAAAGAAAGATAAGAAAAGCTAGAAATCATTCTTTGAAGAGCTGACAGCTAGTGCAACTGAAAGCAGAAGAGACAGTCACCACAGAACATCATAAGAAAAAGCATGATAAAACTAAAGAACAGAATGCAAAACAAAAGGATCAGCTTGCTAATAGAATCATAGAATCCCCACAGCGTGGAAGTAGGTTATTAGGCCCATTAAGTCCACACCGACCCTCTGAAGAGCATCCCACACAGACCCAGACTGCCTACCCTATCCTTTTAACTCTGCATTTCCAATAGTTAATCCACCTAGCCTGCAAATCCTGGATCTTGTGGGCAATTTAGCATGGCCAATGCACCTAACCCGCACATTTTTAGATTGTGGGGGGAAACTGGAAAACCTAGAAGAAATCCACGCAGACATGGGGGGAATGTGCAAACTCCACACAGACAGTTCCCCAAGGATAGGATCAGACCTGGGACCCCGACGCTGTGAGGCAGCAATGCTAACCACTGTGACACTATGCTGCCCCAGTGTAGTGTGAATATGTAGTGGAAAATCTATCAGATTTAGTGAGAAGCAAATGAGAGTGCAAAATATTCTGAAATTCATCAACTCAAAAGAGGCTTTGAATCTGAAAGAAACGTGGGTTGCTCAAATGAAAGAATTAATTTTTCAAAAAGCTAAAAGGATTTCTCAAGCGAGAGTAGAAATGACGGATAGTCGAATTTCACTTAGATAAAAGTGCCAAACTGTTGCCAGAGCTGAATACTGGAGAACCAGTGAGAATGCCAATGTTCAACAGGAACTCACTAGTCAGCCTATGTGGAAACTGAGGAACTGTGTAAAGCACTTGCCGCTTTGTGCATGTATAGTGACCAGGAGTAACCAGCTCTAAGATGGAAGAGCAGCAATGGCAGTGCAAAACCAAAATTCTTGCCAAGGAAGAAGATACACATCTAGGTGACCATGGCTGACAAAAAAAATCAGAGACAGCATAAAAGCAAAAGAAAAAATATACAATGTGGTGAAAATTTGTGGGAAGTCAAAAGATTGGGAAGACTTTAAAACCTGGCAGAGGATACCTAAAAAAAATCAATATGGGAGGGTAAAAGAGGAAATGTGAGGGTAAGCTAGCTCGTTATGTAAAAGAAGATAGCAGGAGTTATTTTTTAGATATAAAAAAGGTAAGAGAAAGGTAAGAGTTCGTATTTTAGACTGCTGGAAAATGGGCTACAAAGAAATGGCAGAGGAACTGAGTAGGCACTTTGCGTCAGCTCTCACAACGGAAGACACCAGCAGCATACCAGAACTTCATGAGACTCAGGGGCAGAGGTGAGTGTAGTGGCCATCACTAAATAAAAGGTGCTGAGGAAACTGAAAGGTCCAAAGTTGGATAAATCACCGGACCAGATGGAATATACCCCAGGGTTCTGAGGGAGATAACTGAGGAAATTATAAAGGCATTGATGGTAATTTTTCATCAGTCACTGAAGTCAGGGATGTTCCAGAGGACTAGAAAATGATGAATGCAACACCCCCATTTTAGAAGGAAGGGAGGCCGAAAATGGGTAATTACAGATTGTTAGCCTGACCTTAGTCACTGGTAGGACCTTAGAGTCCATTATTAAGGATGAGATTGCAGAGTATTTGGAATAGCATGGTAAAATAGGACTGAGTCAGCATGGCTTCATCAAAGGGAGGTCATGCCTGTCAAATGTGTTAGAATTCTTTGGGGAGGCAATGATCAAGTCAATGGAGAGCCAATGGACATGACCTATTTGGATTTCCAGAAGGCTTTTGACAAGATGCCACAGAAGATGCTGCTAAATAAGGTAACAGCCCATGGTGTGAGGGGCAAGGTATTGCAATGGATAGAAGATTAGATGATGGGCAGAAGGCAAAGAGTGTAAATAAAGGGGTGCTTTTCAGGATAGCAGCTGATGAACAGTGAAATTCTGCAGGGTCAGTGTTAGGACCACACTATTCACATTATACACTGACAATCTCGAAGACGGAACTGAGGGCTTGGTTGTTAGGTTTGATACAAAGATTGATGGAGGGATGGATAGTGTTGAGGAAACAAGGAGGCTGCAGAAGGATTTGAACATTCTAGGAGAGTGGGCAGAAAGGTGGCAGTTGAAATACAATGTGGAAAAGTCTGAGGTTTGGTGGCAAGAATCAAGATGTGCATTATTTTCTAAATAAGGAAATGTTTCAGAAATCTGAAACACAAAGGGACTTGAGAGTACAACGCGTAGAGCTGGATGAACACAGCAGGCCAAGCAGCTGCTTGGCCTGCTGTGTTCATCCAGCTCTACAACTTGTTATCTCAGATTCTCCAGCATCTGCAGTTCCTACTATCTCGGGACTTGAGAGTCCTAGTTCAGGATTCTCTTAAGATTAACATATAGGTTCATTTGGCAGTTAGGAAGACAAATGTAATGTTAGCATTCATTTCAAGGGAGCTAGAATACAAGAGCAGGGACATAATGCTGAGGCTATATAAGGCTCTGGTGAAGACATCATTTGAAATATTGTAAGCAGCTGGACTGCATAGCTAAGGAAGAATGTATAGACCTTACAGAGGGCCCAAAGGAATTTTACAAAACTAATCTTGAGAATGAATGGCTTGTCACATGAGGAGCAGTTAGGAACTCAGGGTCTGTACTCAATGATGTTTAGAAGGATGAGGGAGATATCATTGAAATTACAAAACAGTGAGAGGCTGGATAAAGTGAACACAAGGAAGCTGTTTCTACCAGTAAGACAATCCAGGACATGAGGGTACATCCTCAGGCTGAATGGATGGCCCTTTAGAACTGAGATGAAGAGGGATTTCTTAAACTCATTGCTGCAGAAGGCTGTGGGGGAAACGCCATTGAGTGTATTTTAGAGAGAGAGAGATAGGTTTTGATTAATAACAAAGACAGAAATTGCTGGAAAATCTCTGCAGGTCTGACAGCATCTGTGGAGAGAAATTAGAGTTAACATTTTGGGTCCAGTGACCCTTCTTCAGAACCAGAATCATAGAATCCTTACAGTGTGAAAGCAGGCCATTCAACCCATATTGACCCCCAAAGTGCATCCCACTCTGACCAACCCTATTCCAATAACTCTGCATCTCCCATGGCTAATCTACCTAACCAGCACATCCCTGGACACTATGCGGAATTTAGCATTGCAAATCCACCTTACCTGCACATCTTTGGACTATGGAAGGAAACCATAGCACCCGAGGAAGCCCATGCAGTCACTGGGGGGATGTACAAACTTCACACAGACAGTCAGCTGAGAGTAGAATTGAACCTGGGTCCCTGGCGCTGTGAGGTAGCAATAGTATCCATTGAGCTACTGTGCCACACATTCCAGATTTTCATCATCCTCAGGAGAAAAAGGGTTTCTTTTTTCCGTTGGAATTAAGATAACTTCAAAGTGAGAAAGAGATGTTGACTCAACCTAAAAACAGTAACTGACAACTGATATAATCAGCTCCAGAGTACTCAAAGGCTCTGTTGGGGTTTGGTTGGTGAGACTGACTGACTTATGGATTGTGGTGAGTAAATCATATGAGTAGAAACTGGATCACTTTCTACAGGGGAAGTAACGACTTTGATTGATGGCTGACTATGCAATGCAGTACAGCACAGGAACAGGCCCTGCACTGATTCCAAGTCCTTATTTGGACCTGCTACTTATTGTCCATGCACACACGCTATCCCTCTGTTCACCTCCTGTTTTTGTATATATCAAGATTTGCCTTAAACATTGCTAACGTTCCTGCTTCCACCACCTCCACCGGCAGTGCATTCCAGGCATCCACCACCCTCTGTGTGAAACAACTTCCCTGTTCTTCTCCCCTAAATGTTCCCCCTCTCACCTTGAAACTGTGCCCTCATGTAGCTGACTTTTTCACCCTGGGAAAAAGCCTTGGACTATCTACACTATCTACACCTGTCAAAATTTTGTGGACCTCGACCAGATCACCCCTTAGACTCCATCTTTCTAGTGAAAATAATCTGAATTTACCCATCATTCCCTCTTAACTAGAACCCTCCAGACCAGGCAATATCCTGCTAAACCTTGTCTGTATCCTCTCCAAAGCATCCACATCCTTCCGGCAGTGTGGTGACCAAAACTCCATGCAATATTCCAAATGTGGCCTAACTGAAGGTTTATACAGCTGTAACTAGTCAGAAGCTCTGCTGTACCAATGTGCAAGGATTTATTGTGTCTATTGCAGGGGTTCAGAAATTTTGGGTACATCAACCTGTAGCTAGATGTGCAAAATCAAAACTTTTGGAAATACTTGTGAGATCTGGCAGCATTCATAAAGAGAAAAACAGAATTAACCTTAACAGGACAGTAACCTTTGATCAGAGCTGGGAGATCTTAGAAATGTGAAAGGATTGGGGCAAGTGAAGGTGAGGGAGGATAGTCCAAAGACCAAAAAGAAAAGCCCCTAATAGGATGGAGGGGAGGAAAGATTAAAGTGCACATTGTACAAGGAAGGGAATGGGAAAGAGACGAGTAAAGAAACAAAAGAAGAGACGACGTCCCTCTGGATTTTGTTGAACTTCATTGGAACATTATTAGGATGCTTCAGGGCAACAATGTCAGTGACAGCAAGGTGCTAAAATGAAAGGACCTGAAACTAAGGGCCACGCTTGTGAACTAAAGGGAGATTTTTAAAAAATTCATTTACAGGACTTGGATGATGTTAACCAGACCAGTATTTATTGCCCATCACTAATTTGTCCAGAGGGAAGTACTATGGGTCTGGAATCATACTTAGGTAAGAATGCAGATTTTCTTCTCTAAAGGACACCAACATACCAGGCGGGCTCTTCCCCAATAAACAGCAACAGGTTCATGCTCATTATTAGACTATTAGTTCCAGATTTTTACTGAACTCAAACTTTACCATCTGCTATGGTCGGATTTGAACCTGGGTCCCTGGGTTAATAGTCTAACGATAATACCATCAGGCTATTACCTCCTCTGTCCCACATAGTGGTAACTCAGCCTGTGTTTCTCGGTGATAAAAGGTACTGCAGATGCTGGAGAATCCGAGATAACAAGGCGTGGGGCTGGATGAACACAGCAGAACAAGCAGCATCACAGGAGCAGGAAAACTTGACGTTTCGGGCCGAAACCCTTCATCAGAAATGGGGGAGGCGAAGAGGGTTCTGAAATAAATAGGGGGAGAGGGGGAGGCGGATAGAGGATGGATAGAGGAGAGGATAGGTGGAGAGGAGGCAGACAAGTCGAAGAGGCGGGGATGGAACCAGTAAAGGTGAGTGTAGGTGGGGGGGGTAAGGAGGAGATAGGTCAGTCCAGGGAGGACGGACAGGTCAAGGGGGTGGGATGATGTTAGTAGATAGGAGATGGGGGTGTGGCTTGAGGTGGGAGGAGGGTATAGGTGAGAGGAAAAACAGGTTAGGGAGGTGGAGATAAGCTGGGCTGGTTTTGGGATGTGGTTGGGGGAGGGGAGATTTTGAAGCTTGTGAAATCCACATTGATACCATTGGGCTGCATGGTTCCCAGGCTGAACATGATTTGCTGTTCCTGCAGCCTTCGGGTGGCATCACTGTGGCATTGCAGGAGGCCCAGGATGGACATGTCGTCTGAGGAATGGGAGGGGGAGTTGAAATGGTTCGCAACTGGGAGGTGCAGTTGTTTGTTGGAAACTGAGCGCAGGTGTTCTGCAAAGCGGTCCCCAAGCCTCCGCTTGGTTTCCCCGATGTAGAGGAAGCCACAACGGGTACAGCGGATGCAGTATACCACATTGGCAGATGTGCAGGTGAACATCTGCCTGATGTGGAAAGTCTTCTTGGGGCCTGGGATTGGGGTAAGGGAGGAGGTGTGGGGGCAGGTGTAGCACTTCCTGCGGTTACAGGGAAAAGTGCCGGGTGTGGTGGGGCTGGAGGGGAGTGTGGAGCGGACAAGGGAGCTGTGGAGGGAGTGGTCCCTCCGGAAGGCAGATAAGGGTGGGGAGGGAAAAATGTTTTTAGTGGTGGGGTCTGATTGCAGATGGCGGAAGTGTCGGAGGATGATGTGTTGGATCCAGGGGTTGGTGGGGTGGTACGTGACGATTCTTTTTTGATTATTATTGCGGGGACGGGGCGTGAGGGATGTGTTACAGGAAATGCGGGAGACACGGTCTAGGGCGTTCTTGACCACTGTGGGGGGGAAGTTGCGGTCCTTGAAGAATGAGGACATCTGAGATGTATGGGAGTGGAATGTCTCATCCTGGGAGCAGATGTGGCGGAGGCGAAGGAATTGGGAATAGGGGATGGCATTTTTGCAGGAAGGTGGGTGGGAGGAGGTGTATTCCAGGTAGCAGACGACATGTCCATCCTGGGCCTCCTGCAATGCCACAGTGATGCTACCCGAAGGCTGCAGGAACAGCAAATCATATTCAGCCTGGGAACCCTGCAGCCCAATAGTATCAATGTGGATTTCACAAGCTTCAAAATCTCCCCTCCCCCAACCGCATCCCAAAACCAGCCCAGCTCATCTCCACCTCCCTAACCTGTTTTTCCTCTCACCTATACCCTCCTCCCACCTCAAGCCACACCCCATCTCCTATCTACTAACATCATCCCGCCTCCTTGACCTGTCCGTCCTCCCTGGACTGACCTATCTCCTCCCTTCCCCCCCACCTACACTCACCTTTACTGGCTCCATCCCCGCCTCTTCGACTTGTCTGCCTCCCCTCCACCTATCCTCTCCTCTGTCCATCCTCTATCAGCCTCCCCCTCTCTCCCTATTTATTTCAGAACCCTCTTCCCCTCCCCCATTTCTGATGAAGGGTCTAGGCCCGAAACGTCAAGTTTTCCTGCTCCTATGATGCTGCTTGGCCTGCTGTGTTCATCCAGCCCGACGCCTTGTTATCTGTCTTTCTCGGTCTCTGTTTTTCACATGCTGTTTCTCTTACTCTCTTTCTCTCAGTCTCTCTCTTAGTCACTGTTCTCCTATTTCTTCATTGATTCTCATTCTCCTTTTTCTCCCATTCTGTTTCTTAGTCTCTGCTACTAAGTGTAGCAATAATTACATCATGACATCATGATCAATATACAGTAAAAAATTTAAAGGAGTGCAAAAAATACTTGTTTCACCTGGAATGGAGTCATTCAGATTTTGGACAGGAAGGAAGGAGGAGATAAAAAGGTTTGTTGCATCTTATGTGTTTTTATGGCCAGATGCCATAGGAAGGGGATTGACTCTTGAGTGACTGAGGAGGAAGAAACAGTCCCTTCAGGATGCTGCGAGCAGTGGGGAAGAAGAAGTGTTCAATGGTGCATTATGCAGAAGATGGAAGAAATGGCAGAAGATGATCCATTGAGTATGGAATTTGATAGGGTGGTAGGTATGACAGGGGAAATATTGTCCTGATTTTGGAAGGCACAGGGGCAAGGTAAAAAATAAAAGTGTGAAATAGAACTGACACTTTCAGGAAGGAAGCAGAGACTTCCATGACGAGCCTGGTGGGGAATGGAGCAGTAGGAAGATTGGGCACCTATGGTGACAAACTACAGTTGGATTTTCTGGGTTTAGGTAAATGGCATCCCTATGTAAAACATATACCTAAAACGTATGTAAATATATATCAAGCTCCACATTTGCAAAACAATAACTCTATTTGTGTGGATTTCTCAGTTTTTTGTTTGGAAAAATTAAAGTATTGTGATTAGTTTATGTAGATTAAAAAAAACAAATAAATCATTGGAAATGAATTGACAACAGAGGAATTGTCTGCTTGTCAAACTGTTTTTCTTCAGATGTTTAATATTGCACATGTATTTCCCCCCCGTCCTATTATAAAAGAACAAAAGACAGTGGATGCTGGAGATCTGAGACAAACAAAGATAGAAATTGCTGGAGAAAATCAGGAGGTCTGGCACCATCTGTGGGGAAACAGAGTTGATGTTTGGAGTCCAGTGACACTTCTTCAGAGGGGATCACAACCAGGAAAAGATGGTATTCATACAGATGATGGTGAAAATGAAAAAGGGATGAATGGGTAAGTCGAGACAGAACCCAGAGAGAGAAAAATAGCTTGGCGGTTAAAGGGATTTTGAAAGTAAGACAGGGAGAAAGAGAAGCTTGATAGGGGATAATGGGGGCTATGAGCAGGTGAAAATAGTTCAGCTGTGCACAAAGTAACCCATGTCATAGTTGGACCATTTTTCACTGGAGCGCAGGAGCTTGAGAGGCAATCTTATAGAAGTTTATACAATATTGAGGGGATAGGCAGAGTTAATGATAGCTCTTTTTCCCTAGGATGGGGTATTTCAATACTGGGGGGCACATATTTAAGGTGAGAGGAGAGAGATTTAAAAAAAGACAATGGGGGTAAATCTTTTATGCCAAGGGTGGTTCATGTGTGGAATGAATTTCCTGAGGAAATGATGGATGTGGGTACTAGCACAACCTGTAAAAGGCATTTGGATAAGTATATGAATAGGAAAGATTTGGAAGGATATGGGCCAGGAGCAGGCAAGTGGGACTAGGTTAGTTTGGGATTATGTCCAGCATGGACTCGTTGGACCAAAGAGTCTATTTCCATGCCATATGATTCTATGACTCTATGACTTTACAACCCGGGGTATGAGGGTGGGTAATAAACATAGAAAGAGGTGTTTATGTTCTAAAATTATTAAACTCGACATTGAAAGCTGTAAGGCCCCCAAGTAGAAGATGATGTATTGTCAATACAGTGTGGAGCTGGATGAACACAGAAGATCAGACAGCATCAGAGGAGCAGGAAAGTCGATGTTTCAGGTTTACACACTTCATCAGGGCTGCCTGACCTGCTGTGTTCCTCCAGCTCCACACTGTATTGACTCTGACTCCAGTATCTGCAGTTCTGGCTGTCTCCGAGAAGATGAGGTATTGTTCCTCCAGATTGTGTTGCAGCATTGCAACAGGCCTGAGGCAAAAGTGTTGGCATGGGAACATGGCAGTGTGTTAAAGTGGCCAGGAAATAGACATTCAGGGCCATTTTTACAGGCAGAACATAAGTGTTCTGCATTTTGTCTACTCAAAAGCAACCTACATTTTGTCTACTCAGTGTAGAGGTGACTGCATGGTGAGTAGCCTTCTTATCCTACTTCATTTCATCCTATCTGCACTTTCTTTTATTCTTCAAAGACTTGTCTAACTTCTCCTTAATACTAGTTCCATATTGTACTCACTCTCTTGATAAAGAAAGTTTCTTCTAAATTCATTATCAGTGACTATTTTATATTTGTATTGCCTCATAAGCTATAAATTAATGATGGTGACATTGAAATATATTTATGTAGCATCCTTTTGTCTACTATTATTTTTGAGTCATTATAAATAAATCAGTTAATCCAGCATTAAAATAGTACACGGAGGAGTGTCATACAAAAGCTGTGAGAGCTAATTCACTAATATCAGCAGCAATAATTTCCAGGTTTAAATCAGTAAATTTTCTGCTTCCAAGCTCGCTGATGATTCAGTCGATAAATAAAGAATGTCATATGACACAAAGTTACAAAGACATGGAAAGTCTCAGATAGCATTCCAATTACATATAGCCTATTAGACCTCAGCCGAGATTACACTGGGATATTTCATTTGGCCTTAGTGTCACCAGGCCAAGAGAATTAAAAAGATAACACCCGTGTTCTCACTTTGAAAGCAATGTAATGGCTTAGTTGTAAACTGTACGTTCAACGTAGGATTATGCTCGATTCTAATAGAGTCATAGAGTCATACAGCATGGAAACAAAACCTTTGCTCCAACTCATCCAAGTCGACCAATTTTTGCAAACTAAACTAGTCCCACTTGCCCGTGTTTGGCCCATATCCCTCTGAACCTTTCCCATTAATGTATCTGTCCAAATGTCTTTTAAACGTTATAACTGTAACTGAATCTACCACTTCCTCTGGCAGCTCATTCCACATACGAGCTACCCTCTGAAAAAGTTGGCCCTCAGGTCGCTTTTAAATCTTTCTCCTCTCACCTTAGAAATATGCCCCCTAGTTCTGAACTCCCCAACCTAGGGAAAAGACCTTTGGTTATCACTTTATCGATGCCTCTAATGAAACAACATATAGTGATTAATATCAATGGTATGATGATATTATAAACCTCTATTAGGTCACCCTCAACCTCCTATGCTCCAGTGAAAAGTCCCAGCCTATCCAGCCTCTCCTTATAATGTAAGCCCTCCTGGTCAATCTTCTCTGAACTCTGACCAGCTTAATAATATCCTTCATGCCTGCCAATGGTTACTAACTGGGTTCACACAATAGTCACTTCAACATAAGAAACAGGAACAGGAGTTGGCCAAACGGTTCATTGAGCTTGCCCCTTCAATAAATAAAATCATTCCTGAACTTTCACATCAATTCCACTTTCCTGCACTATCCCATTGAAAAACATAATAGAATGCCACTAGCATTTGTGGAAATTGCACTCAAACAAACAAAAAGGGCCTTCAAAAAATAATGATAAAGGGAATTAAAGACAATTTACTCCTTACTTCTCAGAAATTTCTTAACAAAGCTGCTTCACAAAAGGCAACTCACATTGCATCTAGAAAGACAGACAGACTTTGATCCTTTTATCACGAAATAAAAGAGTGATAAACTTTCTATGCTTCATCTGAATACGAGGCAAAGTGACAAAGTTCAGCAAGTGCGCGGAGAACTGATGTAGATAAAATACTCAGCTCTTTATTCTGAGCTGCTTTCTGAATTCAGAGTATGAATTGTTCATATTGGAAAGGTATTATTACCATAATAATCACACAAGTTCTCATGCTAAAAACAAACACAACTGGAATATGTCATAGATATATGCAAAAGATTTACAGAAATTCAATGTAAAATTGATCTTTCCTCAACGTTATTTCCATTTCATTGATGTTAATCATAACATGTTGCTTCATTAGGTTTAAACATTCTTCACTGAGATTCAGTCCTGAAACTATTTCACACAGGTCTATTGAAATATATGTTCCCAGACTCTGGAGCAGGAGTATGCCATTTGACATTTTAAGCTTACTTGCTCATTTAACAAGGCCTGGTTGTCATCCCAACCCCAGCTTTGTGTCTACCCACAGTGACCCTCGACTTTCCTGATTGTCAAAAATCTGTCTGACTCAACCATGAATAAATTTAATCCCCAAGACTCCATAACTTTCTGGGAAAGGGAATTCCACAGACTGACACTAAGATATATGATTCTTCTTCACCTCTTTTCAGAAGGTAAACCTTTTATTTTTAAACTGTGTCCATTAGTTTTAGTGCCCCTACACCCAGCCCCCACATTCCCTTCTCACCCAAACTCAACAAGTCAAAACCAATGTGAATTACCACTTGTTTGCATTCATTTAATTAAATACGAATTAAATTAAATTATTTGTTAAACCTATTCGAATGCTGCCAAAATTGTCATGGTCATTCTATTACCTGGCCAAATTTGCACTTCCTTTGTAAGAAATAGGCATTTTCATATTCCATGCAATTTTCATGGAGTCAGACTAGGTTATGACTTGTGCCTCACAACCCCATAGTCATGAACTATAGTTTGAACATGGAACTATTTTGAAATACATGTTTAAAAGGGTTTTTTATGTCCCCTCTCTGTCACCCATGATGCTTTCATGCCTTCCATGTCCCTGCATGTCCCTTCCAGGCCTCTTCCATATTTCCTTTATGGCCTCCATCCATCCTCCATGTCCATTCACCCAACATGTACAATAGAATCAATGAGCCCAGAAATAGTAATATCGTGACCTAAACTGCACTTTTGAAAAGCATCCCTTCAAAAATCGTAGAATCCCTAAAGTGTGGAAGCAGGCCAGTTGGTCCATCGCGTTCAAACTGACCCTCCAAACAGCATTCCACCCAGACCCATTCCATCTCTGAAACCCTGCATTTCCTATGACTACCCACCTAGCCTGCACATCATGGATACTATGGGGAAATTTAGCATGGCCAAGCCACCTAACCTGCACATCTTTGGACTGTAGGAAGAAACTGGAGGAAACCCATGCAGACACAGGGAAAATGTGTAAACACCACATAGAGAGCCGCCGGAGGGTAAAATCGAACATGGATTTTTGGTGCTGTGCTGCAGCAGTGCTAACTACTGAGCCACTGTGCTGTCCTACAAAAAAACTCTTGAAAAGTAACTGTTACTTATACAAACTTATGGAAGTGTAAATCAGACTGAGCCAGTGTAGCATCAATAATAGAAGTCTTTACCTCACTTAATCCTGTATAAATAAACACACAGCCATTTAAGGAAACAGTTCAAAGAAAGAATAGCTTATTATACTCTCATAAAGACGTGACTCAAAGCAATTAACCTACTACCACCCAGGGAAACAGAACCCTGCTGAGCTAATAGATCAGTGAAACTTGAAGTTCAGGAATTAATAACGTGTCTACCTGAAGAAACAGATGTGTGGTCATTTGTTGTTATTGATTCAGTCGTTAAATGTTCCAAAGGATCTTACAAGCAATGAAGTAGTTTTGAAGTCAAGGTGCAGGTATGATATCAGAAAGTCAGAACTGCCAATTTACAAGTAGCAAACTTGCATCAGTAATAATGTGATTAAAAATAAATAGTCTGAATGATGTCAATTGACAGACACCAGGGTAACAGTGATAACTTCCTATTTTCTTTTTAAAGAAATTATAGAATCCCTACAGTGTGGAAGCAGGCCATTCAACCTATTGAGTCCACACTACCCTTACAAAGAGCATTCAACTCAGACCTGACTCCTTGCCCTATGCCCGTAATCCTGCATTTCCTGCACTGTGGGAGGAAACCCACACTGACACAGGGAAGAACATGCAAACTCGACACAGACAGTCACCCAAGAGTGGAATCAAACCCACATCCTGGGTGCTGTGGGGTAACAGTGCTAGCCACTGGGCCAACGATACTTGCATTGTATTGTTAGCATCCATCTGAGAGGATGGACAGAGCCTTGGATCAGAGTCTCATCCGTAGAACAGTCTCTCTGAAAATCTAACATTCCTGCAGTACTACACTGGAGTGGCAGTTTTGATTTAGCTTCAAGTTCTGCAGTGGAATCTGAACTCGCAAATTTCTGGCACAGAGGCAAATGTGCCACCAATGGAAGCGCACTCCAGAGAAATAAAATCAGAAAAGAGTGATGCATTATGTGACCTGAATTTGCTTCTCACTGCCAGGACATTGAAGATTTGTTTCTGAAAGCCTGGCTTGACATGAAATAATGGGCAATCACTCATGTTAGAAAATTACACTCAGTTGAAGAATGGAGAAAAAGCATATGTACTACACTGCCACCAAAGTTAGCTTATCTGCACCTCTTCCACCAAAGTGAAGGCATCTCCAATGTACCCCACTGCCTTTTAGGGATAAATATAATCTTCACTTAGAATGGCAATGTCAACCAGCACTGGCTAAAATTGTGACTTTGAGTTCTGCCATGAAAATGACTATGGACATTGTTAATTATTAACTCTAACTTGTATCTTTTAAAAGAAGTCTGCTATTGCTAAAATGTGATTACAGACGTAAATTCATTCACCATCCAGCAAAATCCTGTGGTCAAATCCATGAAATATCGCACCTCTAGAGTGTTGGGGAAAGTTCAACAGAGCACGAGAAACATAACAAAAAGAAAGAATGAGAAGGTTGACTATCTTCCCCTTCCAGCAGAAAGCCATGGCTTGAAGAAATTTGTGTTTTGCTCTTCCGGAATGTACAGAGAAAAGTTTTTAAAATGACAATTTTAATCTGTGCATGTCAGTGGCCTAAAATCTCAGTGTGTGGACTAGTGCATTGTGAAGGCCACAGATTTGAGAACAGACCTGCAGGTCAGGAAAAGCTATTCTAAGCACTGTGAGTTAGACAGGCTGACTGAGAGGGCAAATGCGTGGCAGATGTAGCATAATGTGGATAACTGTGAGGTTATCCATTTTCATAGCAAAAATAGAAGGGCAGATTATTGTTTGAACAGCTCTACATTGAGGGAAGGAATGGTAACGAGACCTGGGTGTCTTCGTGCACCAGTCACTGAAAGTAAGTGGGCAAGTTCAGCAGGTAGTAAAGAAGGCAAATTGTATGATGGTCTTCATAGCCAGGTTAGATGTGGAACAATGTTCCTGATGGTTGGGGGAGTCTGAAATTAGGACTGAGATGAAGAGAAATCTCTTCACCCAAAGAGTGGTGAGCCTGTGGAATTCACTCGGACCAGAAAGTAGTTCAGGCCTAAACATTTAGTGTTTTCAAGAAGGAGGTAGATACAGCTGTTGTGGCTAAAAGAGTCAAGGGTCAAGGGGGAGTGGGACTAGGCTACTGAACTCAATGATTAGCCATGATCATATTGAATGGCAGAGCACGCTCACGGAGTCAAATTGCTGACTCCTGCCCTTATCTTGTCCGGTTTTATAAGCCAAGTAGCGAGTATACCAGTCAAAAAGAAAAACTGGAGAATCAAACATGTATCGTATTCCAAGTGCTAGAAACCAGACAGTCAGCAGCCACGATTGAAAGGGATTAAAGCAAAAGAGTTTCAGTCAACCTGCAAAGCTAACACTCTCCATGCTGATTGTTCAACTTCCGGTATCGGTGCTATCAGTAATATTTACTACAATGTTCAAATATCTGTGCTTCACAAGTAATTCAGAGGCTACTCAGTATTTTCCTTGAATTTTGTCTTTTTGGATTCACCTCTTATCTCTAATCTTTGTCTATGTGTTACTATTTCTTCTTGTTTTAATAATTAATAAACTCACATTTTTTATTAGTTCAAGAAAACCTGGTTAAATTTATTCCTTTTCAAATAAAAGTTCATTTAGGTCAAGGACAAAGATATCTAAAAAGGAATGGATCCTTTTAAATTAATCATATAGTGACCAACCAAGGGGGCAGGATAATAACGAAGGGGAACTAATTCACTCGTCCTTACTGAGGAACTTAATGGTTTAATATATTCCATCAGAAACCATAACAATATGGGAAGCTTGTTTGGGGAATGTTCATAAGACCTTCAAAGGAGTTAAAGAAAAAGAATAAATATAATGAAAAGAACTTAAAATGAAAAATCTAGGAAAAAAAAAGGCAGATGTTATAATGCCTCTGGACTGTGTCGGCTTTAACTTTGTGTGTTGCTTTGTGAAAGAGATTTTCTGCCCATTTATAATAATCTGGCCAAAGAAGCAAAGGAAAAGTCAAAATCTAGCATCAGAATGCATTAATAGTGGTATTTCCCTTGCAAAACATCTTGCAGACGTAAATATTGTCAACGCAGTCAGATTTAAGATCAGGAAACATAACTCACATTAATCATGTCAATGAGCAATATGTTTTCCGAAAAGAAAATGCTCTTCAGCCAAGAGAATCACCCCCACAAGGAATACTCATATCATTTGATATCCATAAACCCTCCAGATGTAGAATTTGTTCCTGTACTTAACAGGAATGAAAGTGAAGCCCATACAGTCAATAACAAAAACCTTGTGGTGACGGAAGTTATTTGAAATGGGTGAACTGCACAAATTTTGTTCCAGCAACAATTAAGCACCAAAGGTTTGAGTTAGTTTTGCGTAGCGGGCCATCAAGAATTGAACTGAGACTCCGGTGCCCAGTGTTCACAAACACAGAGAAAATAAAATCACTCTATTAACCCAGACTTGATTCAAACCTTGGTTCCAAAATGTGAATAGTTAATGTGCTCACACACTTTGTCAGACAATCTCCCTGTAAATCAGCTGTTGGAGTCTAAACCACAACGAAGAGAATCAAACTTTGATCATCATGTGCAAATACAAGCCAAATTGTTGTGTAATACATTTTCTCTTGTAGCTGCATTGTTTGCGGGTCTAATTTATGCCTAAATTGTCCTTGAATTCCCTCACTGAAAGCACACTATCAATATTTTTGCATGTAACGATATATCTCTCCCAGAAGAAAAAGTCTTGGAACAAAGTTAAAGAAATAAAACAATTTTGGAATGGATAAATTAACAAACCTTGTTGAAAAAGTTGAGGGTAGATTTTTATTTTTATATTATCTATCACGTCCCATTAAAGAACATGTTCAATTTTGCTTCAATTAATTCCAATTAAAGGAAAAATCAGTGATTTTTCACTGATGTGCAATTCAAATTCATCTTCTGAAATGGTACTCATAGAAACATAGAAAATAGTTGCAGGAGTAGGCCATTCGACTCTTCGAGCCTGCATCGCCAATCAATATGATCATGGCTGATCATGCAATTTCAGTAGCCCACTCTCACTTTCTCTCCATAGTCCTTGATCCCTTTAGCCACAAGGGCTACATCCAGCTCCCTCTTGAACACATCTAACAAATTGGCTCCAACAGCTTTCTGTGGGAGAAAATTCCATAGGTTTACCGCTCTCTGAATGAAGAAATTCTTCCTCATCTCAGTCCTTAATGGCTTACTCCTTATTCTTAGACTGTGACCCCTAGTTCTGGACTTCCGGAACATCAGGAATATTCTTCCCCCATCTAGCCTGTCCAGTCCCAGCAGGGTTTTATATGTTTCTATGAGATCCCCCCTCATTCTTCTAATTTCTAGCGAGTGCAAGCCCAGTCGCTTCAATCTTTCTTCACATGTCAGTCCTGCCATCCCAGGAATCAGTCTTCTGAAACTTTGCTGAACTCCCTCAAAAGCAAGAATGTCGTTCCTCAGACTAAGAGACCAAAACTGCAGACAATACTCAAGGTGTGGCATCACCAACTGCAGCAAGACATCCTACTCTGATACACAAATTCTCTCGCTTTGAAGGGCAGCATGCCATTAACCTGCTGAACCTGCATGCCAGCCTTCAGCGATTTTCCACTGTGATACCCAACTCTCGTTGCACTTCACCTTTTCCTAAACTGCCACCATTCAGGTAACAGTCTGCCTGCCTGTCTTTGCACCAAGTGGATAACCTCACATTTATCCACATTATATTGCATTTTCCAAGTATTTGCCCACTCAACCAGTCTGTCCAAGTCACCCTGCAGCCTCTTACCATCCTCCTCGCAGCACACACTACCACCCAACTTAGAGTCATCTGCAAATTTGGAGATACAGCAGTTAATTCCTTTGTCCAAATTGTTAATGTATATTGTGAACAGCTGGGGTTCCTGCATTGAAATGATTGTTTAGTAGACAAACAATTGGTCATTAAAAAATTAAAGTAGAGCAAGTTCCCACAAACAGCAATTCATTGATGCATCTTGATGATATGACTTGGGAGATGAATATTGATAAGAAGACTGGGAAGATCCCCTGTTCTTCTTCAACTAGTGATTAGAGATCCTTCATATTCACTCTGAGTAGCCAGATAAGTGCATAGATTTATTAACCCATTCAAATCATTTGAAAAAGCATGCAAAGAGGAAAAACCAGTGAGTGTCAACATGCTTTTTAACTGTGTGAGGATTTACAATGCACAACATGCATGACCTTCCTTGCAGGATCCATTTGGTCTAATTGGAAGTGGGAGTCTAATGTAATTTTACTCTTTGTAAGCACGAGACAAGGTGTTGGACCTCCAGTACAGCTCCAGCTGTAAGCAGCTAACTCAACACATATGATGACTATTATTCCATGCATTCTCAGATTTTGTAACATTCCAATAAGCTTAATGGATATCATCTTCTCACTTGCTGAAAAGAAACAAGTGTACTATGGTATTGGAAGTTCTCACGAGTATTTGTAAAGTAAGAACAAAATGATTTGACAGATCCAACAAAAGAGTGTGAAAGATTGCACATTTTAGGATGAAGTAAGAAATTGTGGCACAGCCCTTTTCTTTTAAACAGAAAACATGGTAACCAAACGGAAAATGTGGATCATGTCAGACATAAACCCAGAACTCATCTGGAACTAATATTTAACATTTATGCATGAGATTGGAAAATCCCCATTCTTTAAAAAAGTGGCTTGATTTTGCCAATGTTACCTAAACTAATTCAGTTTGCATTTGATAGTTTCACTTTTCTTCTTCAGATTGCCCAGGATTACAAGTAAAAGTCCCATTCACATCAAATCACCATGTTACTTAAAATCAAGTTTCGATTTGGTTAGCAACCCTATTGAAGGACACCAAAGACACTTTCATTGCTGCGATCTACACTAATCTTTGTAAGACATTTCTGATAACGATCATTTCTGGAACATGAACATTTGACACGTCACTTCCATTATATTTAGTTTGTTTCTCAGAATTAGACAATATGAATTGGAATTGACTGCCCAAAGTGGTTGTTTCTCTGACACCGTGCTCCAGAAGTCACGGCAAAGTGTCAGTCTTTGTTTATACTTTTTTCTCAGATGAGCAGAGATGATGAACAAGTTAGACGCATCAAATAATTCCATTTTAAGTCAAAAGTTGCAGTAGTCATACAGCTGTAAAGGGATGTTTTAAGATATTCAAAAACCTGAAATTGTAACCATAGGGGCAATTCTTCTATTCACCTTCATAATGTAGATTTAAACATGTATAAGGCATTATATTAAATAAAGCACCTCGGACTCATTGATATTTGGAAATACAATTGAACACTCACATTGTAAATGGAGCAGTGAGACCTGCTTATCATCACTGATTATTACTTATTCATACACCATAATCTACTTTCTGTAGAGTTCCAAAACACAAAACCAATTTAAGTTCATACTTATAGAAGTATTCCATAACCTCTTCAGTGTTCCAAGCTTGACAACAGCTTTTATAAAAATATTATCTACCTCATATCATAGTCCGAGCTCAAACCTTTTTCTGTTGCAGTGGGAATGAATTCCAATAGCCGCACGATTCAAAAACTGCACTGCCCCGAACATCCCATGAAAGGATAAAGAAAAAAAGAAAACTGTTTCTTCATTTTAAAAATTGCTGGAACCCCAAGATCTTGATTTGTGTTGAGTTAAGGGGCATATCCAATACTTTATAAATAAATGTTGCAAAATTCACCATACAGAATATTTTTTCTTCTTATTTTAGACTCGCTGGTTGAGTATCATTTCCTCTAAGCAGCAGGGAATTTCCCTGTAGATAGAATTCAACATTACAGATTCAGGGAACAACCAATAAACTTGCCTTGTAATAGAGGGAGGCTATTGATGAAGTGATTGAGGTGTCTGGGACGTGGGCTTTTGACTGGAAAGAGCTTCAGTCTTCACTATCAAAGATACAAAAGAATTCACTCCAGTCATAGCTGTAAATCAGGCGGTGAAGGGAAGCAGGAACTCGGAAACAACAATCAGTTAACAACCTGACTGAGCTGCAAACTGACAGTATTGAGGTCCAGATGAACTTCAGCCTAAGGTCTTAAAAGAAGAGTTCATTTTGACTGTGTTGGGTGGCATCATATCTGCAATGCCTTGGGTGACCATCTCTTGTGATAATGTGTGATCCAGCTCATTATCCTAAGCAAGTGAGAGGTTGAGTCAGTTAATCAGTAAATCATGTGCTGAGTAAATTGGGATTTCTCACCACTGGTGGAACCTTCGAGCATTAAAGGTTCTGGTGCTAAATTTGAAGGTCAGCTGGATACCACTTCAGACATTATAAGCCAGTTTATCAATTAGAGATCCAGCTACCTAATCCATTCAGGCTTTGGAACTTCATCTTCAGGAGGTTTATTTTCTGTTCTCCAATACACCTGATGGAAGCATGTGCAGGGTTATTTCTCAACAGAGGCAGTCTAAGAATTTTTGGGAGTGGTAATCACCAAAATGTGGAAAGGGCGTCTCTTGCCAGCCAGAACCAAAATCGCATGGACCAACAGTCTATGAAAGAGACTGACATCTTTCAGTGGTCCACGATGTACAAGTCATAGCAGCTCCCTTGCACTATCTACCTGTTGTGATCGTAAGTGATTTAAACATATATGAGGTGGAATGTTTTTCTATTCATGGAGACTCCTGGTTAATGATGGGAATATCTGATTGTTATATTGGTGCAATAAAACTCAACCCTGTGCCTACAGGAAACTAGCAATGGCTGAGAATCCTGATCCTCTCATTGCCCAAATGACCGCGCCCTCCCTCACCCAGGGAAAGAGATGAATTGGTGGGCTCACAGCATCAGTGACATTTCAGATGCACTTATGAATTGCTGCCTAAGAAATGCCACACCACCCTGGCCTGATTCTCCAGCATAGAAGTTAAGAGCAGATCACATGTTTAGGTGAACAGGGTGGCATTGTCACCCAGTACTTGTGACCACAACCAGCAGCTGGAGTAGGTGTCCTAGACCATGAGAATGTTTGCATCTCAGGTGCATCCACAAGCAGAATGGCACTGTTAGCTTTGTAATGGTATGCTCTCCAATCAGTTATTCTTTCCCTTGGATGTATGATTGGAAATCAGGAATGGACAAGCAGACCGGTCCTTAAGTACAAATTCATGGAATCCTTTCTAATCCAAGAATGGCTGTAGCATGCAATGATGTTCCAGTCATCCTTTCAGAGAGGCAGCAGATCCTGCAGTGTAACTGGGGTTCCAGTCTTGTTTCTGAGTCCAATGCTTCAGTCAAAATCAGAATCAGAGTCAGAGCTGTACTGCACAGAAACAGACCCTTCAGTCCAACTCATCCATGCGGACCAGATACCCTAACTTAATCGAATCCCATTTGTCAGCACTTGGCCCATATCACTCTAAACCCTTCTTATTCCTGTCCCCATCCTGATGTATCTTGAATGTTGCAGTTGTACCAGCCTCCAGCTCATCCTCTGGCAGCTTATTCCATATACGCAACACCCTCTGTGTGAAAAAGTTGCCCCTTAGGTCCCTTTTAAATCTTTCTCCTCTCTCCTTAAAACTACTCTCTCTAGTTTTGGACTCCCCTACCCTGGAAAAACATCTTGGCTATTCACCCCATCCATGCCCCCCATGATTTTATATACTTCTATGAGGTCACCCCTTCAGTTTCTGATTCTCCAGGGAAAACCTCCCCAGCCTTTTCAGCCTCTCCCTATAGTTCAAACCCTCCAACCCTAGCTACTTCATTGTAAATCTTTTCTGAGATAACAAGATGTGGGGCTGGATGAACACAGCAGGCCAAGCAGTGTCATAGGAGCAGGAAAGCTTGACGTTTCGGGCCTAGACCCTTCATCAGAAATCTAGGCCCGAAACGTCAA
>JAHRHZ010000034.1:21562004-21580813 GCA_024137785.1 Ginglymostoma cirratum | reverse complement strand
GCACCTTCTCTGCAGCTATAATACTATACTCTGTATTCTGTTCTACTACCCTAATGTACTTACATAAGGTACGATTTGTCTGGTTAGCATGCAAAAGAATATTTTTCACTGTATCTCAATGCATATCACAGTAGTAAATCAAATCAAAGTCAAAATTAATCTGTGTTTTTACATTGATTATGTGGATCTCTTGATCAGCTGGAAAATTTGATCAACTGGCACACTCCTGGTCAATCCAATAGGTTAATAAAAAAGGTTTACAGTACATGGAATTCCTACATACATACATGGCTTTCAAAACATCTCTTCCTATATTGCAACATCTGTCTTTAGCTTATCTTGTCCCACACGTGTCTGCAGACCTTTATGTATCTGTTGCCTGTGTGCAGCCTTTTGACTCAAGGCTGCCAGGTACACAATCCTGCCCCTTCCTCCAATTCTCCATTGCCACAAGACTTCGCAAATTGGTCCTGGTAGAAATCCACTCATGTCTTTGTTTAACGTGGAGAGCCTGGGGTCATTGCTCATATGATCTGAAAGGTTAGTAGCCAAATTTCAGTGACATGGCGAGTCACAATGACTGAGATCACCTTGTTTGTTGCAGCCTTCTTCCACCTTCCCAACCAATGAGATGGATAGGCTTCCTTCACCTCTTCTACCACTGCAGACTTTTTGGACTGTACTTTGTCTGGCACCTCATCCTGACCTTGCTTCCATGAGTAGCCCTAGGGAGAGCAAGGGTCTCCACAGTGTACTGTGCAAAGGATTATTGAAGCAAACAAGACACCTTACCACATCGAAGTGACAATTCATGGAGGAATTCAGAGATTAACCATAATCTTACTGAATAGTAGAAGAGATGCAAGTGGCTGAATAGACTACACTTGTCCCTGTGTTTGCTGTCTGTCAACCTTTGCTAGAGAATTGTTGTTGGCTGTGACACTGATATGAAGAAGTAACTTGTTGACACTCTCCCAGGGGGACTTTTCACTGGGGTGAGTAAGCACCTTGATTTCAGGCAGAGAGAGAGAAAGAGAGAGAGATAGAGAAGGAAAAACAGATTGGAAAACCATTTTCTATTTCATGAATGTCAAATATGTCCAGATAAAATGCTTCCTTAATGTATTGGTGTCTAATGAGAGTCTGGAATCAGAAGCTCTGCCTGTAGAGGAAGCACGATATATTATACACAAGATCATGTCAAGAAACTATCTTTAGAAATCCCACATCAAATAAAAACAAGATGTTTTATTAGGTCATAAAGAGGTTTGAATCTTCATCACAAGCTTTCATTATATGGGGGAGCACTTTGAAGATCATTTCCAATTTGCCAACATAAAGCCTAACCTTTAGCAGAAACCACAGCTTACCAGAGATAATGAGACATTAGCAGTAATGGAATTGGGAGATCTCAGCAAAAGGATGTAATCTTGAAAGGACTCGTAATCGAAGTATAATATTTATCCACTTGAAAGTAAGTCACTGCAGTATTAACTAGCATGTCGGTGCATAAAGAATTCTTTTTCAATTTAATCTTCCATTTTTTCCATAAGTCTCTGTGAACTAAACATTGGGTATCCCAAAAGTTTTAAAAAGGTTTTTTGCCCAAGAGCTGTTTGATTTTTTATGCTTTCAGCAGAGCTGTCAATCAGATAAATCCCTACTTTCAGAACCTTCTTCCTTAAATACTCTATAGTGATTATGGTGTGTGATTGATGCTTGCAGAACAGAAATAAAATAGTCGGTGAACACGCTTCAAAAAATTTAAAGCTTGTTTAATTCAGTTTCTTGTAAAGGTATTCCTACATGAAGAAGGAAGATTTTAAGGGCTACGCAAACTATGAAGTGGTACAAAGCCAGGTACTGTATTTTGCTCTAAATAAAAATAGAAACTGCAGGAGAAACTCAGCAAGCTTGTTAATGTTTTTGGAGAGGGAGGCAAAGTTACTTTTTTAAGTCCAATATGACTCTACTTCACTCCATGGTCAAGTTTGGATAGAATTCTTTTATTCTGTAAAATATATAATCAGCAGAGGAAAGTGAAAAACACAAGACAAGGAAAAAGGAAAACTTGTGAAAGGTGCATGCGTCCTCACTTAGCTGCTTAAATTGCCCTTGTTTTGTCTCCCATCTCTGACCTGACTCATCCCAGTCTCTGAGCATTCCTCCATCCTATAACCCACTGAAACCACAGTGTTTCTCTGCTACTAGCCTCTTACACATTTGCAGTTTTCGCCACTATAATGATAGCTGTGTAAAAACCCTAAGATCCAGAATTGTTTTTGTAAACCTCTCTGCCTTCCTCTCCTCCTTTGAGGCTCCCCTTAAAATTTACATCTTTGAACAAATGTTTGCGACCTGTATTAAATTTGTGCTTCATTACTTGAACTGGTGCCAAATTTTGTTCATAATACTCTTGTGAAGTATTTTGTGATGTTGTAAAAATGTAAATTACTATCATTATGAGGTCTTGTTTGATGGATATTGAACACCATGTTACGAGCTTAGTTCAGTTCATTCTTCCTTCCTAACCAGATCTTTATGGTTTAAAGTCTCACCTTAACAGTTTTGAATTCCAAATCTAAGCTTCCTCTTTTGCACAGTCCATTGCTGGATCTATACAATCCACAGGCAGGATAGGTGGGACTTGATGAGGCTAGTGTTCAGATTTTCACAAATTCCTTGCACTGTTTGTGCTTAGCCTCCATCTGAGCCTATCGGAGATGCTCAAATGGTTGGCACCTCTCATCAATCCTTTGTCTCAATTTCCGTGAGGATGTGGTCAAGTCGTATCTTTTCAGAGAGAGTTTGAGCACATCTTTGAAACATTTTCTTTGTCCTCCTGATGACTGTGTACAATGATAAAGGTCAAAGCAGAAAGTTTGCTTTGGGAATCTTGTGTGAGGTAGGCAGACAACAATGCCCATCCATTGCAGTTGATTAACCATCATTGTACCTCAGTACTGGGAATGTTGACTTGAGAGAGGACACTGATATTGGAGTACTAATATATCCTGCCATTGAATTTGTAGGATTTTGCGGAAGCATCACTAATGTTATTTCTCCAAGGGTTTGAGGGTTCTGCTGCATCTTGTGCTTATCTCCAATACATACATGAGGCACATAACACGACAGTCCTATAGACCATAAGCATAGAATAGAATAGTCTTTATTGTCACATGAAAAGTTTTTACTTTGCCAGTTTCAGCGCTGTCTTGGTTAGAAAAGTATCTGCGCACAGCTTCTTTGATACAAGATTGTAGACATCACAGAAATAAAATACTCAGCTTTACAGAAAAGAGTTCAGTACAGCAGACCACACTGACACGTAGATTCCATTCTGCGCCAGGCCCTGGCTCTACACTGTGCCAGCGACACGCCACTTCGGGAGGTCACTGCAGGAGTTTGGAAGGTTGCCGTGGTAGGCTGCTGCATCAGGCCAGGGGAGATCACCACGTCACCCCGTAGGCCCTTGCGGGAGGAGGCCAGAAGGCTGTCACACCATGCCAGGAGGTCCCTAAGGGAGGAGACCGCTGCTGGGAGGTCACCAGACCATGGTTTCAGGTTTGCGGTCTTTGTTATCAGCACTGTTTTATCTGAGATAGCCAAAGACCAGGCTGCGCTCTGGAAGCAATGTTAAATTTCATTGTTGATGAGGAGGTTCCTAAGGTACAACAGATGATACACCTTGCAACACAAATGATTTAATTTAAAGCAAAACACAGGTCACTGTTCAATGTGACTAAATAAATTATTCCAAACATTGTGACTTTTTCATTGAGCAAACAGCTTGAAGACTTCAAAACCCATGGCAACACATTGACCAGTTAAATCTGTCCCAACTGGTCTGAATTTCTTCAGCTCACTAAGGTTGAAAGTTTTTGGTTCCTGATACCCGAGGCCCAGATCTACCAAACTCCTGTCGTCTTTGGCGAGGTTCAAAACGACATTATGGGATACAAAATGAAACAGTGTAAGATGGCGGACAATGACACAAGCCTCCCTGACACACAACGCTTTCTATGCTCGGTTTGAGCAGAATCACCGGTGACGACGTCTGCCCAAACAGGCCTGGACACACCTGTTCCCTCTGTCACCACTTCAGATGTCAGATCAATCTTCCTGGCTGTCAATCCAAGGAGAGCAACAGGCCCAGACAGAATCCCTGGTTGAGGACTCAGATCCTGTGTGGACCAAATGATGGAGGTATTCACTGATATTTTCAACCTCTCCCTCCTACAAGCTGAAATCCCCACCTGCTTCAAGAAGACCACCATCATCTCCATGCCCAAGAAAACACACACAGTGTGCCTTAAGGATTACTGGCCAATAGCTCTGACTTCAATAATCATGAAGTGCTTCGAGAGGCTGGTCAAGGCCCACATCAACTCCAACCCACCCAGCTGCCTTGATCCCCTACAGTCCGTCTACTGACATAACAGATCCACAGAGGATGCAATTTCCCTAACCCTGCACTCATCTCTGGAACATCTGGACAACAGAGACACCTATGTCAGGCTCCTGCTCATTGAATACAGCTCCACCTTCAACACCATTATCCCCTCCAGACTGATCTCAAAACTACATGACCTTGGTCTCAGCTCTGCCCTCAGCAATAGGATCCTCAGCTTTCTAACCCATAGGCCACAATCAGTGGGGACAGGTAACTGCACCTCTTCCACAATAACATTCAACACTGGAGCCCCCCCAAGAATGCGTCCTCAACACTTACTGTAATCCCCCTACACCCAAGACTGTGTTGCCAAATTCCAAATGAAAACCATCTACATGTTCACTGATGACACCACTGTAGTCGAATAGATATCTAACAACGATAAGTCAAAATACAGAAGGGAGATACATGGTTTGATGACATGGTCCAATGAAAACAATCTGTTTCTCAACGTCAGCAAAACTAAAGAACTGATAATCAACTTCAAAAAGAAAGGAGGAGAACATGCCCCGATCTACAAAGGAACTACAGAAGGTGGTATGCACAGCCCTGACCATCACGGAAGCCAACCTTCCACCCATGGACTCTATGTACACAGCCCACTGCCGCAGAAAGGCAGCCAACATCGTCAAAGACCCGTTGCACCCCAATAATGCCCTCTTACGACCTCTTCCATCAGGCAGAAGATACAGAAGCCTGAAGGCATACACAAGCAGGTTCAGGAACAGCTTCTTTCCAGCCATTACCAGACTGTTGAATGGAGTCTAACCTCAAACAATGTAACCTGCAATGTAACCTGTATGCCTCTAAGTCTTTTTGATCTGTATATTCTTTGCTTGCTGTGATCTGCCTGTGCAACTCTTAAACAAAGCTTTTCACTGTATTTCTGTACACGTGACAATAAAATCAAAATCAAAATTTATACCATAATCTAAACAACCAGCATCCTCTTTTCTTGCTGTTTAAATTGGCATTCCCTTTCAAAATTTAGTTTCTTACATATTAATCCCGATGACCGCAATTCCAAAAAGCTTCAACTCTGCATCTTTCTTAGCAATATTTAAAAGGGTGTTTGTTAATTGCACATTAAGTGCAATTAATTGTATCCAAATGTTAGGCATTAACTGGGGGCTCCCTAATATTCCTTTAAATTGGAATCGCTGGAAATTGTAGTTGTTAGCTTTGGCAGTTCAGGTTTTCGATGTGCGTCTCTGTTAGTAAAAAAATAAAGAGGGGCTTCAGTTAAATCCTTCAGCACCTGGGTTTCTAGTATATGATGCTTGTAGCGGTTATGTGTTGCATCAGAAATTAAAGTTACTGTCTTGATCATAAATAGTGTTTTAATTGTTTTTGCAACATTGTCTTTTAGGATAACATAAGCTTTCAAAAAGTTATTTTCTTTGAAATAAAATAGCAGAACTGTGAAAAATCTGAACTTCTGGTGCCAAATAACATTCCAAAAAGGGTGTGGGCACTAGATAAAAATGTTTGTCTCTACAGAAGCAGAATGTGCAAAATATTCATGGAACGTTAAAGATACACGAAATGTTCTGTCTGACATAGTAAACAGAAAGCAGAGAAGCAGATGGCCCCAGTTATTATTTACTTTACTGCAACAAGAGTCTTGTCCCAACATGACATGCAGCAGAAACCTGTAAATTAAACTCATCCTAGTAATGAAAGGATCTGTGTGTGTGTACTCGATAAAGTGCAACTCACTTTGGCATACGGTCTGCACCTTGGTGTGAAGAAAGCCATTGATTTCCTTGCTGTAATCGCAAAGCACAAAAACAAATGTGAGCTCTTAACTCACTAGCTCAACAAATAATGTTGGAGCAGTTTTGTTTTCTGTTCAAATCTCTGCGTGTAAATGAGCATTTTGTGTGCCCTACAGATTGAATTCTGAAACCAAACCACTGGCTGTCACTTATAATTTTCTTTAAGTGGACAGTAGTGCTGGTATACCTCTGGGCATCAATTTAAGAGAGCTTTCCACAATTATGATGGTGATAATGTTCCTGAGTGCCTTGCTATGATGGGAAGCTATTAGGCTGCAGATTGATTTGGACTAAAGCAGTAATGTCTGGGTGAATATCCTGAGGCTGGGACCATTACCTTTGTAGTCAACTCCAAGTTATTTCATCAGTAGTCAATCATTGGAAAACCTGTTAACCTAATTAAACTTTGGGGGGAAAAGGAGCAACAGATTTAAGGGCTTTCTGATTTACGTACAAGAGTTAGAAGCGATCCACATTTTGGGGCAGTGATGAAACAAGCTCAAAGACAGCAATAGTGACAGGGCTATTTTCCAAGAGCATTTCTTCGACCATTGTGACAGACCAGCAATCACACGACTTAACCTTGAAATTTGGGGTGCTTCTCAACATTCTACAATGCAAGTGCCAAGGAAAGAATGTTCATGCTGGCTTTGGCACCTGACATTGGCACCAAGTTGAGTTTGCACTTAATGGGAGCCAGGACAAGGAGCTAGTTTGCTGGAGGTGGAACCTTCATTAGCTACCTCCATTATAAAGGACGATGGATGGCCTCCCAATGCAGGGACCACAACCTTAGAGTCTTGGTAATGTCATCAGGAAATGTGGGTACTGATCAGGCAGATTGAAGAACATAAAAGTGCGTCCATGTGGAGGACCCCTTGGACACAAAAAGGTAAATACATTCAAGTGCTCAAGCTCCCTCAGATTAGCAGGCAAACCTCTCTGGTGCCAACATAAGGGGCTACTTTTCTCGCCAGAAACGCTCTCTTTTGGGTATTAATTAAAGCAATTGACTGCCAGGCTGTTGTAGTGCAGTGGTAGTGCCCCTACTCATGAGGACTAAGTTTCAAGTCCCCACCTACCCCAGATCTGTGTTATAATATCTCTGATCAGATTGGTTGTAAATTAACTGTCTGCCACCAGTCAGTGGAATGCGCCAAATGGTCAGAGATAGAAGTTATGGAGAGACTTAGACATCAGGATGAGAATTTTGTAACAAAGAGGAGGTGACAGGACTGCCCAATTTGTAAATGCAGTCTTTCAGGCATTACTCTAAAGGTCACAGCCAATGAAATTGTCTTCTTCAGAGCAGAAAGCCACACTTACTGGGGGCAAATTTCTCTGGAGAAGGTGGTGGTGAGCTGTCTTTTTGAACGGCTGTAGTCACTAGAGTGTAATGGTACCCTTAGTACTTATAGGAAGGGAGTGACAGGATTTTGACCCAGTGCCGTGAAGATGGTATCAAGCTAGGATGACATGTGACTTGGAGGGGAAGTTTACAGGTGATGTTGGTTCCATTTATCTGCCCTCCCTTGTCCTTCTAGATGGTAGAGATCATAAGTTTGGTAGGTGCTGAGAGAGGGGTTTTGCTGAATTTTCACAATGCATCTTGTAGATGGACATGGGGCAGAGGCAAAGGAAGCATGTATTGATAATAATGATGGATGGGATGCTAAAAAAAAAGTTGATTCATCAAGGATGCTGTCAAGTTTCTTGAATATTGTTGAAGCTGTACACATTCAGGCAAGTAGTGAGCATTCCAGACTTGTGGCTGGTAGATGGTGAACAGGCTTTAGGGAGTTAGGTGGTGAGTCAGTTACCACAGAGTTCCTAGCCTCTGCCCTGCTCTTGTAGCCACTGTAGATAGTCCAGTTCAGCTTCTGGTCAATGGTAACTCCTAGGATGTTGAATCGTGGTGAATTTTGCAATGGTTAGGTCACTGAATGTCAAAAGGTAATGGTTAGATTCTTTTTAGTTGGAGTGGTCATTGACTGAAGGTTGTTCAGTGAAAATGTTACTTGCAACTTACCAGGGCAAGCTTGGTTATTGTCCAGGTCTTTCTGCACTTAAACATAAACTGTTTCAGTATCTGAGGATTTGTGAATGGTGATGAATATTGTGCAATCATCAGAGAACATTTCCATTTCTGAACTTATTATGGAAGGAAAGTCATTGATGAAGCAACTGAAGATGGTTGTGTCCAGGGCACTACCTTGAGGAACTGCTGCAGAGATGTCTTGTAGCTGAGATGACAGACCTGCAACAACCTCAATCCTTTTCCTTTGTGCCATACATGACTCTAATCAGTGGAGAGTTTTCTGTCTGATTCTCCTTGACTCCACTTTATTTGAGCTTCTCGATGCCACATTTGGTCACATAATATCTTGAAGCTAGGGGCAGTCACTCTCATTTCATCTCTGGAACTTAGCTGCTTTGTCCATGTTTGCACCAAGGCCATGATGGGGTCAGGAGTCAACATATGACCTCTTACATCAATTTACTGATGGCCTTCTGAGGTGGTAATTGGCCGGGTTTGATTTGTCCTGCTTTTTGTGTACAGGGCAGACCCGGGCAATTTTTCACCATTGTCAAATCCTCGGAAACTGAAGCAGTTCATGTCCAAGTGCAGCAAGACCTGGACAATAATCAAGCTTGGGAAGCAGATGCTAGTGTTGCAGCTGTACTGGCACAGCTTGGCGAGGTAGACAACTAATTCTGGAGTACAAGTATTTAGTACTATTGAATTGAATTGAATTGAATTAGTTTTAATGTCACATGTACTCAAATGAGTACAGTGTAAAGTTCACAATAGTCGCATTACAGCACCATTTTAAGTACAAAGGTATCTAGGTACAGATACTTATGGTCAAATCCTTAGGAAACAATAAAAAATAGACAAGTAATGAAATAAATAGTCCAGCATTATAGATCATAGAAATAAATTAGAAAAATAACGTAAGTTCAGAATATCAGTCTTTCTGACCCAGTCCGTACTGGCACCGAACCTCATGGGAGACTTCCACTGCCTCGCTGCCACCTGTGCCAGATCCACCAACATGGGAGTCGCCCCCACTTTAGGTGCCATCTTTTCGCCGCTGGGTTCAGTTCGCTGACACTGCTGTACCCACACTCACCTGTAGCCAAGAATCCCCAGCTTCACTGCCAGGCTAGGCCTCTGGTGGTCCACGAGTCCCGGTTCAGCTGCAGATGTCGCCTGACCGGCACTGCCATCTTGAAGAGTCCTATGAAGAGTTGCCGTCACCGGCCCCTGACACATGTGGAACCCTCTCACTGCTGCTGCCATAGGATGAGGTCAGGAGTCAAGAGACCCTGGCAGAGCTGAAACAGAGCATTTTAGTCTGCTGCAAGTGTGACACTACAAATCATAGAATCTTTGCAGTGTGGAAACAGGCCATTCAGCCCAACAAGTCCACGCTGCCCCTGCAAAGAGCATCCCACCCAGACCCATTCCACTACCACTGCATTTTCCCATGTCTAACCCACATAACCTAAACATCCCTGAACACTACAGGGAATTTAGCATGGCCAATCCACCTAGCCTGCACATCTTTGGGCTGTGGAAGGAAACCAGAGCATCTGGAGGAAACCCACGCAGACACGGGGAGAATGTGCAAACTCCACACAGACAGTTGCCCAAGGGTGGAATTGAACCCAGTTCCCTGGCACTGTGAGGCATCAGTGCTAGCCACTGAGTCACCGTGTGAACAAACACTTCGCCTGTGCATGGTCGCGAACCACCAACTTTCCGATTAACAGCCAAACACTCTAACTTATTGTGCCACAGAGACCTCTTAAATCAATTCAGGGTTGTTGACAGAAGTATGATGGGGCGGTAATTGATCGGGTTAGACTTGTCCTGCTTTTTGTATAAAGGACAGACCTGGCCCTAAATGGTGAGAGAATGTACTCACTTCCATTGTCCCTGATCACTGGGAGAAGCCACATCCGCTGGAATGCTATCAGGGTCAATTGTGTTTGCAATATCCTGTCTTTTCAGCCTTTTCTTGATGTCACATAATGTGACTCAGATTGGATAAAGACTGGCTGGAGATCTCAGCAGGGGGACAAGATCGATCATCCACTCAGCATTTCTGGCTAAAGATGGATGCAAGTAATTCAGCCTTGTCTTTTGCACCTACCGCTGGGTTCCCCGATTGTTGAAGATAAGAATATTTGTGGATCCTCCACTTCCTGTTGAGTAAAGAGAGAAAATGCTGGAAATACACATCAGTTCAGGCAGCATCTGTGGAGAGAAAAAGTCACAGCTAATATTTTAGGTCTTTGACCTGACCTGTACCTCTTTTAATTTACATGTGAAACTTGCAGAATCATGTGCACATTGTCTCTGGCTCCCTGTCCTATCGGAAATGCTGCTCCACTGGGTAAAAGCTACATATTCATTCCTCCAACTTCTGTCTGATGAAAGAGAAGGCAATGGTATTCTCCTCGCCTGCCATGCAGTACCATGATGTAGCAGTGGATGGTGAATCAGAAAATACAGGGCCCACTTCCATTTGGATACATTATTAGGGAGATTGAGATCGTGCCAAATTGATGACGAGAAGTATAACCATCTTCCTCATTCTGTGTGGCTCAAGATCCAGTGGAAGAAGATAGCACATTTCATTAATCCTCACTTTGCTGAACTGGAGTGTCTCGATCATTTCTCTAGGCTGAGGTGTCTGTAGATGTAAACCATTTGTGGGTAATATCTTCCATGGTGAGCCCTTCTCGCTCTTGGAATATCTTCTCCTCTCTGCTACCTTTGCTCATCTACCTTGTGTTGCAGGCTACATGGGATGAAAAATACATGGACACCGTGGATGTTAAAATAAAATTAAAATCTCCTCAAAATCTCTGTCCAGATGTATCAATGATTCCTTTAAAATAGAACAAGTCACTAAGCAGCCTAACACACCCCTACTCCGCCCTACCAAACACCCCCAAGAACACAACACAGCACTTCCACAAACTTTGAAACAACAAATAAAGGTCAAAAACAAATTATCAGTGTTGGGTCTTTCATAAAAAAGACTTGTGCCAGGGTCTCTCATCCAGTTGAAGGCCTGTTCATCTGCAAATACAGCAAACTTTGTTTTACCTGGCATCTTATAAACAGGCACTCTTGATAGATTGGCAAAAAGTTATATACTTCAAATAATGCAGAGTTTACTCATTATTCTGTCAAATTATTGTAGTTTTTTTATCTATTTACCTCAATGAAAATATACTTGCTGTTCAATTGAACAAGCTCACAAAATAACACTAGGCGATTCAATTTCGAGTCAATTTCTCCTCAAATACCACAACCTACCACAATGCTTGAGCAGTCAGTTAAGGGTGTGAGTGAGAAGGCTCTCTGCCAGTATGTTTTGTTTAAGGTAAATTTGCATTTTTATTTAAGTGATTTACACTGTAAATAAAGTATAACGGTGATCCGTGCACTCTCTGCATTACATTTCAATTACTTGATGTCTGTTTTTACATTAATTACGTGGACCTCTTGATTATCTGCAACATTTGATCAACCAGCATACTCCTGGTCCCGTAGGTGCCAGTTAATAAAATGGTTGCTGTATCTGTGACGTTTATAACTGAATCAACAGAGTATAAATTGGCAGAACCATCCATGAAGTCAGTCTGGGAGGCATATTCTGCTCACAGTGAAAGCTTCTGGGACACATATGGCACACACATGCTCGCACCCTTACCAGCATGCCCATCATAAAGCCTACACTGGAAATGGCTGGAAGCAGTGTGCCCACCATTTTTGGCAACTCTGCCTTCAGTAACCTCAGGTTCGGTGGCACCACAGAGTCGAAAGTTTTACTCTTGACAAATTCATTCACAACGGGCTGAAACGAACCACCGATTACCAAGTTGACAGTTGCATGGGTGCCAAGGTCATTGAAACATAGAACCCTTCTGTTCAATCACTTCAAAAAGTTCCAACTCTCCTCATTGCTGAATCAAAATCCACAGATATTGGACTGATTCAAACATCCTGATCAAATCTTTATCCGCTCTCAGACTGACTCAGTCGTTCCTGACTTGAACCCATTCTGAACCTTAACTAAGTAGCAACATATGTTTATAAATATCATTCATGGAGCCTATCTTAAGCAAAATTTTCTACAGTTGCCATCAAGAGCAAGGTTTTCAAATTTTGATTATTCTCTTTCTGATGCCAAAGGATTAAAAGTTTTGATCAGTAATATTGTCCTGATTATCATATAATTACCCATTTGTGGGTTTCCACTGCGGTATCACAGTATCTCACTGTCTTATGTAAATCATCAACATAATTTTGCATTGAATTGTGCAAATAGTGTAACTGGATACCTAGCAAACCAGACCAAAACTTTCTACTGGTTTCCCTTCCATTGTGAATTTTCTTCTTTTACTTGTAGAATCACATTAGGGACACAATTCCACAATGTGGAAATCAGTGCATATATGACTTACCAATCACTCTTCATGATCAGATGCATGTAAATTGTATGCTGATGAAAGGAGCAGATCCACATTTGTGAATTCAAGGGGATGTGCAGCCAAACTGACATGAGGTTTCTCCAAAAATGATCCAGGAAATGTTTCTTTCCTTTACAGGTCAGAAAGGGCCATGACTCTTGACTTTTGGCTGGTTCAATTTGTGACCTGGTTGGTTGCCAGTCTCTCATCGATGAGCACTTAAGATACCAGGGCACAGTAGGCTATGGACCAAGGTAAATGGGATGAATGTAGTTTGGCACTTGTTAGTCAGCATAGACATGGTGGCTGAAGGGCCTGTTTCTATGCTGTATGACTCTATGACAGTGAGCTGCAGCAGCACACACCTGAGTGTGGAGGATGGCTGAGATCCCATGCTGGCTATAAGAAGCACTCACCCACCACTACGAATTGACCATTAAAAGTTACTTCATACTATTGGGAATACTGGTAGGTCAGCCACACAAACAAGAGTGGAGAAAGACTTCCATTTCTTTTGTCTTTTCCTCATCTGAGAGATTCCCAATATGCATTCTTTTTCTCCTTGCTATTGAAAGGTTGAGGTCATTGTCTGGGCCAACATTTATTGCCTACAAATTGTCCAGGGGGCAGTTAAGAGTCACCACTTTGCTGTGGGTCTGGAGGAACAGGTCCAGGTAAAGACGGCACGTTTCCTTCCCTAAATGTCATTAATATGCCAGATGAGTACTCCGCCACAAGCCGCCTGTCCTCCCACACCCTCACTGGGTCTTCACAGCCAATAAGCTGCTATTGAAATATAATGACCATTGTTATGGATAACTGTGAACAATTCGTAAACAGAAAAATTCTGCTAGCAGCAATTTAAAGAATGGCCATTTCACTTTTTTTGGTGCTGGAACAAATTTTCTGTGAATTTTCTGTGCCATGGATTCTTTGATCTACAACTATGCAAGGACCTCTGATGGTTCAACACTCAATGGGCCTAGATTGTGCATTCACTCTTGAAATCCAACTGACCATGATCTTCTGACTCATCGCAGCATTACCTGAGTTACACTAGCGCCAAGCTCTATCCTATTTGGAGAATGTAGGTTAAAGCCATCAATTTCAGCTGCCAGCCAGTGTGCGTCAGAAAATTGTATATGCAGAGCCTTGCAAGAACTTACCATTGCAATGTAGTTTTATTCAGTAGAGATAATGAAGCATTAAATAAACTGCTGTAGGTATTACAAGTCAAAGGTATCAGGACAGATTTTCCAAACAGTGGCAGTGACAGTCAGATTGTCACAAGAGACTCCAATCGCTGCTCCTTCATAAATATAGAGCATACTTGAAATCTAACAGATCCCTGCAGGATGATCAAGGCATCTGGGATCAATCCTTTGAATTTACTTACCTGCAAAGTTATTTCACATTTTATTAACTTACTGGAGTCTACAATAGTTGCTTACAGAGTCATACAGTCACACAGCATGGAAACAAACCCTTCAGTCCAACTAATTTGGGCTGACCATGTTCCCAAACTAAATTAATCCCACCTGCCTGCTTTTGGCCCATATCCCTCCAAACCTTTCATGCTCATGAACTTATCCAAATGTTTTTTTTGAAATGTTGTATCCTGCATCCACCACTTCCTCTGGCAACTCATTCTACACACTAGCCGCTCTCTGAGTAAAAAAGTTTTCCCTCATGTCCTTTTTAAATCTTTCTCCTCTCACCTTAAAAACATGCCCCTAGTTTTGAACTCCCCCACCTTGCAGTAAGAATTTCCAGGAAATGCGAAACTTTTTATCTCTTAGTCAAAAAATGGCACAAGGCAAAATGAAAGAGTGATTAGAGATCTTTGCATTATTTTATTTTCTGAGTTATGACAACTATGTTGAAATGGAATCATGATCTCTAGGAGAAATTGTTACAGAGAAGCTGTAATAACAAAACATAATACAAAAGAAAGTGAAGTGTGAGTCAGATCTTTTAACCTACTTGTAGGAAAATGAGCATAAAACTGTCAGGTTTTTTTTATGAACCAATCAAGGCTGTCTGGATAGAATTGTTTGCTTAGTCGGTGTCTGATAGATCCCATCATCACTGACTTCAACCTCATGTAGAACATTCTAATATTGGTTTACTGAAAGATTCTATAAAGGTACAGACTGTTGGAATTACAGAGAACTGATCAACAAAAGCATACTCATCATGCTGTACAACTCTATGATTCTATGACTGTATGTCTTTTCCCTAAGGTGGGGGAAAACAGGAGTGGTAATGTAAGGGAAAATAGACCCACTGATACATTCCTGTGCTTGCAGAGCATTAAATTCAGAGCTCTGGTACAAATAGAGAGATCCTAATTCTGATTTTACCCTTAGTGACACAAAATTCTTTGTTATATTTCTGCTTGTAATAACAGTGAGTAAAATAGGGTGCCTATCACATTAATTAGTTTATATAGTTTATACAGAAAGGCCGTGCATTTCAACTGAACAGTAAACACTATATCATCATTATAAAATGAAAACTGATCTTTGACCATCATTGTCTACTGTTCGTAAATTGGATTGAAATGTCAAGAATTAACAAAGGGCTCTAAAATTAAATTCCTTTGCATTTCCAGTCTCCAAACTAACTTGGCTCTCTGTTGACACACTTTCCAATGTAACTGCCTTTGTAATTACAAGGCTACCAATTCCTTGAGGAGCTCAAACTTCTATAGGTTCACTTATATCACAAGACCACACATGCGACTTGTGTAAAGCTGAGTCAGAGGGAGCACATAAATAAGTGAGATTAATGTGCTGACTATCTTTCCTGCAAACCTATTGCAGTTTATGTGAAGGAATATGAGCATAATATTCTGAATGGTGTAGACAACTTACTTTACTGTATTGTGGGTTTCAATTCCAAGTGACTAAGTGGATTTTATGTGGATGAGGTGCAGTGTTTTTCTCATAAGGCTTTGCTTTGTGACCTGGGCTTTGAATGGAATCTGAAAGTAATTTACAAGTAAAGAGATTACATTTTAAGTATTTTTCATATTTCTCAATTGCGGAAGCATGAACAAGTTCTGCTGCGTAAATAGATTCGTGGCACTGGTTTTATGATATCTCTTTTTCACTATCACATTCAGAGGGAGACAAAAGTAATGCAAGAGAGAACACTTCGAGGATTATCATTATGAATTCTTGGCTATTCAATCTAATTTACTGTCAGTGGACAATGAAGTTGAAAGATCAGGTTTGATTTATGAAGTGTTATGTACTAAACGTTTCACTCATTTAACTGAATCAGATCCTGCATGGGAAAGCAATGCTCTAAATGCAAGAAGTGAAGTGACTTGGCATTTATGTCTTTAACTAGAAAGAAACACAACAGGTCTGTAAAGGTTGCTGCTGGAGAGATGTCAGCCAATTATTCTGACAAACCATTCAGCAGGTTGGTGTCATCAAGTTTAAAGGTGATAAATGGTTTGTGACTGTGAGAATGATAACTACAGAAGGACAGCATCAAGTGAACATTAAACAAAAGGTCAGTCAAGCCTGTTGACAAGAGAAATTGAGGATTGCATAAGATTAAAAGAAAAACTTTTAAAATCGCTAGAATTATCAGTAATTCTGGGGATTGGGAGGTTTATAGAGTACAACAAATGACAACCAAGGCACTGACAAGGAAACAGAGAATAGAACATGAATGTAATGGAGCAAAAGACATAAAAATGACTATGAAGGCTTTCATAGGTGTGTAAAAAGAAAACATTGGCTCAGATGAATAGATCCTTTAAAAGCAGAGAAAGGAAGATTTATCAGAGATAATAGGTACTCCAGATGCTGGAGAATCCGAGTTAACAAGGTGTGAAGCTGGATGAACACAGCAGGCCAAGCAGCATCACAGGAGCAGGAAAGCTTGACATTTCGGGCCTAGACCCTTCATCAGAAATGCGGGAGGGGAAGAGGGTTCAGAAATAAATAGGGAGAGAGGGGGAGGTGGATAGAAGATGGGTCGAGGAGAGGATAGGTGGAGAGGAGACAGAGAAGTCAAAGATGCGGGGATGGAGCCAGTAACGGTGAGTGTAGGTGGGGAGGTAGGGAGGAGATAGTTCAGTCCAGGGAGGACGGACAGGTCAAGGGGGCGGGATGATGTTAGTAGATAGGAGATGGGGGTGGAGCTTGAGGTGGGAGGAGGGGACAAGTGAGAGGAGAAACGGGTTAGGGAGGTGGAGAAAAGCTGGGCTGGTTTTGGGATGCGGTTGGGGGAGGGGAGATTTTGAAACTTGTGAAATCCACATTCATACCATTGGGCTGCAGGGTTCCCAAGCTGAATATGATTTGTGTTCCTGCAGCCTTTGGGTGGCATCATTGTGGCACTGCAGGAGGCCCAGGATGGACATGTCGTCTGAGGAATTGGAGGGGGAGTTGAAATGGTTCGCGACTGGGAGGTACAATTGTTTGTTGCGAACTGAGCGCAGGTGTTCTGCAAAGCGGTCCCCAAGCCTCCGCTTGATTTCCCCAATGTAGAGGAAGCCACAACGGGTACAGCGAATACAGTATACCACATTGGCAGATGTGCAGGTGAACATCTGCTTGATGTGGAAAGTCTTCTTGGGGCCTGGGATTGGGGTAAGGGAGGAGGGGTGGGGGCAGGTGTAGAACTTCCTGCGGTTGCAGGGAAAAGTGCCGGGTGTGGTGGGGCTGGAGAGGAGTGTGGAGCAGACAAGGGAGTGACGGAGAGAGTGGTCCCTCCGGAAAGCCAACAAGGTTGGGGAGGGAAAAATGTCTTTGGTGGTGGGGTCTGATTGCAGATGGCGAAAGTGTCGGAGGATGATGCGTTGGATTCCGGGGGTTGGTGGGGTGGTACATGAGAACGAGGGGGATTCATTATTGGTTGTTATTGCGGTAACGGCGTGTGAGGGATGAGTTGCGGGAAATGCGGGAGACACGGTCGAGGCCGTTCTCGACCACTGCGGCAGGGGGGGTGCGCGGAGGTGAAGTTGCGGTCCTTGAAGAATGAGGACATCTGAGATGTACGGGAGTGGAATGCCTCATCCTGGGAGCAGATGTGGCGGAGGCGAAGGAATTGGGAATAGGGGATGGCATTTTTGCAGGAAGGGGTCGGAGGAGTTGTATTCTAGGTAGCTGTGGGAGTCGGTGGGCTTGAAATGGATATCGGTTTCTAGGTGGTTGCCCGAGATGGAGACAGAGAGGTCCAGGAAGATGAGAGTGGTGTTAGAGATTATCCAGGTGAACTTAAGGTTGGGGTGGAAGGTGTTGGTGATTTCACAAGCTTCAAAATCTCCCCTCCCCCAACTGCATCCCAAAACCAGCCCAGCTCGTCCCCGCCTCCCTAACCTGTTCTTCCTCTCACCTATCCCCTCCTCCCAACTCTAGCCGCACCCTTATCTCCTATCTACTAACCTCATCCTGCCCCCTTGACCAGTCCGTCCTCCCTGGACTGACCTATCTCCTCCCTACCTCCCCACCTACACTCACCTTTACTGGCTCCATCCCCGCATCTTTGACTTGTCTGTCTCCTCTCCACCTATCCTCTCCTCTATCCATCTTCTATCCACCTCCCCCTCTCTCCCTATTTATTTCAGAACCCTCTTCCCCTCCTGCATTTCTGATGAAGGGTCTAGGCCCGAAACGTCAAGCTTTCCTGCTCCTGTGATGCTGCTTGGCCTGCTGTGCTCATCCAGCTCCACACCTTGTTATCAAAGATTTATACTGGGGAATTGAAAAATGGCACAGAGGTTAAATAAGTACTTTATGCTTATTTTCACTGAGGAAGACACCAAATATCTCCAAAGAGTAAATATCTATGTGGTTGGGGAGAATGAGGAGTTGTAGGAAATTAGCAATAGTAAGAAGATTTCACTGGAGAAATTAATGGGGCTGGAAATTAATCAAACCCCAGGACCTGATTGCTTTCATCCCAGAGTATTCAAGTCGGTAGCTATTGAGATAGGTGATGCATTAGGATTATCCTCCCAAATACTAAAGATTCTGAGATAACAAGGTGTTGGGCTGGATGAACACAGCAGGCCAAGCAGCATCAAAGGAGCAGGAAAGCTTGACGTTTCGGGCCTAGACCCT
>JAHRHZ010000034.1:21531361-21561604 GCA_024137785.1 Ginglymostoma cirratum | reverse complement strand
CTCCAGTTTCCGGGTGGCATCGTTGTGACACTGGAGGCGGCCCAGGAGGGATATGTCGCCCAAGGAGTGGGAGGGGAGTTGAAGTGGTTCGCGACAGTCCGACTGGGAGGTGTTGTCGTTTGTCACGAACCAAGCATAGGTGCTCCGCAAAGCAGTCTCCGAGCCTCCGCTTGCTCTCCCCGATGTAGAGGAGGCCTGAGTCCCCTGAACTAATTCCTCAGGATTTTAGAAGAAGCTGTTTTGATGATCGGGAATGAAGTTCCTTCTGTCGAGCATTGTCGGAGCATGTTGGAAATTCAGGAGGAAATGAGTTCTCCCTTCATCTACCACATTCCAGGGAAGGGATGGTGTTGCTCCTTGATCTTGTTGTGACTAGTCAATCAGGAATCATCTTGAAGGCTGCTTACTTCGGAGATAACAAACATCACCCATATCGCAAAGGGCAATGTCCTTTTAACACTCAGTGCCCGAGTTAAAAATGTATGACTTACATTTCTATAGCACCTGCCGTTATCTTGTTGATGTCCCAAAGTGCTCACAGCAAATGAAGCATGTTTGAAGTGCAGTCACTGTCGCAATGTTGGAAATGCAGCAGCCAGTTTGTGCACAGCAGGATCCCAGAGGCAACAATGTGATGATGATTGGATGGTCTGTTTTAGTCATGTGGGTTGAGGGATAAATATTGAAGCAAGGCAAAAGTCCCCATTTATGAGGCGAGATTGGTGTTTGGAAAGATGAGGGAGGATTTAGTTGAAATGTATAAAATTCTGAAGAGCCTTGACAAGGAGAAACTAAGAAAAATGGAGTCTTTTCAAACCATCATTTTCTGATGAAGGGTTTAGGCCCGAAACGTCAAGTTTTCCTGCTCCTATGATGCTGCTTGACCTGCTGTGTTCATCCAGCCCCATGCTTGTTATCATGGGTTTGGAAGGTGCTGTCTGAGGATCTTTGGTGAATTTCTGCAATGCATTGTGTAGATAGTATACACTGTTGCAACTGAGCACGGTGGCTCAGTGGTTAATATTGCAACCTCACAGCACCAGGGACCTGGGTTCAATTCCAGCCTCAGGTGACTGTCTGTGTGGGGTTTGCACATTCTCCCTGTGTCTGCGTGGGTTTCCTTCGGGTGCTCCGGTTTCCTCCCACAGTCCAAAGATGTGCAGGCTAGGTGGATTGCCCATGCTAAATTGCCCATAGTGTTCAGGGGTGTGTGGGTTATAGGGGGATGGGTCTGGGTGGGATGGTCCAAGGGTCAATGTGGACTTGTTGGGCCGAAGGGCCTGTTTCCACACTGTAGGGATTCTAATGTTCTAATTCTAATGAGTGAATGCTGGTAGATGTAATGCCAATCAAGCAGGCTGCTTTGTCCTGGATGGTGTCAAGCTTCTTGAGTGTTGGTGGGGCTGCACTCATCCAGGGAAGTGTGGAGTATTCCATCACACTCCTGACTTGTGCCTTGTAGATGGTGGACAGGCATTGAGGAGTCAGGAGGGGAGGCACTCGCCGCCGTATTCCCAGTTTCTGGCCTGCTCTTGTAGCCACTCTGTTAATGTGGTGAGTCCAGTTGAGTTTCTGGTCAATGGTAACCCCCAGCATGTTGATAGTGGGGGATTCAGTGGCACTATTGAATGTCCAGGGCCAGTGGTTAGATTGTCTCTTATTGATGTTGGTCATAGTTTGACATTTGTGTGGCACAAATGTCACTTGCCACTTATCAGCCCAAGCTTGGATATTGTCCAGATCTTGTTGCATTTGAACATGGAGTGTTTCAGTATCTGAGGAGTCATGAATGGTGCTAAACATTGTGCAATCATCGTGGAACATTCCCATTTCTGATCTTATGATGGAGGGAAGGTCACTGGTGAAACAACTGAAGATGGTTGGGCCTAGGGCACTACCCTGAGGAACTCCTAAAGGGATGAGCTGAATGAATGACCTCCAACAACCACAACCACCTTCTTATGTGTCAGGTATGACTCCAACCATTGGAGAGTTTTCCCCGATATACATTGATTCCAGTTTTGCTAGGACTCCTTGATGCCACACTCGGTCGAAAGCAGCCTTGATATCAAGGGCTGTCACTCTTACCTAACTTCTGGAATTCAGCTGTTTTGTCCATGTTTGAACCAAGGCTGTAATGAGGTCAGGAGCTGAGTGGCCTTGGTGGAACCCAAACTGGGCGTCCCTGAGCAGGTTATTGCTGAGCAGGTGCTGCTTGATAACACTGTTGATGACACCTTCCATCACTTTACTGGTGATCGAGAGTATATAGAATCCCTACAATATGGAAATAGGCCCTTCAGCCCAACAACTCCACGCCAACCATCAGAGCATCCCACCCCACCTCACCTATTCTACGCATCCCTGAACACTATGGCCATGCTAAGCTACCCAATCCACCTAGCCTGCGCATCTTTGGACTTTCGGAGGAAACTGGAGCATCTGGAGGAAACCCACGTAGACACGGGGAGAATGGGCGAACTCCACACAGACAGTCGTCCAATGGTGGAATCAAACCCAGGTCCCTGGCACTGTGAGGTAGCAGTGCTAACCACTGACCCACCATGCCACCCTATAAAGTAGACTGATGGGGCAGTAATTGTCCGGGTTGGATTTTTCCTGCTTTTTGTGTACAGGACATACTCGGGAATTTTCCACATTGTTGGGTAGATACCAGTTTTGCAACCGTACTGGAACAGCTTGGCTAGGAGAGCCGTAGTTCTGGAGCATAAGTCTTCAGTACTTTTGTCAGAATGTTGTCTGTTGTCAAAGGCCTGCAGCCTTTGCATTATCCAGCATCTCCAACTATTTCTTGATATCACATGGAGTGAATCAAATTGGCTGAAGGTTGGTATCTGTAATGCTGGGGACCATTGAAGGAGGCCGAGATGGATCATCCACTCGGCATTTCTGGCTGATGATTGCTGTGAATACTTCAGCCTTATCTTTTGTACTGATGTGCTGGGCTCTTCCATCTTTGAAAATGGGGATATTTGTGGAGCCTCCTCCTCCAGTGTGTTGATTAAATGTCCACCACCATTCATGACTGGATGTGGGAAGTCTGCAGAGCTTAGATCTGATCCGTTGGTTGTGGGATCACTGAGCTCTGTATATCACTTGCTGCTATCGCTGTTTGGCGTGCAAGTAGTCCTATTTGGTGGCTTCACCAAGTTGATACCTCATTTTCATATACAGCTGGTGCTGCTCCTGGCATGCCCTCCTGCACTCTCCATTGAACCAGAGTTGATCCTCTGGCTTGATGGTAAAGGTTGAGTGGGGGAATGTGCCAGGCCATGGAGTAGCAGATTGTGCTGGAGTACAATTCTGCTGCTGTTGATGGCCCGCAGCGCCTCATGGATGCCCATTCGAGTTGCTAGATCTGTGCGAAGCCTGTCCCATTTAGCACAGTGATGGAGAATAACTTCCATTATGTGTGTGGCTCTATGTGAAGGCGGGACTTCGTCTCCACAAGGACTGTGCGATGGTCACTCTTACCGGTACTGTCATGGACAGATGCAGCTACAGCGGGCAGATTAGTAAGGATGGGGTCAAGTATGTTTTTCCCCTCTTGCTGGTTCCTTCACCACCTGCTGCACACCCAGTCTAATCTATTGATCAGTCAACAAACAGAATGCAGTGTAGGAATAAATGGGACATTTTCACATTGGCAGGTTGTGAATAGTGGGATACTGTAAAGATCAGCACTTGGGCACAAACAGATCACAATTTGTATCAATGATTTTGAAGTGGGGATCGAATATAATATTTCAAAGTTTGAGATTTGTCTCTCCGCAGCTGCTGCCAAATCTGCTAAGTGTATGCATCGATCCAAAGGATCTCAACAAAGCTTTAGAGTTCTCACTATCCTGTGACAGGAATCAGAGAATTTCTTTTCAGCAGCCCACTAAAACAAAGGTCATTATTATTCTTCGTATGAAGAATGGTTGCTAACAAGTGCAGGTGGAATAAAGCAGCAGTTTTCAAATACCATCCTGAATGTCATTTCAGGGATGCTGCTGTAGAAGACCACCAACACAATACAAGATAGACAGTGATCTTCCCAAATGGAAGTTATTATGGAATGATCCGCCAGACTCTGGATCTGGAGACACAATGCAAAAATCCATCAAAGACCACAACTAGAATCTAGTGTGATTGTCAGAGAGACCTTGCCAAATGAGCTTGAAGCTGAACAAGAGAAAGATGCAAATAATGATGATGGCTGAAGTCAATGCCATGGGGTCAATTATTGGCAGCAAAGGGATGTTGCCCAGATATCTTATTTCCACTTTCTCCAATAAACTTTGATCTCTTTAGCCCGAAGGATTATAATCTAATTCCTTCATGAATGATTATTTTTCTAAAAAAAATTCATGGGATGAGGATGTCACTGACTAGGCCAGTATTTATTGCCCATCCCTAATTACCCAGAAGGCAGTTAAGAGTCAATCACATTGCTTTGGGTTTGGAGTCACATGTAGGCCAGACCAGGTAAGAATATCAGTTTCTTTCCCTAAAAGGACCAGAGTGAACCAGATGGGTTGTAACTGACAGTGGATTCAAGGTCATTTGATATGATTTGACTTGATTTATTGTCATGTGTATCTACGTACAGTGAAAAGCTTTGTTTGTGAGTAGTACAGGCAGATCATAGTAAGCAAGGACATACAAGTCATAGGATGAAAAATCAACTTGGACAGTGTAAGGCCTACAGGTTACACTGCACAGGACATATACGAGGTAAGATCAACATTATTTAAAGTTAAAGAGTCTATTCATCAGTCTAATAACAGCAGGAAGAAGCTGTTCTTGAACCTGCTGCTGCGTGTGTTCAAGTTACCGTATCTTCTGCCTGACGGAAGAGGTTGCAGGAGAGTATTACCAGGGTGGGACGGGTCTTTATGATGTTAGCAGCCTTTCCACTGCGATGAGACATTAAATGGAGTCCATGGATGGAAGGTTGGATTCCATTATGGTCTGGGCTGTGCACACAACCTTACGTAGTTTCTTCCAGTCCTGGATAGAGGTGTGGCCATATCAGGCCATTATGCACCCGGGGAGTATGCTTTTAATGGTGAGGGTCCTTGTATACATGTTGAATTTCCTAAGCAATCTCAGGAATAAGAGGTATTGTTGTGCCTTCTTGACCATTGCATCTACATGAGAAGTCCAGGAGAGGTTGTCAGTTATTGTCACTCCTAGGAACTTGATGTTCTCAACCATCTTAACCTCCACTCCGTTGATGTAGATGGGGGCGTGTTCGCCTCCTGTCTTTCTGAAGTCAATGATCACTTCTTTAGTTTTGCTGACGTTCTCACTGCACCATATCACTAAGCCCTCTATCGCCTTTCTGTATTCTGATTCATAGTTGTTTGATGTCCATCCTACCACAGTTGTTTCATCAGCAAACCTGTAGATGGGTTTCATTTGGAAGTTGGCTACACAGTTGTGTGTGTACAGGGAGTACAGTAGGGGGCTGAGGACTCATCCTTGGGGGGGCTTCAGTTTTGAGTGTTATTGTGGAGGAGGTGCAGTTGTCTATCTTCACTGATTGTAGTCTGTGAGTCAGAAAGCTGAGGATCCAGTTCCAGAGGGCAGAGCCGAGACTTAGGTCTCAGGGATTTGAGGTCAGTCTGGAGGGGATTATTGGTGTTGAAGGCAGAGCTGTAGACAATGAGCAGGAGTCTGATGTAGTTTTTCTTGTTGTCCAGATGTTCCAGAGATGAGTGCAGGGCTAGGGATATAGCACCTGCTGTGGACTGTCATATCATTAGACAAATTGCAGGGGATCGAGGCAGGCTGGGAGATTACAGTTCATATGGGCCATGATCAGCCTTCTGAGCCACTTTGTATTTATGGAGATCAGAGCCACTGGGCGGTAGTCATAAAAGCATGTTGCATGTGCTTTCTTTAGGTCATAGAGATATACAGCAGGGAAACAGACTCTTCGGTCCAACTCGTCCATGCTGACCAGATATACTATATAAATCTAGTCCCATTTGCCAGCATTTGGCCCATATCTGTCTAAACCCTTCCTATTCTATACCCATCCAGATGCCTTTTAAGTGCTGTAATTGTACTAGCCTCCACCACTTCCTCTGGCAACTCCTTCCACACATGCACCACCCTCTGCAGGAAAATGTTGCCCTTAAGTCCCTTTTATATCTTTCCCCTCTCACCTTAAACCTAAGGCCCCTCTAGTTTTGAACTCCCCTACCCCAGGGAGGAGACCTTGCCTATTTACCCTGTCCATGCTCCTCATGATTTTATGAGCATCTATAAGGTCACCCCTCAGCCTCCGACACTCCAGGGAAAATAGCCCTAGTCCATTCAGCATCTCCCTATAGCTCAAACCCTCCAACCCTGGCAACATCCTTGTGGATCTTTTCTGAACACTTTCCAGTTTCACAATATCCTTCTTGTTGTAGGGTGACCAGAATTGCATGCAGTGCTCCAAAAAAAAAAAAAAAGGCCAAACAAATGTCCTGTACAGCAGCAACATGACATCCCAGCTCCTTTATTCAGCGCACTGACCAACAAAGGCAAGCCTACCAAATGCCTTCTTCACTATCCTGCCTACCTGGGACTCCGCTTTCAAGGAAATATGAACCTGCACCACAAGGTTTCTTTGTTTAGCAACACTCCTCAGGACCTTACCATTAAAAGTATAAGTCCTGCCCGGATTTGTCTTTCCGAAATGCATCACTTGACATTAACCTAAATTAAACTCCATCTGCCACTCTTCAGCCCACCGGTCCATCTGATCAAGATCCCATTGTGCTGTGAGGAAACCTTCTTTGCTGTTCACTGCACCTTCAATTTTAGTGTCATCTGCAAACTTACTCACTATACCTCCTATGTTCACATCCAAATCATTCATATAAATACAAAAAGTAGTAGACCCAGCACCAATACTTGTGGTACACCACTGATCACAGACCTCCAGCCTGAAAAGCAACTCCTCACCCTATGTCTTCTACCTTTGAATTAGTTCTGTATCAAATTGCTAGTTCCCGCTGTATTCTGTGTGATCTAAACTTGCTAACCAGTCTACCACGAGGAACATTTTCAAATGCCTTACTGAAATCCATATAGATCACATATGCCACTCTGCCCTCATCAATTCTCTTTGAAGAAGTAACAAAAAACCCAATCAAGTTAGTCAGACCCATTTTCCCATGCACAAAGCCATGTTGACTATCTCTCATCAGTCCTTGCCTGTCCCTCAGAATCCCCTCCAACAACTTGCCCGCTGATGTCAGGTTGGTTGAGACTCTTCGGGGTCACATTGCTGCCAGTCCGGCGTTTGGTCTTGGGTTGGTCAGGCCTTCCCAGGTTGAAACGCTGCCGGGGCCAATTTTGCTCCAGGTCGGGGTTAGATCTTGGTTCCAAGCGTCCTGGTGGGAAGCCAGTAGGTTTGCCCTGGGCCTGCGGTGCCATCATTAGTACTCAGGTCTGGATGTCCATAGGATCCTCAGACTTGTAAGCAGATTTAAGAGAACATTATTAGTCATTTTTATAGACAGAATTTAGGTTTAACAGTGTAGAATGGTTATAAAGAAACATTATAGTAATATTGGACTTCAAAGCTTACAAGGAGTCGTTGCTATCTTGAAACCACATGACAAGACTCCTAATTCTAGATTTTTATAGGATTCAATTCCACCATCTGCTGTTACAGGATTTGAACCCTGGTCCCCAGAACATTACTTGGGCCTCTGGATTAGGCCATCACTGCACCCAATGTTTTGGCATCAGTAGTTGCCTGGTAGACAGTTCCACAGACTCACTGCTCCCTGGGTGAAGAAAGTTCTCCTCATTTCAGACCTAAATGGCTTACCCTGTATCCTTAAGCTGTGAGAAATGGTTCTGACATGACTCACCAGTCATTCGGAAAGCAAGACAAGTGTTCTACTGGCTAAATGGGAGCAATGAGATTGAGAACCATGTCAGTCAATACATTCCAGGGTTGGCCCTCCATTCTATGGGGACTCCATTGGCAGGCCATTTTGCTACCTACATTTTCCAGTGTCCCAGCAGAAAATCAAGGGATCACTGTAGCCTGACTCTCTATAGGCCAGTGACAGTACAATGGTGATGCAATATCACAGCATCTGCTTTTCTCATACCATAGAGGGGTTCTCCTCCAGACCAACTTCCCAGCAGCATCTTCAGTAATTAATTCTGTGGTATCAGTAATTGTTCTTAACGAGCTAGTATTGAAGTTCCATTATCTCCAACCAATCTGATGGTGTTACACACAGTCTTTGGGTGGACACAGGAGATAGCAGACAGGGAGCAAATTTTGTCTGGTGGTCCTTAGTAATCATGTCTGACTCGTAATGTAAGTTGTACTTATTCCTATTGTTCAGTAAGTCATCCTGTTAACAAAGACAAGTGCCTTTTCCTATTTAGACTCAACAGTGATCAATGCAGCAAACTACATCAAACGATCTTTGTGCCACATGATGGAAGAAATGGCAAATACCATTCAGTGCCAGCGGAAGCAATCAGGATAAATACAACAAATACGATGTAGATATCTGACTGCATCCTTAGGCTCACCTGTGTGCCTTCGATCACAGCGCCTGTTTCTATTATTGAGCCTCCAGCCTTGCAGGTCCTCCTACCATCCTTATATGACAGCAAACACTGGAGGTACACAATTATACAGTCATCTACCAATAGGTTGTACCAGTGAGCACACAGACACTGTTGGCAGACTGGGGATCTCTATATGGGCTGGCAAATCCATCCGATTAAACTAAGGAATTGCTTTGAGGATGAGCATCAAGATAGCCTCAGTGTTCTGGCTAGTATTTAATCCCTTAGTCAACATCCCTAAACAGACTACCTGGCTACTATCTCACTGCTATTTGTGAAACTTTGCTGTGAACAATTGGCTGCCATATTGCCTTCATTATAACAGTGGCTGCACATCAAGAGTATTTAGTTGACTGTACAGTGCTTTTCAATACGTTGAGGCCATGAAAAGTACTATGTAAATGCAAATCTTTCTTTACCTTTTCTAGCCTTGAGTTTCTCTTGCTGAAAGTCTTCAACATGAGGCGATCATCTCATGTAAAATCCAGAGTTAATCTCTTCATCTGCTACATTTCAAACTTGGCAAGTAGTATCATTGAACATATGACAATACTGCACCACCATAATCCAAAGCCACTGCTTCATGCCAAGATATATTTTGTATTGCCTGTACTTGCATATTCACAGTATGAGTTACAACTTGATGAAAACACCACAGAATTTGTTTACATGCAAGTCACGATTCAATGATTGTATATTCTCGCGGCTGACTTTTAAAATCAATTCTCTAAAAGCACAAGAAGGTATTCAAATAGAGGGAAGTTATCCTGAAATACACATTTTAGTGATTTATGGTCTGCTGTTTGGTGAGAGATATATGTTGCATTTGATTTAGTTGCTCTCTAAGAACTGATATAAAGGTCAAAACATTTGCAACTGTAATTTGTTCACAGTTATTCATTTTCTCCACTGTTTGACTTATTTTTTGCACAGCTACATTTATTAATTCTCAACATAAGGCCAGAAACAAAGGAAGACGCTGTTTGGCAATTGAACAATGCTCAAGCATAGTCCATAAAAATACTTCTATCAAACCATTTACAACATATATAGCCATCCCTCCCTCACATTCAGCCTCTAATCCGCCTGGACTGGTGACAAGGAGAGTCATTTTTACAGTTGATTAGGACAGAAATGGGAAGCAGTGGATATATCACCCAATCAACACAACGAGATGATCCTTTTGATTTTGAGACAAAATAGGTGATAGTAAGTACACTCCTTTGCCCCTCTGCATTTTCATGGACGTCACTAGAAATAGGAAACAGAAAAGGCGTAAATCAAGTTAGCAATTTAAAAATTATCCCCACTCTGTGTGTAAGTCTTCAACAGTAACAATGGGTAGTCACTCCAAAAATCAGAGAATAATCTTTCACAACAAGTTGATTTCAAAATTCAAAATGTGAATCGCGTTCTTTGTGTCTTTTTAAGTTCTCTCAATTTGGATTGTCATATCTTCACCCATTTCCCCCTGTTCTATAACACTACCCAAAGTCTCTTGGGTAGTAGTGGCTTTGATTGATAGGCCCATCCTTGATGGCTGACGATCCAAAGCAGTACTGCACAGAAACAGGCATTTCAGCCCACCAAGCCTGCACTGATTCCTAGTCCTTATCTAGGTCTGCTGCTTATTGCCCGTGCGCACTTTCTATCCTTCGGTTCACCTCCTGTTTATGTATCTATCAAGATTTCCCTGAACATTGCTAACATTCCTGCTTCCACCACCTCCACTGGCAGTGCATTCCAGGCATCCACCACCCTCTGAGAAACAACTTGCCCCATTCTTCTCCCCTAAACATTCCCCCTCTCACCTTGAGCCTGTGCCGTCAAGGAGCTGACCTTTTAACACTGGGAAAAAGCCTTTGACTATCCACACTATCTATAGTCATAATTTTGTGAACCTTTATCAGATTACCCCTCAGAATCCATCTTTCCAGTGAAAGAAACCCGAGTTTATCCATCATTTCCGCATAACTAAAACCCTCTAGGCCAGGCAACATCCTGCTAAACCTTGTCTGCATCCTCTCCAAAGCATCCACGTCCTTCTGGTAGTGTGGTGACCTGAACTGCATGCAATATTCCAAATGTGGCCTAACTAAAGGTTTATACAGCTATGACTAGTGAGAAGCTCTGTTGTACCAATGTGCAAGGATTTATTATACGCTTGTATCTATTGCAAGGGTTCTGAAACTTTGGGTACAGCAACCTGTAGCTAGATGTACAAAATCAAAACTTTTGGAAATACTTGTGAGATCTGGCAGCATTCTTGAAGAGAAAAACAGAATTAACCTTAATAGGGCAGTAACCTTTCATCAGTGCTGGGAGATCTTAGAAATGTGAAGGATTTAGGGCAAGTGAAGGTGTGGAAGGATAGTCCAAAGACCAAACAGTAAAGATCCTGATAGGATGGAGGGCAAGAAAGATTAAGGTAGAAGGGAATGGGAAGAGATGAGTAAAGAAACAAACGATGAGACGATGTCCCTTTGAATTTTGTTGAACTTCATTGGAACATTGATAGGATGCTTCAGGGCAGCAATGTCAGTGACAGCAAGGTGGAAAAATGAAAGGACCTGAAGCTAGGTCCATAAATGGCAACAGGCTAAGGATCATTGATTTCATGATAAATCATCTAACGTATTGCTTATTTGTAAGGTTAGGACCAGTGTTTGCCTCTCTCATCACATACCATTTGCTGACTGAGGCAGAGAGAGCGTATCACATTTTCATTACAACACTGGTGCTAAATTTGTCAGAGAATTGCAAATCAGAGCCCATTTGCCTCTTCTTTGCCAAAGTTGTTTCTTGAGAGCAGGCCTCACTTTTCCCTATTGACTTTCAAAAGTGTCACTCAAACTCAAAGGCTGAAAATAGTGCACTTCAGACTGAACAAGAATTTGATAAGCAACAGATGTAAAGGTTAATTAAAATGCAGCTTTGCAATGATCTTTGATAATCTCTACTACATTGTTACAACTCTTCAAATTGAAGAAGGTAAGCCTCATGCAAAGGCAGAGTGAAAATTGTTAAAGTCGTTACATTGTGCACCATGTATAATTTATCTTCTAAAGGTTCAGAGAGCAATGCTCCATCAAATATTAATTCTTACAATCTGAATTGGCACATTCTGGAATAGATTTTTTTTATATGTATTAGGATACGCTCTGCTGTGTATATTCATTTACAAAAGGGTACATTCCATTAAATGGGATCAAGAATTAGAACTGCAAATTATACGGATTGTGTTAATTAATTAAGAAAATAAAATGGCCCAGATTTTACAGTCAGCAGCAAACACATGTTGTTCATAACTCATTAAAGTTTACACTTAACCTCATATTTTGAGTAATATTTAATGCAGGTGATGAGAGTGCCAGTCTTTGGCTGGAGAGTTGGCAAAAGCCCTGAAACAGCTCCTTTGGGGAAAGCCCTCAGAAGAAAGGTGCACAGTATGTTTGGGTTAGAAGAGAAATACTGTTCCAATATACCCCTCCTAGCTTTGCCAAACTGACGTGGCATTTCTCACATATCTTGCAGCCAAGTTGAATAAAGGCACAATACAGACAGCAAGGTAAGGGATTGGGCACAGAACATGGTGTTAGAAGAGTAGTTGAGATTGAATGTTGTACAACTGTACTGCAAGAGTAATGTGAGAATGTTCAAGAGCTGGACTTTTACTTGTTATTCTTGCAATTTTGTACCAAATACGCAAGTATCTGTACCTAGGTATCTTGTACCTAAGATGGCACCATAAGCAGTGACATTGCAAGCTTCTCACTGCACATGACAATAGAGTGAATTCAGTTAAATTCATTCAATTCAGTAAAAGCTTGTTAAAGCCACTAAAAGACATTGACAGGGACCAAAGGAGGCAGCCACAGCTGAAACATTGAATGAGACACAACAATGGCTGCAACGTTTCCTCACCCATTGCTGCCTGAAATGAAAGGTGATAAAGAACAGAACTGGCAATTTTTCCACTTACAATGGCAAAGTTATAAAATTGTGACAGATCCACTTAATACACCAGACCAGCTATGAGTAGCTATACTCGCCACATTGGGGAGAAACTGTTTCAAAAGGTATTCCACCCTAAATCTCTTTGAAGAAAAAGAAAACTTTTGAATAGATTGTGTCCAATATTAGAGTTCAAAGACAAAAAAAGTCCATTGATCAATAGATGACTGCATTAACAGCTTTCAGAGCCTTGTGCGTTTGTAAACCAAAAGAAGATTTAACTCAAGGTGGCATTGTCAGAGGCACAAGGCATCCTGCAGAAGGAACACATCTCCAGAGTGAGCAGGAACTTACTCTCAGGAAAGTGATCAACATGGCTATTGGAGAAAATGCGGAGGCATGGGATTGAGGGAGATTTAGCAGTTTTGATTAGAAACTGGATTTCTGAAAGAAGCCAAAGAGTGGTGGTGGATGGAAAATATTCAGCCTGGAGTCCGGTTACTAGTGGTGTGCCACAAGGATCTGTTTTGGGACCACTGCTGTTTGTCATTTTTATAAATGACTTGGACGCAGACATAGGTGGATGGGTTAGTAAGTTTGCAGATGACACTAAAGTCGATGGAGTGGTGGACAGTGTGGAAGAATGTTGCAGGTTGCAGGAAGACCTGGATAAACTGCAGAATTGGGCTGAAAGGTGGCAAATGGAGTTCAATGCAGATAAATGTGAGGTGATGCACTTTGGGAAGAATAATAGGAAGGCAGAATACTGGGTCAATGGAAAGATTCTTGGTAGTGTGGATGTGCAGAGGGATCTTGGTGTCTAGGTACATAGATCCCTGAAAGTTGCCACCCGGGTTGATAGTGCTGTTAAGAAAGCATACGGTGTGTTAGGTTTCATTGGTAGAGGGATTGTGTTCCGGAGCCGTGATGTCATGCTGCAACTGTACAAAATGCTAGTGCGGCCTCACTTGGAATATTGCGTACAGTTCTGGTCACCCCATTACAGGAAGGATGTGGAAGCATTGAAAAAGGTGCAGAGGAGATTTACCAGGATGTTGCCTGGTCTGGAGCAAAGATCTTATGAGGAAAGGCTGAGGGGCTTGGGTCTGTTCTCACTGGAGAGAAGAAGGCTAAGAGGGGATTTAATAGAGACCTACAAAATGATCAGAGGATTAGATAGGGTGGACAGTGAGAGTCTTTTTCCTAGGATGATGACATCGGCTAGTACAAGGGGGCATAGCTACAAATTGAGGGGTGATAGATTTAAGACAGATGTCAGAGGCAGGTTCTTTACTCAGAGAGTGGTAAGGGCGTGGAATGCCCTGCCTGCCAATGTAGTTAACTCAGCCACATTAGGGGCATTTAAACAGTCCTTGGATAAGCATATGGATGATGGGATAGTGTAGGGGGATGGGCTTAGATTAGTTCACAGGTCGGCACAACATCAAGGGCTGAAGGGCCTGTTCTGCGCTGTATTGTTCTATGTTTTATGTGTAAAATGCTAAGGGTGCAAATCAGTAGTTAGATCATACTCATGGCAGAACAGGCTAGGCTTTGCATTATGCTGATAAACATTTCTGGCAAAAGGGCAGAATAATCACTGACAAGAAGGACATCATGCAAGAGAGAATAAAGCATATGCAGAATGGGAAAAGCAATTTTCTTACTGCAAGAAGCTGAAACACACAAAATGCAAATACAGATCGCCACTGGAGAGGAATCAGCACAAGATTTTAATCGAATCATTCTACAAAATACAACAGGTTGGTTCAATCAGGTTAGTAGGTGATATGTGGCTTGTCAAAGTTGGAATGGTGTCTGCAGAAGGACATCAGGTTAACATAAAATGTCAGATGGACACCACTGCATCATGCAACATCATAATCTTCACAGACCTCTGTGCACTGGTTCGACACAGCAGTCCAGAAATAAAACTCTCGAAAGTAAGACTGGGGCTACACAAAGCCACCATATTTGTGGCAAGAGCAACCTGTCCTCTCACAGCCCACTTCAATGACAAGACTGAAGATGAGGAATTCAAAATCATAGGTAGCCAGCAATCTCTCTGCACCTCAGCTGGAGAAAGTCTAACATTTGGATTGGTAACATTCAATGTGCCAAAAGAGATTTGCAACAAGTTTCAGCTCATTGGGCCATTGAGCACGTGACAGATGACACAGGAGTATAATGATGTGTTAAGATATTTAAAATGTTTCCTGAAGAATAATGCCCTGAATTTTATGAAAATGTTAGGCCAATTTTGTACCTACCGAGGAATGTTCCTGCTACGCTCAGTTCCAGCCAAAAAAAAAAACCCAAGGTAAAAGGGACTAATCAATCAGAGAAAACCCCCATAGAATGGATTAACAGATTGGCAGCTGTGAAATAATCTTGGAAAGCCGAGAGAATTCATCTACCTGAAGAATCTAAAAAATCTCTGAGGTGATCTCATTCTCCCATGTCAACCATTGAAAGATTTTTGCCATAACATGCAAAAGTAAAAAGATTCCACCACCCTTGATGCAAAGGATGGTTACTTATGAATAAAGCTGGATGAAAGCAACTGCTTTCTACCTATTTTCTGAACAATGGTTGAGAGATACAATGAATGATCTGCTGGTATAACAATGCAGAGATAGAAAAGAAGAAAACATTTGCTGACCCTGACTAAAACTTGGTTCCTCATGCTAGGTAGGCATTGTCAGATGAACCTAAATCTCAACAAGAACAATTGCAAATAGACAAGATCAAAAATGGTATTATCACTTGATAATGATCCAGAGACCCAGGTAATATCTTGGGACTCAAGTTCAAATAACGCCATGGCAGATGGTGATAATTGAATTCAATAAAAAAAATCTAATGATGATCATGAAACATTTGCCAATTGTTGAAAAAAAAAAACCCAACTGGTTCTTTAATGTCCTTTAGGGACATGTTGGCCAGACTGGATAAGAATGGTACATGTGACTCCATCCCTCTGGGCAATTAGAGATGGGCAAAGAATGCTGGTTTAGCCAGCAACATTCATGTACTGCGAATGAATAAAAAAAAGTTAGAGTTACCTAAAGTCACATGCTTAAGTCATATACTAACAGCAAAATGTCTTTGCCCAGATCCCAATAAGTTGAGTGCTGTAACAGTGATGGAGTGACTGAGAAATGTAAAGGTAGTGCAATGATTTGTTGGATTTATTAAATGTTTAGTAAAATCATTGTCCAATTTGTTCTTAGCTCGTAAACTATTATGCCAACACACTCCAATAACATAGGCATGTTTGTGTGTATGGAACAAAAAGCAGCATTCATTAAAATCAAGCAACTCATGATTCATGGTGTAAATAATGAAATATTTGAATTAAAGGCAAAAGATGTGCCTGTTTAGTGAATATCTTGTACTGCAACTTTATGTCCATCATGTGTTTGAATACCTCATCTCTTAGTAAGATAGTGATGTTTGTAAAATTTACGGAGGAGCTGGGCAAATAAGAAAAAAAACAACTGATTTTCACGTTTAACTGTGCACATATACAGTTGCCAGAAATTGCTGCGCAATTTACTCCTTAATAACAGCATGTATTTACAACTTCATTAATTTCCTGATCATGTTCCCAACATAAAATCTGAGCTGTATTTATTTTTTAATATTTGATTCTGGTTATCATTTTATGCATTTGGAGATGATGCTGGTAAGATATTTCTCAGTCTTTTACATGGTTAAGATGTCCGTTAAGAATTGGACAGACAAACATGATGTGACTGTGAGAACTGCTCATTCACTACCATTTTCAACAGTAATTTGCAGCCTTTGTTTTCCATGTGAATCATTGGTAACATAACAGATTTTGTAAAACAATGTTGATTATAACAAGTGATACTGAGCTTTACAATATTTGTTGGACAATGATTTACTATCAGACGTCATCTTTTCATTGAGCTTTTGGAGCCAGGAACTAAAATGCTTCTTGAGACATTTTAAGAGAGCCAATGGGCTATTCATGTTCAACCGCATGAAACTTGCCATGCTAGAAATAATCATTTCAGTTCTTTAGTGATTTCTCCTTGCCCCTGAGATCATATTAATTCGGCCTCATTAATAATTGACTGTTCGAAATTGGTTTCAAAATTAAAAATTTGTGGACGAATCAATACTCATTTCTTCTCAAAAAAATCTTAACTGAGAACCATGTCTTTCGACAAACCTGATATGGAACAAGATGTACCTAAATCAGTAATTGGATTCCATGTTTGAGCAATAGGCAAGGATAAATAATTTTTTGCCTCAATCCATTGATCGGCTAGGATTGTTATGTTTATTCACAGGATGCTGGACATTGCTGGTTAGGCAGCATTTATTTCCCATCCCTAATTGTTCAGCGGGCAGTTAAGAGTCAACTACATTGCTGTGAGTCTGCAGTCACATGTAGGTCAGACCAGGAAAGGATGGCAGTTTCCTTCCCTAAAGGACATCAGTGAACCAGATGGGTTTTTCCAACAATCAACAATGGATTCATGGTCATTGTTAGACTCTTAATTCCAGATTTTTATTGAATTCAAATTCCACCATCTGCTGTGACAGGATTTGAACCCTGGTCCCCAGAATGTTGTCTGGGTTGCTGGATTAACAGTCCAGCGATAATACCACGAGACCATCTCCCCAGTCTGGTGGTTATAGCAATGAACTAGTTACATAGAGGGTTATGAAATTAAATTCTGTCATCACATGCTTTGAAACTTGTAAAAATGCCATTGGTTTACTAAAGTCTATTAATTTTCCTTACAAAGGAAACTTCTGCAAGATGATTATGGGTCTCCCTTACAGTTTATCACTGGCTGCTTCTCCTTGTTCTCATATCCCAGCATTTATATTAAAGAGTTATATCATTGCTCCCATGTATGATTAAATCTTCTAAGTCTGAAGGCAGCAGGTCCAGAGGTGTGAAGTGAGCCTCGTTAAGTGCCTGAACTCCATCTTACCACCTTCACATAATTAATCTTCCTACACAGAAGTTAATTTAAGGCCCTTAGATGGCCTATTAAATGCAATTATTTCAGCTCTGGCCAGGATGAGTAAGAGCACAGCAGGTCAAGCAGCATCATAGGAGCAGGAAAACTTGACGTTTCGGAAGGGTTTAGGCCCAAAACGTCAAGTTTTCCTGCTCCTATGATGCTGCTTGACCTGCTGTGTTCATCCAGCCCCATGCTCGTTATCTCGGATTCTCCAGCATCTGCAGTACCTTTTATCTCAGGATGAGTAAGAATTGTGTTGTGAAAAGCAATAACTCTGAAAGGGTTAATGTAGGACTCTACTCAATCTTGTGATGTCAAATTGGCTGGGGAGAGAATAAGGCAGACCATCTTGGGATCTCAGAGTGAAGACCGAGATTCACAGGTCTCCTCATAGTCTTAGTGAGAACGTTTATCTTTCTAATATAGCTTGTACCAGATTCCAATGAGAACCTCTTCTTGTTAAGACTCAGTTGGCAGCAGTAAACTACTTGTATCACAAGTTTGCGATTGGCATCCCCGAACCAAATTTGACATGGGGATGGTCACTGATGGACAAGGTAACAATGGCCAGAATTCCAGTGGACCCAAGAGGCATGAAATCTCAGCGAGCCCAGGAGCAGTACTGAACGTTTAACTCCCTGATAACTTTATGGCATTTAGAAATGCTGATACAGCCAGTTAGCAGGTGAACAGCAAACAAACTGAATAGTGAAGCAGCCTGTAGAGTAAGCCATGGAACAATTAGCAAGGGAGAAACAGAACTTACCAGTAGAGCCTCTTATTTCAAAACCTGGTAAGAAGCAAGGAAGCAAATGTGTACTAGTTGCTAGTCACGGCCAGCTGCTACAAATTTTGTCAGAAGTGAGAATCTGAATCTATAGGAGCAGGTCTGATTAGAGGTTTAGCTAGGAAGCAAACAAGCATTGGATCTCCATGAGTAAGGTTAAAAATCTTTGTTAAGCAGTGGAATAAATTTTAAGTGACAGCACTAAACAAGCTGAGAAGAGTAAAGTTAAAAGGCAGCACAAACAACTCATGATAAATTATGCTGCCAAAGTGGACAAACACACTTCAAAGCATGGCCACAGAGTGGAAATAAAGGGCCATAGGAGTAATTAAAATGAATGTTGCAGCATTAGTAACGTTACATTGAAAGTAATAAGGGACTATTTAAAATCTTAAACAGTCAGCATCGAACAGAAGAACATAGTTAAAACACTATTGAGGCTATGATAAAAGTGGGTGAGACATAGGTTAAACTATAGTTCAGGGAGGAAGACATTATAAAGGCTGCAGACACTAAGTTTTATTTTGGGATTTCATAGCAAATGATGAGCATTGTTTTTAGGCCAAACAAGGCAAAACATCATCTATTTCTGCCATGGAAAGCTTTCAGGTTGATTTCAAGTATGTCAGAAAACCCCCATGGAGCAGTACTAAAATTTAGGATTGCTCAATTGCAGAGTTTAAAAGTCTGACAGGTAAGGACAATAATGCAGGGTAAATGTACTGCCGGATTAAGTGTGTTAAAGTGAGGAAAATAAAGCAGTCTCTGTAGAATTAAAAAGCTTTGAACTTAAAAATAACAAATAATCACAATGAAAACAAATGGTCGGAGAAATATGCCTAGCAGATTTAACTTCCGATATGGGCCAAATAAATCATAGGGTTGGGCATCTTGCAGTAAACTGTTCTGAAGATACAGAATTGCTTCTGAGATCAATACTAAATCACAAGCTGAAAAAGGAAAAATGTCAATCACTCAATAGGAGCGATAGTATTACAGCTCACCAAAATATAAAAGGAAGGGACAAGTAATTTTGTTGAAGTTCAACAGGCTTTTGACAATTTTCTTAATCTCAGAAAAAACAAGTTTCATGAAGAAGCAAAAATTAACACAAGATTCAGGACTACAGTAGAACTTGTTGATGATTTAATTAATGATCTCTACAGATTTGTGGGAAAAAAAGTGTGATGGTAGAGCTTTGAAATCAGAATTCATAAGGGATAGAATTGTTTTTGAAATTATCGATGTGTTTTTAATAAAAAGAAAATACCTCAAATGCTGGAAATTGGAAACAAACCCAGAGAATGCTGGAGAAACTCAACAGGTCTGGCAGCATCCGTGGAGATAAACATGGAGTTAACGTTTCAGGTCCAATGTGACTTTTGAGGCTGGGTTCTGAGGAATATTCATACTGGAAACAAATATTAACTGTGCTTCCCTTTGCCAGAACTGTTGAGTTTCTCCAGCATTTTCTGTGTTTGTTAATGATAAATCTTGGTCTGATTTATTATAATGTAAAGAAGATTCAACTTTGGAGAACTCAATTCAGGTTTTGCAGAAAGCAGGTAGAATCGGAGAGAAAGCTGTGATCTGGGCTTTCTCATCCCAGGTCCTAATTTCAGTAGAAAGCCTGCCAGCAAACAATCATCTTCCTGATTACCAGAATACCCAGCAGAAGTTCCCATCTTAATTGGTTATGAGTTGCACTCCTCCAAACTCTTTCACTTTTTGGTTTGAGTCTGAAAACAAAAAGATCCCAACCATTGCTCAAGTCCCAGACTCCATTCACATGGCAAAATAAATTAGGGCAGATACTGCCTAGCCAAGTTAATCTAATAACCAAGGGAAAGTAAAACAAGAGGGCATTCAATAGATTGCATTACTTTCCACAATTCATTAACATTATCACAAAGATAGTACTATCTCAATTCCTGCTATTTTAATTCAGCAAATATTTCATGAGATGCTAGGACTCTGCATTTAAGTGGGCAGATTCATTGCTTCTACAAGTTATCCTGCTGATTCTAATGAGCCTTTATTATTTCAAAAGCTGTAAATCTCTTCTCACCAGACTTATTGAGGACTCAGCTCTTGTTCCCATATAGCACAAGGTTCCACATGAGGGATTTTCCAAATTGCTTGTCCAAGTGCAGGTTGATGTTGGATGCCCTCCACACTTGGTTGTCAAGGTGCAGAGCAGGCAGTTGATAGCCTTGTCTTGATTTCAGTGTTGCTATCTCCATTTGTGGTCACTTTCTATCCCAGAACCTGAAAATGAACTACTTCCGCCATAGTTACAATTGAAATAGCAAAATGTACTTACCCTAAATTTTCATTGAGTCTGCTTTGTCGTTTATGCTCAATCTAGACTTCAGACTTGACCTTCTCAGTTATTCAACTACCAGGGTTGGTTCTCAGTTTTCTTTGCCAACTTGGATTATGTCATAAGCATATCAAAATTCCAGGTGTTGTGACCACCAACACTGACCCCAAGATCTTCTGGAAAAACAGAGATGATTTCTCTCTTATCATTTTCTCCTGAGATATTTGTAAACTGCACAGAAGCCCTTGAATCAGTCCACCATATGCAGAAGCCTGAGTTGGTCTGGAGCACCACATCACTTTAATCTAACCTATTCAAATAGGTAAATGGCATGGTGCACATCCTTGGAGAAATCATGTAGCCATACAATTCCAGCAAAGAAGAGAGACAAGGATATCTGCTCCCAGCACAATTTTCCCCAAGCTGAACAACATACTTAACAGTAAGTAGCCAAGGCAATCATACCCTAATGAGATGCAGAGAGCTTATTGAACAGCTGCGGGAAATTAGTGGAGCCTTTAAATTAGTAAATGTGGGGAGTGAAGTAACTAAAGTAATCACCTTTAATGAGGTGCAAAGAGCTGATCTAACAGCTGGGTCTGCCCACTATAGCTGGTTCCTTTATTACATTGTATGTGGCACCTTTGCGATTAAGTGCTAGGTTGATGGGATACGGCGAGTTATAATTGTCCGTCTATAAATGGTTGGTACTCGAAGTGTGGGTAATGTAAGTGGAGAGTACTGGATTTAAATTTGAATCATATAGAGCATATTATAACAATGATATGATATAAATATAAATGAAAGATATTGGATGGATATTCTCTCCCCATTTGGCTTGATTTCACTGAAGGAGGTGCGCAGGGGGGAATTGGAGCTACCACATCTGAATTAAGTGGCTGCAGGGAATGCCAAGTTGCAAAGTGGACTGTCTCAAGACCAACCTTAGTATTCTGGCACAAGTCCCCTTTGTTTTGTTGAATATAGTTTCCTTAGACTTCAACATCCTATCCCATCAACCCTCTCATTCCCATGCCTTCGTACTTTCACAAGATTCTCCAAACGTGGCAAGAAAGCTGGTTCTGTGCCCATCTCAAACTAACCTGACCAGTATCGATGTGCCAATTACTCAAAATAAGCTCCACTGGACAGAACATGTCACTTGCATGTATAACATCAGACTCCTGGGCCATTTGCTCTACTTGGTTACGACAGGAGTTTCTCAGGAGAACAACAAAAATGCTTTAGAGATGTTCACAAAGCAACCCTGGAGAGGGCAAGCATCATCCATCAATTCCTAGGAGATGCAGGCTCGTGACTGATCAAAATGGAGAATGCTCAAAATATTGAAAGACATCAAAATATTGAGAGACTTTATGCAACACACAAAGGATAAAGTGAGGCATCAAGGGGACTACCTCAGAAGAGGAGTGTGCGTGCATGCTCTGTCTGAAAGTTCTGTTAATGATGGCTCATTGTAAAACAGGATTAATGAAATTCCAGGGCTATGTAAAAGGGTATTATGCACCAATTCCCTCAAAGCACAGCTAGTACGCATTTCAAAATATAAAGCTGCACCCACAACTATGAAGTTTCTCCCTCACATTAAAAATGACACAATTTGAATTCCAATAAGGTCTGGCGTTTTTTATGACAACCCTCACAGCATTGATAGAGAATCTTGATGCCACTTGAAGGTCCATGTTCAGGGTTACATCAGAATTTCCATTCAGCTGATCACTGGCAAGGTCCAATGGGACATGGCTTATGTATGGTTTAAAAATATCTCAGAAAAGCTGCAAAGGAAGATAGATTGATCTAAAAAAAATTGAGATAACAAAGTGTGGAGCTAGAGGAACACAGCAGGCCAGGCAGGACCAGAGGAACAGGAAAGTTAACGTTTTGGGTCAGGATCCTTCTTCAGAAAACTTTCCTGCATGTCTGATGCTACCTGGCCTGCTGTGTCCCTGCAGCTCCACACATTGTTATCTCTGACTCCAGCATCTGCAGTTCTTGCTATCTCAAGAAAATTGACTTTCTTTTTTAAAAAAAAAGCTCTTTAGAGAACATAATAACATAAAAAGGGGCAAGAATAGACCATTCAGCTCCTCAAGCCTATCCTGCCATTCCATAAGATCATGCCTGATCTGCCTGTAGGATGTTTCTGATTATGTGAGGGTCATTCAGGCTTGCTGGTCACATCCAAACTCATTTATTTATAGTCAAAGTTCTGGGATTACCTTCATGAATCATACTGAAGGATGATGAAAAATGCACTTGTTGCATGTTTTTGAATTTTGAATTATGAGCATGTTTAATGTTTAGACAGTGAAGCTCAATGTGGCACAACCATGGCTAAACTAAGTGATGAATCATAACAAGCCATGGATTACATCCCTTTGGGTGTCATTTGTGTTCCCTTACTCACAGTTGTTGAGCTCCCACAGTTACCTTTGATTTGGTCAGGGCATGCATGGCAACATTCTACATGGTGGTGGGTTGAGTATTCTGCAGGCTGCAAATGAAATATTCATCCTGTTGATGTTGGTTGCCAAGTTGTGTCTTCTATTATTAAAGTTCTTGAGACTGTACCTGTTCCTTGGGTCATACAACTTCCTTCAGTCCTGATTGTATAAAAAGAGAGAGATTGCTCTGATGTACTGATCTTTTAGAGCTGTGTGCCTTGTATTTCTTCCTTCCTTTCCTCGATGTTTGAACTTCTTCCTTTCTGAGGTTGCCTCAGTTATGTGGCTTACTGATGGATCTACTGTGACGGCAAAAAGATACAAAAATGGTCTTGTTTGGTCCCCTGAACAGAAAGCTTTGTTTGAAGGCGTACTTTTTTCCCATCCCTCGTCTAGCTGGCATTGGGGAACAATGGGAACTTCTAATCATAAATATTATATAAAGTTTGAAGTGCTTTTGGATGGATTCCATTATCTCCATGATTGCATCATGATGTTGGACCTTGGATGTCATTTGTCTAGCTACTCAATTTAGAGCCGGTAATGAAGTGATAAATGTCTATGTTGATTGGGTTTGGTTTAGTTTAGTATTTGAAAAGCTTTGTCTTTTGTGGTCATGGGACCAATGGCCTGTGTTTTAAACAGGGTTTCTTACCCCAAAGCTGACATATTCCTGGTGAAAACTTTGGATTAAAATAATACCCTTTCTTACCCCAGGCTTCAACTTCTCTTTTGTACCTGCTCCTCATAGCCATCAGCTTTGCAAAGGGCAAAGATTTAGCGTTCTCTTGTTTAAATACTATCTAGCTTACGTAACCCTCTCAGTGGACAATTCGAAACATCCATCGCCCTCTGAGAGAAGAAACTGCTTCACACCTCTGTTTTAAATGAAAGCCCTCTTATCCTGTGATAAGAGAGGGAAGCAACAAACAAAGCAGTCATGAACAACATTATGCTGTGTCCCTTCATCCCTGGATTGGTTAGGCGCTACATTGACTTTAACCACTAGGTTGCTCACACCATATATGCAGATAACCACAGCTCTGCAATTTCGAATGGGATCAGCAGCTTGGTAAAGCCATAGCTTAGGATCTTGCATCTACTGCACAACTGGCGTATCATGTTTCATCTCAAATGGTTTATTGAAGGTCACAAACAATGCATCTCGCTTCCATTAGTGCTGATCAGAAATGTCAGTCTGCTCAGGTTCTGGACTTTCCAGTCCCCGAGACAACTGCATGACTGATTAATCTGTAAACATTCTTTTTAAGAGGAATAAGTGGGGAATCTCATAAGAACCTATAAAATCCTAGAACTTGACATGGTAATGCAGGAAAAGATTTCCAAATAACGGGGAAGTTCAAGAACACGCGGTCACAATCCAAGGATATGGGGAAGGCTATTTAGGACTGAGATGATGAGAATTTTATTCACCCAGAGAGTGGTGAACCTGTCAGATTCTTTGCCATAGAAAGTGTTTGAGGCCAAAACATTGAATGTTTTCAAGACAGAGTGAGATATACTTCTTAGGACTAAAGGGATCAAAGAGTACAGGTGAAAGCAGGAACATACGCTAAGTTGGATGATCATTTGTGGTCATATTGAATGGCAAAGCAGGCGTGGAGGGCAGAATGGCCAATTCTTGTTCCTATTTTCTGTGCTTCAATAGAAATTCTGCCTCATTGCATTTTCTCCCACTTAGGAGAACCTAATTTTGGACATATGATTTGTATTGACACAATCATATCCACAAATTCAAATTTGGTACACTCAGCAACATACCCTAAGCTTATTCATGGTTAACATTAAGGAATCAAATGGTGCAATTCAGCTCTGCTTTGATGAATAATCATCATAAAATTCACAGGGCCAAAAGTTAAATATATGGTAAACAAACAAATTGCAGCGAGCTTAGGGAGCCCTAGTATAGAATTATTTACCAATGGTTTAGCCTATTGTTGGTTACACTTTCACCCTTTAAAGGTATTCATTGTCCCTGAAGACATTATATTTTGCCCATACACATGGCGTTAAAGTGAAATTGTACACAGCTGTAAATCTCTATGCAGCCACACTTTTCTGTCTTCTTTCAATTTAGAAACCCTGACCTCTCCTTTCAAAATACTGACATAAAGCTTTTGACATACGAATCATTTTGTTTTAGATTGTGACTAGCATTTCCAATAAAGGCATAGATATTTTTAACCAAAAAAGCACTTGTCCCATTTACTTCCAAAATGGTTGCAAATTTATATCCTGGTTCACACTCCAGCCAGAGATAACAAGGTGTAGAGCTGGATGAACACAGCAGGCCAAGTAGCATCAGAGGAGCAGGAAGGCTGACATTTCGGGCCTAGACCCTTCTTCAGAAACCTCATACTCCAGTCATGCAGTTTGTCACTGTTGAATATAATGCCGTCATCTTTGTTTCCGATTATATTCAAGACAGTTAACACTTAAAGCCTGAAGCTTTGTGTTAAAAATTACAGGATTTTCTTTTGCAGAATGAAGTAATGCAAGATTAAATTTGAAAGTTAACAGCAAAAGGTGCTGAAAATCTTCAGCAGGTCAGATAGGTCTGTGGAGAGAAATAGAATTAGCAGGATGTTGTTTTTCCAATACACTGGCAATAAATGTCAACGACAGGGAATCTCATGAAGGGTTTCCATAACGTCTGGTGACTTTTCTTATGTAATTCTTCCTCATTAAGTATAAATCCTGACTCTAGGGTGCAGATCCCGCACAATCCTCAATAAAGCAGAGGAAGAAATACTCAACAGTGATGGAACATCGTGGTGTTTATGTCCTGAGAGCCTATTCAAATCAAAGAGATTTACCATTTCAAACCCACTTAGTGTGTTGCTGAGTAATTCCAATTGATATGGCTATATGAGAGAAGTAAGTTGACTTGGAGATCCCAATGGGATGTGATTTGATTTGATTCAATTTGACTTATTCTTGTCACATGTACCGAGGTACAGTGAAAAGTATTGTTTTGTGTACCATTCAGGCAAATCACACCTTACATAAGTACATTAGAGTAATAGAACAAAATGCAGAATATAGTCTTACAGATACACAGAAGGCGCAGAGAAAGATCAACTCTAATACATGGTGGACCATCTCTTTCCTTAGGAACACCAGAGGAGACCTCAGAACCAGATGCTAGCAGCACAGTCCAAAGTACACACGTGGGTCAGAATGGTGTCTATAGTCTGGAGGAGCTTCATAATGCTGCTAGAAGATTAATGACCTTTTGTGTTCTATAAGAGTAAGTGTCACATTTCTCTGCCACCTCATACTCTGACTCTACTACTGCAGCCACTTCCCTCCAAGGCTCATGATCTACTGCTTCACTATTCCATGTAACAACCCCCTCATCCATTCCATCCCTCCATGAACCCTCCCTGCTTCCTACTTTCCAAGTTAGGACACTTCACCATCTTTATTGGCAGACCAGCCTCAGCCTGAATATAGCCTCCTCCCTTGACTGGACTAAAGACTATACCACTTAGGCATGGACATTTGGTTGAAGTACATGCAATCTGTTTGCCACAAAAGCTGCTGGCAGATGGTGTAGATCTGATATTGATGTAGTATGATGCTGTATGCCAACATGTCTGCTCCTTGACTGTCCAGTGCTGGCAGGCTCCAATTGCATTTGTGAATTGCTGAACTGTTTCAAAAATTTGTCTGAGACATTCCATGATGATTTGGGGAAGCTGCCATTTCCTGGTGCTGACCTCCATGGATGGAAGGTGTATTATCACAAGACTAGTAATCCAGAAACCTGGGCAATGTTCTCAGGAGCTAAATTTGAATCCTGTCAAGACAGCTAATGCAATTTGAATTCAATATAAACCTGACTAATGTTGATTATGACACTGTTGTTAAGTTTTGAAAACTTCCCTCTGGTTCACTAACATTCTTTAGGAAGGAAGTTGCCCACCCTTACCTGGTCTGGCCTACAAGTGACTCCAGACCCACAGCAATGTGGTTGAGTCTCAACTGGCCAAATTAGGAATGGGCAATAAATGCTGGCCTAGTCAATACCACCCATATCCCATGAGTGAATAAAAATTGACAGTCACAGTCCATAGAGCGTGGCTTGAGATGTTGGGTAACACCGACCAGCATTAAGGGCCAGAGAAAACACTGGGGAGGGGCCAGAGGTTACTGCTCTGATGTCTAATTTGATAAGTGGTACTGACCAGCTCCTAACAAGAAAGAACTGCGGGTACTATAAATCAGGAACAAAAACAGAAGTTGCTGGAAAAGCTCAGCAGGTCTGGCAGCATCTGTGAAGAAAAAATCAGAGTTAACATTTTGGGTCCGGTGACCCTTCCTCGGAACTGTCCAGCTCCTCTCTGGGAACGTGCAGAAGAGTGACTAACATGCAAATAAGGTGAGATTAGGTAATAATTCAATGTTAATGCATGCATGCAATTAGGCCCTCACTGCAGACAGTGAGATTTTATTCTGAAGAAGGGTCACTGGACTTGAAACGTTAACTCTGATCTTTCTCCACGGATACTACCAGACCTGTTGTGTTTTTCCAACAATCTGTTTTTTTTGTGTTTGAGATTTTAGTTCAAACCTTCAGGGGAAAATTGAACTTCTTTCATCCTTGTTGTATTCTCCTAAAGTTGCAATTTGAAATGTCATTCAAACAACTGGGAAAATTCCGTTCACTGTTTCAGGTTGAGCAACCTGTCAATGGACTTGGAGAAAGAAAGAAAAGTAAAACTAATTCACTAAAAGGCTGAAAGAAAATGTCTGCAACAGGTCGAGGGACAGGGGAGATTGAATACTCCTTTGTGACTTTGGGATAAAGTTTCCTGCAATTGTTGCCACCCTGTTCTGCTGAAACATGCAGGGGAAGACTACAAGCTATCCATGGGACTGAATGTTAAACCATATCGCGGTATCAGCCAGCTCCACCTCTCCGCTTCCAATATCAAACAGTCCTTTGTCTCTGAGTCATTGAGTCGTGGATGCATAGGGACGTACAGCACAGAAACAGATCCTTCAGTTCAACTCTTCCATGCCAACCAGATATCCTAAATTATTCTTGTCCCATTTGCCAGCATTTGGCCCATATCCCTCTAAACCTTTCCTATTCGCATATTCATCCAGATGCCCTTTAAATGTTATAATTGTACCAGCCTACATCACCTCCTCTGGCAGCTCGTTCTGTACATGCATCACCTTCTGCATGGAACTGTTGTCTCTTAGGTCCCTTTTAAATTATCCGCCTTGTGCCTTAAGCCAATGTCCTCTAGTTTTGGAATCCCCTACCCTGGGAAAAAAGACCTTGGTTTTTCAACCTATCTCTGCTCCTCATGATTTTATAGACTTCTATGAGGTCACCCATCAGCCTCCAGTGTTCCAGGGAAAATAGCCCAGTCTAAGCAGCCTCTCCCTATAGTTCTAAATATCCTTGTAAATCTTTTCTGCGCCCTTTCAAATTTCACACTTTCCTATAGCAAGGAGACCAGAAATGGACACAGTATTTCACAAGTACCTAACCAATGTCCTGTACAGCCGCAGTACAGATGATCAACTGGAAAATGATGCTGCCAAACACCATCCCACGCTCAAACCTCCTTGGTCACCAATCACCGTCCAAAAATCTCGTCTCTGTCTGGAATTACACTACTTTCAGCTCTGCGATACATCTGTTTTCCCACTAAGGTCTTGTGTTCCCCTCCCACCCAGACACCATCCTAATTGCAATGCATAAATATCATTCTTCGTCATCATTAAGTTGAGATACTCATTGTTGAGAATCATAGATTCCTTACAAGGTGGAAACAGGCCTTTTGGCCCAAAAAATCGATGCCGACTCTGAAAGCATCCCACTCAGACGCATACCCCAATAACCCACCTAATCTACATGTCCCTGAACACTATGAGGAATTTAACATGGTCAATCCATCTAATCTGCATATTTTTGGACTGTGGGAGGAAACCGGAGCACCCAGAGGAAACCCACGCAGACACGGGGAGAATGTGCAAATTCCACACAGACAGTCATCTCTCCCTAACAGTACTTCATCAATTAGAGTGCAGAGATTCATGATCGACGCAACCAATACCTTTCCAACAGCAACTTGAGCTGAGGAGAAAAGACCCCTGAAATCAAAGCTAATTACCATGGATGCTGGAAACCTGAAATAAAGGCAGAAAGTGCTGGAGAAACTCAGCCAGACTGGCAGCGTCTGCAAAGAGACAAAGAGAGTTAAAGCTTTGAAACAGACATGACTCTCCTTCAGAGCTGGATCAGAACATCAGAACCCTTCATGAACTTTAGGCCGGTTCTGAAGGAGCATCAGACTGGTCTTGAAACCTGTTTCACTCTCCACAGATGCTGCCAGACCTGCAAACTTTCTCCAGAATTCTGTGAGTTTGTCTGAAAAAAAATCCTAGCCTTGTCAACAACACCAATGTCCTGAGAATCAATTAAAAGAGAGTTTACTTCAAACAACATCATAAGCAGCAGTTCTGGTTTAATCGACAGGAATGCGTCTGGTATTATGGGGAGATGGAAGCAGCACAGGGGTATCTGTCTCAGTCATACAGTGTCCCAAGTCATTTGATGGTTGGAATTTAAATTACAGTAATCAAATCCAGATTTGAAATTTGGTCTCAGTAACGGTGACTGTGAATTGTTGTATAATCACAGCTGTTTCTTCAATGCCCTCTAGGACAGACTATCCTTACATAATTACACCAAAAAATTAAACTGGAGATGCTGGAAATCTGAAACAAAAGCATAAATTACTGGAAAAACGCAAAAGGTCTGGCAGCATCTGGGGAGAGGGAAACAGTGTTGACGTTCTGAGTCCAGTGACCATTCTTCAGAACTGAAGAAGCTACAACAGGCTGGTAGTTATGCTGATTCAGGAGGGGTTGGGTGAGAGAGTGAATAGAATAAATGCACACAGTGCCCAGAGAGAGAAACAGAGAGAAAAGGGATGAGAAAACAAAGAGATTACTGATGACAAACCAAGAGAGAAATAAATGTTGAGTAAGGTGCTAATGAGAAGTGTAAATTGTTGAAAATGGTTAACCTGTGCTGGGAGCAGCCCATAGAAACAA
>JAHRHZ010000034.1:21510726-21530961 GCA_024137785.1 Ginglymostoma cirratum | reverse complement strand
AAGTTCTGAGGAAGGGTCACCGGACCCGAAACGTTAACTCTGTTTTCTCCTCCACAGATGCTGCCAGACCTGCTGAGCTTTTCCAGCAACTTTGTTTTTGTTCCTAATTTCCAGCATCCGCAGTTATTTTGGTTTTTATAAGAGAAGCTGTTGTTCCTCCAGCTACCCTTACCTGAACTGGTCCAAATGTGACTCCAGACACAGAAAAATGTGATTGACTCTTAATAGTCATTTGAAAAGGCCTAGCAAGCTATTCAGTGTAAGGCTAATTATGGTGGTAGCCTGGCAACATCCACAGGGAAAGAAACAGTTAACTTTGAAACCAACATGACTCTTCTTCAGAACTGGGTCAGAACTTCAAAACTCTTCAGGATTAGACTTTTGAGCCATCGCAGAACCACCTCTTTACCCCCAAAATTGGCATCAAGTCATTCCCCAACCCTGAGGGGCTGCTAAAGAAGAATAAAGAAATTAAATAGAAATAGAACACAAATGTTGGCTTGAATTGAGCACATGAGAGAATATCCCTTGAAAAAATAACTTTTAAAAAGTTCACTCTTGTGGTATGGAGTAAGTTTTTTGTCAAGCAATCAGTCGGTCATCACAACAACTTCTACTTCCTTCCCATTTTTGAATGATGTATGTTTATAAGCTAGAGAGCTAACCAGTCTACCATACGGAACCTTGTTGAATGCCTTACTGAATTCTGTATAGATCACATCCACCACTGTGTGCTCATTAATCCTGTTCATTACTTCTTCAAAAAACTCAATTCAGTCAGTGGGACATGATTTCCCATACAAAACTCATGTTGACTATCCCAAATCAGTCCTTCCCTTTCTAAATACATGTAAATCCTGTCCATCAGGCTTCCCTCTAACAATTAGTCCATCACCAATGTCAGCCTCACCGGTCTATTGTTCCCTGGCTTTTCCTTACCATCTTTCTTAAATAGTGGCACCACATTAGCTAACCTCTAGTCTTCCGGCACTTCACCTGGTGTCATTGATGATACAAATATCTCAGCAAGGGGTCCAGCAATCACTTGCCTATATTCCCACAGAGATCTAGGTTATACCTGATCAGGTTCCAGGGATTTATCCACCTTTATGCATTTTAGACCATCCAACATCTCCTCCTCTGTAATATGGACATTTTTCAAGATATCGCTATTTATCTAATAAATACTGATGCAAAATACTCATTTAGTATCTCCCCTATCTCCTGTGGTTCCACACATAGGTTGCCTTGCTGATCTATAAGGATCCCTGTTCTCTCCCAAGTTATCATTTTGTACTAATGTTTTTGTAGAATCCTTTTGGATTCTCCTTAACCCTGTTGGCCAAAGCTTTCTCATGTCACCTTTTTGCCCTCCTGATTTCCCTTTTAAGTATATTCCCTCTGCCTTTATACTCTTCTAGGGATTCACTCAATCTATACTTGACATATGCTTCCTTCTTTTTCTTGATCAAAACCTCAAGGAGAGTTACGGAATGTAGAGATAACTAGCTATTTGGATACAAAACTGGCTTGGAGGTAGAATACGGAGGGTGGTGGTGGACGGTTGTTTTTCAGATTGGAGGCTTGTGACCAGTGGTGTGCCACAAGGATGGATGCTGGATCCACTGCTTTTCATCATTTATATAAGTGATTTGGATGTGAAAATTGGAGGTATGTTTAATAAGCTTGCAGATGACACCAAAATTGGAAGTACAGTGGACAGCGAAGAAGGTTACTTCAGAGTACAATGGGATCTTAATCAAATTGCCCAATGGGCTGAGGAGTGGCAAATGGAGTTTAATTTAGGCAAATGTGAGGTGATGCATTTTGGAAAGGCAAATCAGGGCAGGACTTATACACTTAAAGGTAAGGTCCTGGTGACTGTTGCTGAACAAAGAGATCTTTGGAGTGCTGGTTCATAGTTCCTTGGAAGTGGAGTCACATAGATAGGTTAGTGAAGAATGCATTTGTTTTGCTTGCCATTATTGGTCATTGTATTGAGGCGAGGATTTAGGAAGTCATATTACGGCTTTACAAGGTATTGATCAGGCCACTTTTGGAATAGTGCATGCAATTCTGGTCTCCCTTCTGTTCGGAAGGATGTTGTGAAACTAGAAAGGGTTCAGAAAAGATTTATGAGGATGTTGCCAGAGTTGGAGGGTTTGAGCTATAGGGAGAGGCTGAATAGGCTGGAGTTATTTTTCATGGGGTGTCAGATGCTGAGGGGTGAGCTTATAAAGGTTTACAAAATCATGAGGGCATGGATAGGGTAAATAGACAAGGTCCTTTCCCTGGGCTGAAAAAGTCCAAAACTAGAGGTCATGGGTTTAAAGTGACCGGGGAAAGATATAAAAAGGACCTAAGGGGCAACTTTTTCACGCAGAGGGTGGTGGGTGTGTGGAATGAGCTGCCAGAAGAAGTAGTTGGAGGCTGGTACAATTACAACATTTAAAAGGCATCTAGATGGGTCCATGAATAGGAAGAGTTCAGAGGGATATGGACCAAATGTTGGCAAATGGGATTAGATTTAAATAAGATACCTGGTTGGCATGGACGAGTTAGACCAAAGGGTTTGTTTCCATGCTGTACATGCCTATGACTCTAATTACTATTTTGCCTTGTTTCTCTGCATGGATAAATAAGTCAAAGTAAACAAGCTGTTTCTGAATCATTAGCCCCAAAGGAATAGTGTGACAATTGGCTAGAATCCACCTTCCCTTGTAAGATGGAAAAGTACATTTGTGAACATGACATCCACTTGTATTTTTACTCAAAGAAAAATGTTAAACATTCTTTGTCAGTTTTTTTGTGACATGTTTACTTTCTGCTGTAAATCAGCTTGAAATCAACTTTCATTGACAAGACCATTTAACCTCCTTCAATAAACCTGTTTCCATTGAAATTCAGAAAAGGAGAATCACTCTACCTGTGAGCCTTACTGTTTTATATCTGCCTCCCTCCATTCCTTTTCCAACAAAACGATTGCCATCACAAATTGGGTTCACCCAGATTGTCTTTGTTCAAAATAAATAAATGAAATTCTCTTCATCTTACAAATCCCTCCACCCACTACACCATTTTATAACTGATTGCTGTTACACATACTGTTTCCAACTGCTAATGTTGAATAATTGAAGAAACGGAGACAATAACAGAATGCATATTCATCCTCCAAAGTATTCACTGTGAGGGAAACAGGATTCTCTGTCTGCAACAGGATTGTCTGTCTGTTTTAGAGGACAATGTAGCAAGCTGGCATCAGCAAATCATTTGTATGCTTTGTAACAAAATTAAATCAGAATTGGGCAGTTCACTTTGGTGCAGTTGTCTGTTATAGGAGCGGCTCTGAGAAAGTGATTACTTAACATAAGTAGGTTTCCTTATCTTGTCTGCAGATTCAGTTTATAAAATGACATATAAATCATCTTGTAGTGCAATAAGAAGATCCCATTAGACTGACACTGCAATATGCAAATATTTGGCGTATGGCATTTTAACCATCATTTCTTGTGGCACTGGTAGATAAGCATGCTTAAAATTAATTTGGAGCTTATGATTCCAGTTCAATGAAAAAAACTAATCTTTTAACATTGCTTTCTTTTGTCACTTGAAATTTTTTTTTTGTATTTCCAAAGCTAACACTCCAAATGTAATTGGATTTTGTGTCATTTTAGTATTCATTTCAACATCCCTACCATCAAATACAATCATAGATCTCTAAGTTCTTTCCAATAATTATAATAGGTGTTAATAATCACTTTATACACATGAGGTCTTCTTGCTTTTTTAAGCGAGAAGTACAATATTTAAAAACAAACATCATTTCTTTGTGTTACAATTTCCTGCCAGAATTAGCAGCTCAATTATTAATGGTCATCAAATTTAGACACTGGCAAAAACGATACTGCACAAGTTGTTTAGTAAAGAAGTATGACAGCTGACACAATCTTACTTCTTCAATCCCTATCACAAGATTCACTTCATATGATCTAAACCCATGCCTAAAGTCCTCAGCAGTGAATTTTCTCTGTGTTTCCCAGACTCTTGTAGAGTTTTGTCAGTTCGAAATAAATGGCGTTCTTCTAATCCCAGGTAAAGACACATTCTTCCCCAACTAGCAATAAAATGTAGTCTGTCAAGCAATAGCAGGTGCGTTGTGGCTGGAACAGGTACTCACTGTTTACCTACAAGTGAGTCTGACCTAGGAGAAAGATGTTATATCCAGCCTATTAATTCACTTGCCTCTGTGACAACTCAGTTCACCATACCACTCACTCAACTACCAACAATCTTAGGCATTCAGGTATGTAATATCTAAGGACGCGACCTTTACCTGATCCTCATACATTGCTGCAGGCCTCAAGCAACACATACTGTCAGCTATACACCTCGCCCAAACACATTGCGCCATCTTTTCTGATTGATAAACATTATGAATGGCTGATCACTATGGTACCCCATTTACCTTGAAGCCTTCCTACTCTCTGTTTCCTGTCAACAATTTTCAATCCATGTCAGTTTATTACCACCAAGCCCAAATACTTTGATTTTCCACAATAACCTTCTGTGTGGGACTTTATCAAAACCTTTCTAAAACTCCAAACACGATCCACAGCCCATGCTCCTCCCTTATCTATTCTATTAGTTACATCCTCAAAAGAACTCCAGTAGGTCTGTCTTTCATAAATCTACACTGACTTTGCATAATACCATTGGCATTTTCTAAGTGCCCTACTATCATGTCCTAGCGAACAGACTCAAGTATTTTCCACTCTACTGACGTCAGGCTATCTGTCCAGAATTCCTGCTTTTCTTCTCTCTTCTTTCTTTTCTTTTAAAGAGTGATGTTAATTTAACACAGGACTATGGAATCTTGGAAAATGATACCCAATATATCCATTATTTCAACATCTACCTCCTTTAATACACTGGCATGTAGATTTTCAGGCTTTGGGGATTTGTCAGCATTCAATCCTATTAATTTCTCCAGCACTATGTTATTTTTTACTGAGACTAATTTCCTTCAATTCCTCCTTCCCAAAAGACCCTCTTTTGCAAGCACTTTTGGGGAGTTACTTATGTCTTTTTCTGTGAAAACAGTGCTAAAATTGTTGTTTAATTGTTTTGTTAATTCTTGTTCTCCATTATCAATTCTCCCTTTTCAGACTATAGGGATCTACACTTGCTTTCACTAACCTTTTTCTGTTTTATATTCTTATAAAAGTGCTTAGAGATTATTCTTACACTGGATTGACCAAAGTTATTTGTTATCTCCATTCTAAACCTAATGATCTCCTGATCATGGTTCCCTAAAGGTTCCTCCAAACCTGTTCTATCTGAACATTTTACAACCAGGAATATTTAACGCCCAGACTTACCCTTCCTTGAGCTAGATCTCTGTTATCACCAGAACATCATAATTCCACATTGCAATCAGTGCCTGTAACTCCACAGCCTTATTAACTACACTCCAGTATTGACGTACAAATAGTCTAACCCTGATTTATGCTTCCTTGCTTTCTCCCTTATTCTGACTCTATGTATTAATTTATTATTCTTTATTTTAGTGCTGTCTTCTTGTTCCAGCATTTTTTGCAGCTCATACTTTCTGTCCTGGTCCCTGCTGAGTTAGTTTAAACCCACAGGATTCAGTTTCAGTTCAACCGATGAAAATATTACACTTAATGTAAGGAAGTTCAAAATGTCCAGCTCAGTACAGCTACATCTCCTACACAGTGGTTAATGGGTTGGCAGATAGAACTGTAAAATGTGAAGCCCTGTTCTGTCTGATCTTCAACTAAATTGTTTGAGAACTCTTGTCTCAAAGCACACCTCATAGAAATAATTAAAACAGTTAGTAGAAAAGTGAAAGGTAACCCAGAATATTAATGTCTGAATGCACCAGACGATTGAATAAGATAGGTTTAGGTTAGACTCTTGGAAGCATTACTTTGCGCTGATGGTGATAAATTGCTGGAGCACGTTGCCAGGAAATATGGCTGAGACCAGAGACACAGGTCTCATTTCAGAAACAGATGCTGTAATGAAAAAATGATAGCATTGATATTCTAGGAGAATGAAATATGTGGGCTGTCTTCATCTGATACCACCTTGTGATTTTTGTGCACAATTTTGTGCGTAGATGTTGATTATTTTCCTGGCTGTGGCAGCATCTAGAGACTGTGAAACAAACACAGAGAATGCTAGAGGATCTCAGCAGGTTCTGAGAAATAGTCAGACCAGTCTTGAAACATTAGCTCTGTTTCTATCTCTCCACAGGTGCTTCCAGACCTGCTGAGTTTCTCCGGCATTCTCTGTGTTTTGTTTCAGATTTCCAGCATCCATAGTATATTGCCTTTACCTGGAGCCTATGATCCTGAGTTCAGAGCTAGCCAATTAGGAAGACGTCCCTGGTAAAGTTGCTGGGCCAGTAATTGGAGGCTCAGTGCCTCCACTTGGTTCTGATGTTGGGGCCCCAAAGTCTCCTTTAAAAACTGGAGTCCTAACACTACCACAGACTGGGTGAATACATTGGGTCACTGGTAAAAGGTTACATTAAACTTGTTCAATTATGTTGACTATATTTGATATGGTTATGCTAAACCCAATTCGCATGATGCACAAGGGATAAGAAAATTAATTTAGGAGTTACTCATGTCACATGCAAATGAAGCCCCATCTCTTTTCTCCCAATTAATAGCTATTTTTGGCATTGCGTAAGTCACATCCCTAAAAGGTATAAACCCAAATACAATTTAGTTGAATACAAAACAGCAGTATTTCCCTGAGGATGTCTAAAGAAATCAATTCTTCTACAAGTAGCAACTTTAATTATTTCCATCAACAGAGTGCTTAGTAACAAGTGTTTACTGTACCATGAACCTAATAACTTACAAAGGATGCAGTGTAAAACATTTCTCTAAAGACTACTAGTGAATTCATGTGACCCTAAGAATAAATAATACCGACTTAATGACCAATGGCATAGATTTTGCAGTAAGTAATGATCTAAGGGGTCTTGCTGTTAACTCAAAGAAAGTCAGAAGTCACACTACACCAGATTACAGTCCACAGGTTTATTTGAAATCACAAGCTTTTGGGGTGTAGCCCTTTCATCAGGTCAGAACTTCACCTGATGAAGGTACTACACACGGAAAGCTTGTCATTTCAATTAAATCTATTGGACTATAATCTGGTGCTGTGTGACTTCTTACTTTGTCCACCCCAGTCTAACAATGGCAATTCCACATCATGACCTCAAAGAAAGCATAAGAATGTAAGGGATAACAGATAAATTGGGACTTGATGGGCCAAATGGCCTACTTCCACATTGTAGAGAATCTATTATTCATTGATCTTTGCTGGAGCACTGCAGCAGGCCTATTGTAGGCCTTTGAGCTTGCACCTCCATTCAGCAAGTTTATGAATAACCTTCGACCTCATTTCACCTTCCTGTAATATTCCCATAACCCTCAATTTCCTGAGTACCATAAGACCTAATGCCCCGTGTCTTAATATATTGATTTCTGTGACCCGTATTGTGAAGATATGAGACAGAAAACACCAATCTTAAGTTTCAATGGCTCTTTCACAAATTAATTGTTTTAAATGCACGTTAAGATGGCTGGCAGGAATTTCTACAACATCAAGTTTGTCAAGATTCTGGATGTTTCTCAACTGGATTACAAAAGAATATGCCTAGATGACCCTAGGGACATTCACTCTTTCTATTATCAAGAGTTAGTCCATTAACAATGAGAAAAGATTAATATAAAACAAAGAACTGTGGACGCTGCAGATCTGAGACAAACAAAAACAGATTGGCCATGCTAAATTGCCCATAGTGTTCAGGGATATGTAGATGAGATGGGTTATGGGAATGGGTCTGGGTGGGATGCTCTGACATGTGGACCTGTCGGGCCAAAGGACCTCTTTCCACACTGGGTGGCATGGTGGCTCAGTGGTTCGCACTGCTGCCTCACAATGCCAGGAACTTGGGTTCAATTCCACCCTTGGGTAACAGTCTGTGTGGAGTTTGCACATTCTCCCCGTGTCTGCGTGCGTTCCTCTGGGTGCTCTGGTTTCCTACCCCGGTCCAAAGATGTGCAGGCTAGGTGGATTGGCCATGCTAAATTGCCTGTAGTGTTCAGGGATGAGTGGATTAGGTGGGTTAGAGGAGGATGGGTCTGGGTGGGATGCTCTGAGGGTCGGTGTGGACTTGTTAGGCCAAAGGACCTGTTTCCACACTGTAGGGATTCTGTTCTAGAAAGTGCTGGGGAAATTCAGCGAGTCTGTCAACATTTTTGAAGAGAAAATGGAGTTAATATTTCGAGTCCAGTGACCATTCTTCACAACTAGAAGCAGATGGGAAAAGGTGATAGTTATGCTAATGACAGGAGTGAGGCAGGGAAAAGGAGTGAGCAAATTAGTGGAGAGGGAGCCCAGAGAAAAGGAGAAAAATGGGTAGGCAGACAAAGGGATAAAAAAAAGGTTAAAAAGAAGAGAAGCTAGTTAGGTGATAATAGGGATCATGAGCAGTTGAAAATTGGTTGGCTCTGCTGAGAGTAACCTATGTCATGACAGGACTGGGGTTATGGAGGTAGGTAATAAACAAGGGAGGAGGTATTCATGGTCTGAAATTGTTATACTCGTTGTTGAGTCTTGAAGGCTGTAAGATGCCTAAGCAGAAGATTAGGTGTTGTTCCTCCAGCTTGCGCTGAGCTTTGCTGGAGCACTGCTGCAGGCCTAAGGCAGAAATATTGATACAGGAATACAGTGGTGCATGAAAGTCGCAGGGAACTGAAAGCTCGGAGTAATTTGCATGGAGAGAGCATAGGTGCTCTGCACAGTGGCCATCCAGTCTGTGAGTTCAAATTTTCTGACATTGACTCAATGTTATGCAGATATAGTGTGAATGAAAATCCTCTGATACCTTAATTGTAGGAGAATGAAAATCTGCCTAGTTCAGGAACAAAATGAGTTGGCTTATGATTGGGCACAGGGTGGGGCGGGGGGGGCGCGGTATGCTGGGGGTGTGGCAGTGAAGAAATCTTGATTTATGCAATTGCTGCAATGGATTATTTGGGACCATGACATTGTAGCTTAAAAGCCAATCACATAATAACAGCCATCTTGGTTGCCAAAATTTAAAATGTTACAAGCTCATGATGCAAATAGTTTGGTTTTTACTTTAACAAACACAGAAAATGCTGGAGAAACACAACAGGTTTTGCAGAATCTTGTTTTCAACCTTTTGTGGCACATCAGCATCACTGGCTGGCCAGCATTTATTGGCTGTCCCTAGTCGCCCTTGAAAGGATGGTGGTGAGCTGTCTCCTTAAATTGCTGGAGTCCGTGTGGTATTGGTAGACCCACATTATGCATGGGAGGGAACTGTAGAAAGAGACAGGGTTCAGGTTTCAAGTCTGATCTACTTCTTCTTCAAAGAACCAGCCTGAGCGGAATCCCCTTCAAAGAAGAGTCACGATAGGCTCAAAATATTAACTCTGTTTCTATCTCTACAGATGCTGCCAGACCTGCTGGATTTCTCCCACATTTTCTGCGCTTGATTCAGATTTCCAACATCTGCAGTTTTTTGCTTTTATTATCTTCCAATGCATGTTTATTGAACTGGATGTAACATGAATATCTCCAATCAGTACCTCAGGGTAGAAGTTACATGGCTACAATGGACAAAAGAAACGTTAGTATAGTATAATGCTTCCATCCAAAACATCCTTATTTTCATATGAAAAATAAATACATGCATTATTTAATTACTCTGCGAGCTCCTTAAAGCACTTACTACGATCACAACTGTTCTCATGCATGAGTAGCTTGACAATTTCATCAGCCTCCAGATCTACATTTCGCATGTAGCCTTTAAATTATGCCACTCTCTTAATGACACACACACTCACTGTCATTGGCTGTTCATCTGGGAAATGCCGAGTCTCAAATTGATGTTGCTATGTTATGTATTTTTCTTCAATTTTTATCTTTGTCATGCTATGGGCATCTGGGACTAATGGTTGATCTGTGATCTTTGCAGATGATGTACTAATACTTTTATAACTAGTAGCTGCAGTTGACGAATAGTTTATCCAGATGTGCATATGTAGCTGCCATAGCAACGGTAGACGAAGCTGTTCATTTCCATAGTGTACCATGAAGCTGACAACTGCTCTTCACAGATTACAAGTTACCACCTGGGATGACTCTTGTTAAGGGCGTTGAAGGCTGGGATTCTGACCTGGTCTTTCTCTCTTACAATGGTTTGGCAGTGCTCAATTCTGGCAATCGCTTGGCAGTATTGTCAAATAAAGCTTGTCCTTGTTCTGTTTCACCTCGGCTTTGTCTCTCATGCACATTACTACGTCTGGTTTCAGTAGCTTTTCTTTGCGATTAGGAGATGATGTACTATTTGCCTTTGGACTGGACCAATTTTCACACTTTTTGAGGTTCACACTCAGACTATAAATTGAGCAAGAATTTTGCAAAATAATTGGTAAATCCAACAGATCATTGTATTGAATTTACATCTATCAGTTGCTGCATCACTGATCTATTTGGGATCTGAGCAAAGATATTTTTCTGTCAGTACATGAGCTCTTTACTTCACCTCAGGCATCTTTAACTTTATTGTTCAGCTTCTGGTTCATCTCGTGAGTTCTCCAAAGCAATCACACTAGATTTTAATCATGTCAGCAATGGCTTATTCCACTGTCTCTGCATACATGAACAAGCACATCATCTGCTATCACTTCCATTCCAGCATTATCCGTCTCATTCTGCCCACACTGATTTTTCTTTGGATTTGTGAAAACACCAAATGGATCCACATCCATCTGCATCTCCCAAATGATGTCTAGATTGCAGTTAAGAAACTTGCTTTCATCCATCTTCTCTTCCCAGTTAACATCCTTCACATCTAGGGTGAAGGGGATTTTTGCCGACACAAGTTGTGGCAAAATTCCTTCAATAGTTGGCATGGGGCAGTGAAATCTCATCAGAGCTTTGTTTAGATAGTTTGGATTGATGCAAACTTTCAGGTTTCCAGGATGTTTCATTGCTACCACGTTCATCCATTCTGGAGGAGCTGTCGCTTTTCTCATTACTCTTTCTTTTCCAGGTTTTTGACATTATCTTTCAGCACGGCCTGGAGGGCAGCTACAACTTTTGGTTTTACATAGTCATCTACTTTGAGATGTTATTCTCCAGGAAGAGATCCTCAACATGTAAATAAATCATTATCCCCCTTTGGGATCTGTTCTATGGTAAAAGGTTTAGTGAGCTTCGACAAATTGCGAATTGAGGATTACCATTCCGAGCTTTCCACTTGGTCCAGCTGAGACAATTGACCTCGGCTTGCCATCTTTGATCTGGAACTCTGTGTCTTAATTTTTGCCATTGCATCGCGCTATCAGAGCGATCTGTCCCCTTCGAATAAGTTTGATGCCATGAGATAATCACAAACTTACCTTTGATGACTTCATTTTTGGATTAGAATGTTGAGTCATTGCACAGGTCTGCGAAGGTAATGATATTGCAGGATCCACAAGTGTTTATGTAACACTTTAGGTTGATCTGATGTTCACTTTCTGCTGTTACTATTCCAAAGTCACAACCATTTACCACCTAGCAACATAACGTAATTAACGTAATTGATATACGGTGTAGAATGATTCATGAGAATATTTGGCTGTTATATGTGCCATGGCCATCTGTACCTGCTTATTGTGCTTCATTCAAGCAACAAACATGTGCAGAATGATTTGGCTTCTTTTAGAAGAACATTGCTTTCCCCAGGCAAATATGCCTCTTTATTTCCTTCGTGTGACACCTTACAAAGTGTTTGTAACCATCCCTTTGTCCCTGATCATTATAGTCATAGAGTCATAGAAATGTACAGTATGGAAATAGACCCTTTGGTCTAACTTGTCCATCCCAACCAGATATCCTGAATTAATCTAGTCCCATTTGTCTGAATTTAGCCCATTTCCCTTCCTATTCATATACCCATCCAGATGCCTTTTAAATGTTGTAATTGTATCAGCCTCCACCACGTCCTCTGGACTTCCTCTGCACTTTTAGCCTGGAAGGTTTGTCAGTGTAATAAGAGCTCTGGTCTATCCCACTTTGAATAGTCTGTAGTGCTGATTGATAAACTAGGCTCATCCACATATGTTGATCACGTTCCTCACTGCTGAATTTTCCATGCCTAATACAATCTTTAAGTTGATCATCTTTTAGTTGTACAAATTCACAGGATTCTGTGGCTGTGCATTGTGATCGATGGATTCATTTTCAATTTAAGCCACAAAATATGCCTCCATGAATTAGCATCACTTGGAGTTCATAGCTTGCCTTTAAGGCTTTCAAAACTTCTTCTGTCTGATTACTCTGTTTTTCAAAGCATTTTAGGAAGGACTACTTTTTGAAATAATCTCTCCCTAATGGTGGTAAAAGTGTAGCTACTCATAGCTGATCTGGATTGTTAAGCCTGTCACAATTTTACAGTTTTGCCATTGAGCAAGCAAAAACTGTCAGTTCTATATCATATCACCTTTCATTTTGCCCAGCATCATGACAGGAGATGTTTCAGACATCATGCCTTACCCAGTATATGAGGGTTGGCTAGTTCAACCCTCATACACTGGACAGTTCATTTGCAGTGCAGAGTAATAACATTAGCATGGCTTCGTTTCCTCAACTGGTTAAGGTTACCATGAAGGACTTTCCTTCTCAACCTCTGCCCTTGCCTGAGGTATAGTGATCCTCAGGTTAAAGCACCCACTAGTCATCTCTCTCTAACAAGAGAACAACCCTATTGTCCAATAGGATGACACCAACTTTACTTTTTTTTCGCAGCGAATGACGGGAATCAGAAACAAAAATAGAAATTGCGGGAAAAACTCAGCAGGTTTGGCAGCATCTGTGGAGAGAAATCACAGTTAACGTTTTGGATCCTCCAGGAGGGTCACTGGACCCAAAAAGCCAACTCTGATTTCTCTCCATAAATGCTGCCAGACCTGCTGAACTTTTCCAGTAATTTCTGTTTTTGTTATTTTTTATCCCAATGTTTCAGCTGCAACCTGCTTCTTTGTCCCTTTTCTATAACTTTTACCAATTCTCAGTTCCTCTGACATTCCTGTATCCCTCTTTTAGTATTCTATTTAGCTCTACAACACTCAATCATAGCTCCATCCTGAAACCGTGTTGCAAGTTCACATTATGACCAGTTTAGCTTCTACTGCTGGACGTCATATGACTATGCCAAGCCAGGAAGCACATTAGCACAGAATTGCATTTCTACCCCAAATAGAAAATACAGGAGCAGTTGCCGTTGAAAAGGAACATCACAGCTCCAGAACCATCTTGAAACATCATAACAGATTGATACATTCCTCTCTGGAGGCTCTCTCAAAATTGCACATTGTATTTTGCACTGAACTTGACCATAGCTGCTGCATGCTAGGATTTTTATACAAAGATTTCAAACTAGCACTACTGTTTTCAGGTGAACAATCCAAATGAAATAGCCAAATCTTTAAAACAGCACCACGGATCATTGAAGGAATGTCTGCTCATGAAGTTACTTTCCTTCAGAATTTTAGCCTTTACGAAACTACCTTTGACTATGCTGTAATGTTATTTGTGTGTGTTCATTGTAGAAGTTATAATAATTTTCTATATCTTTATCTGAATGAGTTTTAGTAATGAATCTAACCTTTAACTGAGTTAACTTACAAAGGCCTCAGTTGTTGGTGGATCTGGAAGGACAACTGGATGCAGGGTGGCTCACAGTGCCAGAGACCTGGGTTCGACTGTACCCGCGGGCAACTTTCTGTGTGGAGTTTGTATGTTCTCCCCTTGTCTGCATTGGTTTCTGCTGGGTGCTCTGGTTTCCTCCCAAGGTTGAAAGATATGCACGTTAGGTGGATTGATCAGGCTAAATTACCTATAGTGTTCAGGGATGTGTAGGTTAGGTGCATTAACTATAGGAAATGTAGGGTTACAGGGATAAGGTAAGAGGATGGGTCTGGGTAGGAAGCTGTTTGGAGAGTTAGTGTGGGCTTGTTGGGCCAAATGGCCTGTTTCTACACTGTAAGGATTCTATGGAACCTCTCAACCTGAACCTAATGGTGGTGCGGTAGGCAGATTCAGGTGTAACACCCTCCTATGTAACTAAGTAGACTTCGCACCACCAAACCAGTCATCTATTGTCCAAATGTTAACACAACTTCTGGCCTTGTAAGATAGACATGGGATAACTTTTAACTGTAATGATTGTCTGAATTGCATTCACTTCAGGATTTTTACCTGTTTCTTATCCAGAATTTAGCGCAGATTTAACACTTTACCACGAAGCATATAAGTTATATTCTTGAAACTGAAAGTTATACATTATTTTAAGTATATGACTCATCAACTCACAGCACCATTAATTGTAGTCTGAGGGAATTTCGTGAATGCACCACATGGAGAATCCTAGACAGCAACTTTTGCATTTCCCTGTTGGTCTACATGTGTCCATTCTCCGGAAGTTGCTGTCAATGTCAGTGGAGTAATGATGGCAAATTCTTACAATTTTGCTGCCATTACAACAGCAAAACCAGAACTACAAACGCTCTTAAAAGCCATAACAGCAATCTATTTCCTACTGGCCGGTAAACAAGTAGCTTTTAAGGACAAAATAACTGCTCTCAGAAACTATAAGCAGTTGAGTGCAAGAAAGAAAACAAAAGAGATTTTATTTTCCCCAAGCTGAAAATAATAATAGAACAAACGCTAAGATTACTTTGGATGATATTAGTAACAGTTTTTATTAGCCATTGTAGGAAATTACATGACACAAAGGCACTTAGAAAAAAAATCAACACAGCTAATTATCCACAGACAGATTCAATTGAGCGAAAACCCATTTTCAGGTCCACTGGCTGACTTTCCCACCAGCAGTTTCAACTTAGCCGTGAGGCCCTTCACTGTCAAATAATTTCACTGTCTACATTTTGAATGTCAATAATGGTAACCTGTTTCAGAAAGAGTTAATAACTAGTGGCAGTCAGATCCCAAAGGGGGTGTTTAATGCCTTCAAGAGGGGAAGGGAGGGATTACTGAAGTAAATGAGATTGAAAAACAGGCATCATTTGGGATGCCACATCCTGTTTATTGCTGGAACCATATTAAATATTAAACATTGTTTTTTACTTTAAATTAAAAGGTATACCTTCTGCATTATGAGATAATCTATGCAGTGAAATCTTCTTCATGGATTGGTACTGTAGATTGGCATTGCCTCAGCCACAGAACAAGACGCTGCACCTGAAATCACATTTAACGACCTTGGAAAAATTGATGGATGTATTAATGATGCATTTTGCAATTAGACTGTGCTCTGGTAGGTTTCTTCTCTATTCACTTGTGGGATATAGGTATTGCTGGCTGGACAAACATTTATTACCCGTCCCTTGTTGCCATTGAGAAAGTGGTGGTGAGCTGCTTTCTTGAATCGCTGTAGTCCATGTGCTGAAGGTAGACCCCCATTGTTCTTCAAGAGGGAATACATACACTGAACTGGCCAAAGGAGAACCATAATAGCAGAAAGTGCTGAAGAACCTCAACAGGTGTAGCAGCATCCATGGAGAGAGAATGATTATTAATGCTTGACTGTTCTTCGGGCTGTTTGCCTCTCCACAGATGTTGTCAGGCCTGCTGAGTTTCTCCAGCACTTTTTGTTTTCATTTCATCATCTGCAGTATTTTGCTTTAATTTAACAGAATAACAATACTTGACTTACTGATGCAGAATTTTACCTCTTTTCATTCTACCTTTGGGAAGGAAATACTGAAGACCTACAACTATGAGTTTGATGCTTAACTAGTCAGCCATTTAGTTCAAGGACAATTGACCTTGCCATCAAAGAGTTAAAGCATGTGAAATAAGAGCAGAGGCTGAGGTACGATTTGCTGGTAAGATGTCTTCCGACACCATGGTAGTATAGGTAGGGTATAAGGGGGGAAATAGACCCATAGGTAGTAATACACAATAAAGAGAAAGTTGTGACAATATGTACCAGGTCTCAGTTATAAGCCAAGATAGCAACACATCTATGCTATAAAAGGATGTGAATGTCTTCTTTGTGAATGAATGGATATCCTGGAGTGAAATATCAAGGGATAGCAACTGTTAATGCATAGATTGCAAGTGAGCAATAGCAGGTTGAATAAGGTAAACCCCGAGGAAACAATTTAGATACAAACGTGGATAGGGCATTTGGGGTCATGAGATTTAAGGAGCTGTTGATAGTTGCCTCAATAAGCCCCTTAAAGAATGCCAACAGGTCCATGGCAGGTCACTTTAAACTTATTCAAGTGGCTTTTGTAGGATAGTTGGGAAGCAGTGACATGTTAGGGTAAAGATAGAGGTATGTAGTCAATATAAAAAGAGATTAAAGCTTGGTGTAAACTTCCAGGTAAAGTGGTGGAGGCAAAAATCCAGTAATGTTCTGTAATAAGGTTGCACACAATTCTACGTATAGATGACTTAGTGGAAAATTGATACATCAATATTTGCCTTTGTAATAAACGCAGGACTTTCATGAGGAACATTATTGATCCCACTAGTGTGTTCCTTTATTCTTTTCTCGGCTTTTCTGTTGAAATGCTTCATCTTTGAACTGAATACTGGATCATTTCCAAGGGACATTTAGCATCAAACTTACATTTATATAGGTCTGGAGTCATGTGTAGGCCAGGACAGCAGACTTTCTTCCATAAAGGAAATAAGTAAATCAGACCAGTTTTTACAACAATCAAAGAAAATCAGCATAGAGTAACTTTATATTCCAAGATTCTTTTGAATCTTTAAATTCCTTTGGGAGCTATGCTGCGATTTAAAACCACATCCCCAAAGCATTAGCCTGAGCTTCTAAATGACTAGATCAGTGACATTATCACTGGGCCGGCATCTCCACTATATGGTGAGTGGATTGACCACAATGCTCAACTGTTTTCAATTATGCTACTAGACCAAGAGTCCAAAGATAATGAGTTTGAATCCTACCTTGGCAGGCTGTAAAATTGAATTCAATACATGTAATCAATTGTACACTGATAATGGAAAATTAAAATTGCCATGAAATTGCAATTCTCATAGAAACCCAACCACTTTGTTAATGTTTTTCAGTGAAGGGTACATCTTTCCCGGTCTAACCTGCACATGACTCCTAAATGTCTCTGAATGTCCTTAAAAGTTGTCTATGGCATTCAGTCGCAGTACAACATAAGAATGGCAATAAATGCATGAAAAATATTTTAAAATACATCCATTTTAATGGTTTCCAACCAACATTGTAACATGACCGAAACAAATACATTGTCTGGACCTTGCTGAGTGACTGCCAATATCGCCATCACTCTTCCATGGGTGATTTGCACCTGGTTTGGTGTAGCAAATATTTTGGCTTTGGCACACATAGGGTAAAGACACTGCAGCACTCAGTTACAGGTTAAAGTCTACATTGACTGACTGTTGTTTAGCATGCCATCAGTGCAAGTGCTAGTCTCTTCATCTGGTTGACTGATCGATCCTTAGCAATCCTTTTGCTAATTTTCTAATGGCTGGACCTAACCGAGCTAGATAATGGTCATCTCCAAATGGAGCCATAAAGCACATTTTCCGAGCAAAAAGTCCTGACTATACAAGTACAGGTAAAATTGAAACAATAACTGCAGATTCATAAGACATAAAGGCAATGATATAATTCATGTATAACAGGGTAAAAAGACAGAGATCTGTATTCATGTAAGTTATGATTTTATTTTTGCAAGTACTTGAAAGCTGATTCACGAAAATAGCACAAAAAGACAATTGTCAAAAAAAATCTTGTAATATTACTTCCAATTGTCAGCTTAGGGAAATAAAATATATTTTTGATGGTCTATTTCCAACAAGATAACAGACCTTTTATATTTAACTGGGTTTTCTTCTTAGTAATTAATGCATTCATTCATTAATTTTATATAAACAGTAAATTATTTGACCAAATTTAATTTCTTGGGCTTGAAAGAATACCATTTTCCTATATTATCAGTTTGACAATATTTCAGAACCACTCAATCAGCTGAAAAGTATTTTGGGATTCTCTACTGTGCGATATAAGTGTAAAGGAATTACTTTCTTTATGAGGTCTAGCATTTTAGTTTTATTGAAGTTTTCAAATCCTCCCTCCTTGAGTTTAGGAGAAGCCTTCACCCATTTAAAATAAATTGCATAACCTCTCAATAAAATATCAAACACAAATTTTGATGGCATATGTGAGTAATAAGATGGATCTAAAGTGTATGCTCTTTTTAAGCTGGAATTGTGCTGCCTGCATCTTCATATGGGCAAAACATTAGGTGTCCATGACCTGTGATCTGAAGGAAGTACTAGCTCTTTTATACTGTGAATAAGCTCTAGTGAACACTTTATGATTGCTCAATAGGCAGCCACAGCAGCTGACATTTACGAGAACGGGGGTCAGGCTTTACAGGTGTGCCTCAGGCCTATCCATTTTGGCACCGAAATTGTTCTGGCTCCTCTATCTTCCCACCCAATTTTCAGGCTCAAACTCATTTTTGCCTCACCTATGTGTTTGTCAACTGCCATCATATACTGTAAATTTTAGGCTATCCTTATGCTTGTGCTCTTGGAAGCTGAGCTCCCCACACATTTCAACAAATTCTGCCTTATAGGGGGCGTTAATCAGTTAACATTTTGCAACCGTCTTTTGTCTGGAAAGCCGCAACCTTTCCGACTTCTGATCTTCAAATGTTGTGACAGTTAGTAATCTGTTATTTTCCATTTTATATAGCAGTTGTTCTGCATTACTAGAATCTAATGTAATCAACTGGTTCAATTAGGAAATCCATGGGGGATTGTTTTGGAAAGGAGCAGAGTAGTGGCCATTTAATAGTCTGCTGATAGAATTTTCACCTCAAGAAAAATGTACTTTAATTCAGTGTAATTGAACAGCGTTGCGCTACATCATATCTTGATTTTTTTTACTATTAACAATAGTTTAGGCTAGCAATCTGTCAAAAGGAGATTAAGCAACAAAAGTAAAATGATTTTACTTTCATTCTGTATGGTAATTTGGATCTCCGAAATATAATGCTTGATGAGGGCATTTCGATGCTGTAACATGCCTCATCAGGATGTTTTACTAGTTTGCAGACTGAAATTAAAAAAAACTGATCAACATTTAATTCCTTGTGAGCCAGCCCTGGTTTGTTTGCAAATGTATTAATCTCTATTATTGGAAGAGTGCCTAGACAGTCACAAGACCTGATGACTCACAGGTCACTGGAACAGCTTAGGCTGAAGCAAAACAGCCATCAGTAATAGGTGTTGTTTTAATGTGTTATAACTTTGTAATAGAAAAACAGTCTTCAAAGTGAGCTTATTCTTGATAATAAAAAATGCACCCTTTCTACGAACATGTAATGGATCACAATGAAGGGTTAGTTTTCCAATTTATAAATATTTCTAGAACAACAGGCACCATGCGACCCATTTAATATCAGATTCCTGTTAAGAATGAAGTGACTCAACCTATTAGTCTCGATGCAGTTCCATTTCAGATAAAGTCACAATCCTGTTAATCATTTCCTTTCTTTCCTCACTCGCAATTTATTTTAAGCTTGTCTTTAAAAATTGTAAGCTTAGTAATTCATCATCAAAACAAAATAAAAAAAAAACCCTGACACCGCATAAAAGGTTGCAGTGGTAAAATTGGGCTGGGATGAAGTAGGGGCTTGGGGATCGCAAAGAATGATGAATCGACACGAGTTACTTCTGAATCAGGAAGCAAACAATCTTCTGCTGCCTAGATAACAAGCATGGGGCTGGATGAACACAGCAGGTCAAGCAGCATCATAGGAGCAGGAAAACTTGACGCTTCGGGTGGCATCACTGTGGCATTGTAGGAGGCCAAGGATGGACATGTCATCTGAGGAATGGGAGGGGGAGTTGAAATGGTTCGCGACTGGGAGGTGCAGTTGTTTGTTACGCACTGAGCGCAGGTGTTCTGCAAAGCGGTCCCCAAGCCTCCGCTTGGTTTCCCCGATGTAGAGGAAGCCACAACGGGTACAGCGGATGCAGTATACCACATTGGCAGATGTGCAGGTGAACATCTGCCTGATGTGGAAAGTCTTCTTGGGGCCTGGGATTGGGGTGAGGGAGGAGGTGTGG
>JAHRHZ010000034.1:21385452-21510326 GCA_024137785.1 Ginglymostoma cirratum | reverse complement strand
TGGGAACCCTGCAGCCCAATGGCATCAATGTGGATTTCACAAGCTTCAAAATCTCCCCTCCCCCAACCGCATCCCAAAACCAGCCCAGCTCATCTCCACCTCCCTAACCTGTTTTCCCTCTCACCTCAAGCCACACCTCCATCTCCTATCTACTAACATCATCCCGCCCCCTTGACCTGTCCGTCCTCCCTGGACTGACCTATCTCCTCCTCACCCCCCTACCTACACTCACCTTTACTGGCTCCATCCCCGCCTCTTCGACTTGTCTGCGTCCTCTCCACCTATCCTCTCTTCTATCCATCCTCTATCCGCCTCCCCCTCTCTCCCTATTTATTTCAGAACCCTCTTCCCCTCCCCCATTTCTGATGAAGGGTTTCGGCCCGAAACGTCAAGTTTTCCTGCTCCTATGATGCTGCTTGACCTGCTGTGTTCATCCAGCCCCATGCTTGTTATCTAGGATCCTCCAGCATCTGCAGTACCTTTTATCTCTGATACAATCTTCTGCTGCCTGCTAGCTTAAATGATTGCACCCTGCAGTCAGTGCTAAGCACCCTGTTGTGTGGCTGCATGCTTAAGCAGGGGGCATAAAACCATGAGAGACGAGCAAAAGTTGAAATTAACCTGTATGACAAAAAGTCAGCCAGCAGTTTTTAAAGGGGGGCCGAACTGTAGCTTATACTAGAGCAGCAAATTGTTACGAATGTGATTTCTGTCTGTGGATTAACATCAAGTAACCTCCAAGGTTTTCAAACACAGGTCTTAGCACTAGATCTGGAGAACAAGAGATGTTGAATAATTAAAGCATTCAAGGAATCCTCCAGACAAATTTGGAAAGGGAACTGCGGAAAATAGCTTTGGCTGTCAATGCCAGCAGTCACACCCTGAGGACCTGCATGCAGTGCAGCAGGAAGTTCAGTAAACTCTGCACATGCTAATCAATGTCATAACCCAACAATGGTAACATTACGTTCATGGTTTGCTCAATGCACCACACCTTCATCACTCAGTGAGCAATAATCCTGATCAGCCCTGACTCAGACCTAAAATCATAGCTTTGCCTCACCATCACACATTTTTTATTTGGAGTCATAAAGATATATAGCACAGAAATTCAGTCCAACTGATCCACACCGATTGGATATCCGAAATTAATCTAGTCCCATTTACCAGCATTTGGCCCATATCCCTGTAAACTCTTCCTGTTCATGTACACATCTACATGCCTTTTAAATGTTGTAATTGTACCAGCCTCCACCACTTCCTCTGGCAGCTCATTCCATACACCCACCACCCTCAGCGTGAAAAAATTGCCCCATAGATCCCTATTAAATCTTTCTCATCTCACTTTAAACCTATACACAGCACAAAAACAGACTCTTTGGTCCAACGTGTCAATGCCGTACACATGCCCGATATAGATCTAGTCCCATTTGCCAGTATTTGGTCCATATCCCTCTAAACACTTCTTATTCATGTACCCATCCAGATGCCTTTTAAATGCTGTAATTGTACCAGCCTCCACCACTTCCTCTGGCAGCTCATTCCATACATGTACCACTCTCTGGATGAAAAAGTTGCCCCTTAGGTCCCTTTTAAATTTTTCTGCTGTCAACTTACACCTTTACCCTCTAGTTTTTGACGCTCCCCACTCTGGGGATAAAACCTTGCCTATTTACCTGAGCCATGCCCCTCTTGATTTTACAAACTTCTATAAGGTCACCCTCAGCCTCCAAAGCTGCAGGGAAAATAGTGCCAGCCTATTCAGCCTCTCCCTGTAGCTCAAACTCTCCAACCCTGGCAACATCCTTGTAAATCTTTAGTGAGCCCGTTCTAGTATCACAACATCCTTCCCGTCGCAGGGAGACCAGAATTGAACACAGTATTCCAAAAGTGACCTAATTAATGTCCCGTACAGCTGCAACATGACCTTCCAACTCCTATACTCAATGTGCTGATGAATAAAGACTAGCATACCAAGTGCTGCCTTCACTAACCTGTATACCTGGGACTCCAGTTTCAACGAACTATGAACCTGCCCTCCAAGGTCTCTTTGTTCAGCAACACACCTGCCAGGTTTGCACCCATGTCTCACAGCTTGCATACATTGCCACATATTCAAGCATACAACAATCATATCGTGAAACACTTTTCATTATCGTGCAATACATACCTTCTTGCAGGACTAGCTGAGTCATAACAGAGGCATCAAGAGCTAACAGAAGGGGGACACGTGCTGCTGCACATCCTGAAAGTGTCAGTGCTTGTTGACATTTGAATGACCAATGTTAAGCACATAGCAAATGATCGGAGGTATAGATAGAATAGACAGCCAGAGACTTTATCCTAAGATGGAGGTAGCTATTACGAGGGGGCATAGTTTTAAAGTGAGTGGAGGGATATACGGGGAGGTGTCAGAGGTAGGTTCTTTACTCAGAGAGTGATAGGGGCGTGGAATGTATTGCCAGAGAGGGTAGTGGAGTCGGCCTCATTAGGGGCATTTAAGCGGCTATTAGAAAGGCATATGGATGATAGAATAAGGTAGCAGTGGAGGTTAGATAGACCTTAGGTTTAGGGTAAAAGTTCAGCACAACATCATGGGCCGAAGGGCCTGTCCTGTGCTGTACAGTTCTATGCTCTATATTCTATGTTCTATAGCCAGCAACAGCATTGAAAATAAAGAAAATGACAGAGTCCTTGTACCTAATCTTACTTATCACATCCCATTTTCTCCTCATGCTATGTCTCTGCTGAATTACAAGCTACAGATAATGTACACACCCTCATCTTGCTTTCATAGAAACAGAGAAGGTAGGACCAGAGGGAGGCCATGCAGCCCTTCGATCATGGCTGATTGTCCAACTCAACAGCCTAATCCTGCTTTCTCCCCATAACCTTTGATCCCATTCACCCCAAGTGCTATATCCAGCTGCCTCTTGAATACATTCAATGTTTTTCCCCTCCTTCAGCTACAATAATGCTACCCTTGTTTCTTTCTTCTTTCACTGGTCAGCCATTGGTGGAAGAGGAAGAAGACAGTAATGATGAAACCACACAATAGCTTGATTTCAAATTCATAACCTCTGGCTCAGAAACTGAAACTGCATATACTGCAGAGAATGTCATGGGAAGTTTTATGTGCATTGACACAATAAGCATGAGTGGTTTTCAATGAGTGCAACAGGCAAGAATTGTCCAGATGTTGACTTGCAGAAGGCAAAGGCAACACGAGTTCTACTGTAGAAGGCTCAGATGGGGACTTCATTGGCACAGGCTACAGAAGAAGACAAACGGATACTCCTAAGACCAGGAGAAGATGAAGCTCTTTCTCCACGCCTCATTTGACCAAAACAGCCTTCCTTTTTGAAGAAAGGCAACATATTGCAGACTCTGCAAGTCTAAGCAAGTACAGAGAATACTGAAGAAAATTAGCAGAACAGGCAGCATCTCTAGAGAGGGAAACAGAGTTAACATCTCTCTCTCCACAGATGCAGACAGTCCGGGTGAGTTTCTGCAAAATTCGTTGTGGTTTTTTATTTGCTTTTTGAAAGGACATTCTTAACAATTCAGTGAGTTTTTAACTTTACATGCGCTATGACAGTGAAAGACATGAGTTTTTTAAAAGAAAGGGGAAAGGCATTGACTGGACTTAAGCAAAAGCAGAAAATGCTGGAGAAACTTAACAGGTATGGCAGCATCTTATAGGGAGAGAAACAGAGTTAACGTTTGAGTCCAGTGACCCTTCATCAAAACTGAAAATAGCCAGGAAAATGTCGTATTAATGTTGATGACATGTCGGAGGAATTGAAGAGAATACGTGGAGGTGTGGCCCAGAGAGAGCGAGAGAGAGAGAGAGACTGAGAGAGATAGAGACTGAGAGAGAGAAAAAAAATAAGTAAACAAAAAGAATGCTGATGATAGAACTAGAGAATGATAAATTCTAGCGGAGTGCTAAGTAGATTGTTGAAAATAGGTTAGCTGTGCTGGGAGCAACCTGAACAAAACAGGACATAGGGGCAAGAAGACCTTCCACATCAAACCGATGTTCACCTGCACATCTGCTATTGTGGTATATTGTATCCGCTGTTCCCGATGTGGCCTCCTCTACATTGGAGAAACCAAGCGGAGGCTTGGGGACTGCTTTGTGGAACACCGACGCTTGGTTTGCGACAAACGTCTGCATCTCCCGGTCGTGAACCATTTCAACTCCCCCTCCCACTCCTTGGACGACATGTCCATCCTGGGCCTCCTGCAGTGCCACAACGATGCCACCCGAAGGTTGGAGGAACAGTACCACATATTTCGCTTGGGAACCCTGCAGCCCAATGGTATCAATGTGGGCTTCACAAGCTTCAAAATCTCCCCTCCCCCAACCGCATCCCAAAACCAGCCCAGCTCGTCCCCGCCTCCCTAACCTGTCCTTCCTCCCACCTATCCACTCCTCCCACCTCAAGCCCTACCCCCATCTCCTACCTACCAGCCTCATCCCGCCTCCTTGACCTGTCCGTCCTCCCTGGACTGACCTATCCCCTCCCTAACTCCCCACCTACACTCACCTTTACTGGCTCCATCCCCACCTCTTTGACCTGTCTGTCTCCTCTCCACCTATCTTCTCCTTTATACATCTTCTATCCGCCTCCCCCCTCTCTCCCTATTTATTTCAGAATCCCCTTCCCCTCCCCCATTTCTGAAGAAGGGTCTTGACCTGAAACGTCAGCTTTCCTGCTCCTCTGATGCTGCATGGCCTGCTGTGTTCATCCAGCTCTATACCTTGTTATATCAGGACATAGGGTGTGTGTGTGTGTGTATGTGTGTGTGTGTGTGTGTAAGGTGCTCATGTTATAAATTTGTTAAACTCAATGCTGAAACTGAAGGGTGTAAATGGCAGCATGGGCAAGGTGCTTTCCTAGTCGGGTAAGATGTGCCTCCCATTCATACTTCTTCAAAGTAATTGCTCACAGTGAAGTTTTGCAGATAGGTTGTCTTCATTTCAGTGACTTTGGAATGTAGAAGGTAAATGATATGAAAGCTGAGCCATCATTTGTGGTTGCAATTTCAATTCATTAGAATGTGGCCTCATTTTTTTTAAATTCAGTGGAAGGGTTTCCACCACTAGATTTTAAGAAATCGCTTCTGATGCAAAGCATGGTTTGACAACAATGTACGCAATGAAATTCTTGGCGTATTTGCACGCCTATCAGGAAGCATGCAATGTTTCGGAACACTGAGGAATCCAGCATTCATTTTGCATAGGCTTATGCATAGACTTGCAGGTCATCTCTCCTGAAATGCATGTGTGTACTGTGGCTGTCATTTTAGACCTCCAGTAATGCTTACAAAATAGGGGTTACTCATCCAAATCTTGTAGCTTTTGAATCTTATTAAGCATGCACCTTATTTCCCCTTTTAGCTGTGTTATATTTAAGTACTGAAATGAAGATTAGTGCATTTCACTACAATTGGCAAATAACACTTGTTATCTTCTTAAGTAATAATTCCTGTATTTTTTAATACTGTAAAATCAAAATTACTTTGCCCTTCTCTTTTTTTAATCTGTCATGTGCAATGCGGATCAGATTTGATTCAATTTGATTTGACGATGCGTCACTAGGCCTGAAGTGTTAACTCTGGTTTCTTTCCATATGTGCTGCCAGACCTGCTGAGCTTTTCCAGCAATTTCTGATTTTGAGTAATTGTTTTGCATGCTATCCAGACAAATCATACCTTACGTAAGTACATCAGGGTAATGATATAGAATGCAGGATATAGTGTTGCAGCCACAGAGAAGGTGCAGAGAAAGATCATCTCTCATACATGACAGGTCCATTCATAAGCCTGATAAGAATGGAGAAGAAGTTGTTCTTAAATCTGTTGGTACCTGTTTTCAAACTTTTGTATCTTCTGCCCAATGGAAGAAGGTGGAAGGGAGTATAACCAAGATGGGAGGGGTCTTTGATTATGTTGACGACTTTTCTGAGGCAGTGGGAAGTACAGGCGGAGTCAATGGAAGGAAGGCTGGTTTTCATGATGAACTGGCCTGCGTTCACAACTCTGCGTAATTCCTTGCGCCCTTGGGAAGAGCAGTTGCTATACCAAGCTGTAATGCTTCTGGATTGGATGTGTTCTATGGTACATCTATAAAAATTGGTAAGAGCCATCGTAGACATAACAAATTTCCTTTGCCTTCTGACGAAGTAGAGACGTTGGTGTACTTTCTTGACTGTAGTGTCGATGTGGGTAGACCAGGATAGATCATTGGTGATATTCGGGTCTAGACCCGAAATATCAGCTTTCCTGCTCCTCTGATGTTGCTTGGCCTGCTGTGTTCATCCAGCTCTACACCTTGTTAAATCAGAACCTCCAGCATCAGCAGTTCCTACTATCTCTATTAAATCTTCAAGCTGTCAATGCATTTAAAAGCCTGCCCCTTTAATATTTGAAAATAAAATGCCTGCAGTGTTCTAAAGCTAAATTAATGCTTCCTATTTCATTCTGCATGAGGGTTATCATTGTTGAATTAGTGCAGCATGACTATTCTTACAACCTTCATTTATCACAGCAAGGTGCCGCTAAGTTAACAGTTTGATTGACGATTTTAAGTGTTTAGTGACTCTATGAAATGGGACTATCAAATCCAATGCTTGATTTAAAAGGGGGATAAAGGAAGTTAAATGGACCAAATGGACCAGAGGGACCACAAGGTTCAAAAGATAGTGCTAGAATGTGGAGACACCATGTGAGCTGGCTACAGCAGATCTTTTTACTGGTGAGGAACAGGTTGAAGGCTGGAGCGATGAAGGACAATTGCTGGACTTGGGCCTGGCGCTACCTGCTGAGCTGCTGTTATTGGATTGTAATTTAAAACCTTTTCACTATGTGGTAACAGCCTCTGTAAGTAATGCTTACGCTTTCCTTTAATCCTCTTTGGGCAAGACCACTATGTCTTTTTACTCTGTAAAATTTGTACACGGCTATGTGTACCTAAGATGGTGCTATTAAAAGGCAGCCATTGTAAAAACTTTTCACTGTACTATACAAGTGGCAATAAAGGATATTCTAATACTCTAATTCTAATTTCATCATTCTGCTCTTCTAAACCTCAATTCTAAACCTGTCAAAATTACTAACAATGTTCTCTTGAATCTACTTTCAGGTTAAAAGTTTCTATGACCATTGAAGATCGATTACGACGCTAGAACAGCAAGACCGTGGAACTAAGGGCCCTACCGGCTTCTCGCAAACCTGACCTCCTCGTGGAAACCCGGAACTGAGGCCCAATCAGCACCAGAGCAAGACCTGACCCCACAATGGCCCAACATTGATGAGGCCCAACCAGACCGACTGCAAGACACCTCGGAGAGCTTGTGAATGAGACTGGTGTCCAGGATCCCATCAGATGCACCCAGATACCTTGCCAACACTGGAACCGCAAACCCAGAGGCCTTCTGGCCTCTGACCGGCCTGATCTCACGGAAACCTGGAACTGTGTCCCAACCAGTGCTGGAACAAGGAACACGGTGATCCAATATCGAGGAGGTCTAACTGAACCAGCCACATGATCCCTTGGAATGCTCAAGACTGCGACTGGTGGCCAGAACCCCATTGGGAGCACTCACTCACCTTCCGGAGCAGCGGACTTCATTCACTGATGTCCAGCCACCTACATAGGAAATGTAGAAGATGTGCTGGACTTCAGGTGAGACTGAAAGGATGGGGTTTCAAGTCTCTCTTCCCCAGCACACTGCTTGCAAATGTTGAGGCCATTGAAAACAAGATGGATGATCTTCAAGCTAGACTTGCCATCCAAAAGGAATTGAGAGACTGCTGTGTGCTGTTTTACTCCTACTATACCTGACTGTGCCTTATAAGCTGAGGGTTTCTCAGTTCACTGAATGGAGCAATTGGTATCCTCAAGCAAGGCAAGGGGGTGGGAGTCTATCTCCTAAACAGCTCAAACGTGTTGACCCTGGTGAGTTACTGCTCTCCTTACTTAGAATATCTTACCGTAAAGTGTCGTCCCTACTACCTGCCGCACAAGTTCACCTCCATTATCCTGTCAGCAGTCTCACAACCCAACCCATACATAACTGAGGAGTGCACTTGAGGCAGTACGCAACTCTACTAACAGTCTTGAGACAGAATACCCTGAAGCCTTGTTCATCGTAGCCAGTAACTTCAACCAGGCCAACCTTGTGGGCACCTGTGTTGAGAATTATGTGGAGGAGGTATTGTCACCTATTCTTACTGATTGTAGTCTATGGGCCAAAAAGTTGAGGATCCATTTACAGAGGGGGTGAGTTGAGACCTAGGTCTCTAAGGTGTCACCTTAAAGATGCATTAGTTTGGAATTATGTTGTTGAAAGCCAAACTGTAATCAATAAACAGGAGCCTGACATAGGTGTCCTTGTAATCCATATGTTCTAGGCATGAGTATAAGGCCAGGAGAATGAAACCAGTAACAAGGGACTTTAGTTACAAGGTAAAACTAGAGAAATTGAGATTATTCTTCTTGGAGCAGAGAAGATTAAGAGGTGGCCTTTTTTGAGGTGGAGGTGGGGAGATGGAGCCCAAAGAGAGAGAAAAACATTGGACAGACAAAGGAATGGTTAAAGGTCAGTCTGGGGGAATGAATAGGGACCACTAGTGGCTGATAAAGAGTAGTGCGTGGCAGCAACCCTTGTTCTCACCTACTATCCCACCAGCATCCTCATCCAGAGGATCATTAGTTGCCATTTCCACCATGTCCAGCAGGATGCCACCATCAGACACACATTCCCCTCCCTTGACAAGCTTCTGCATGAACCATTTCCTCTGAGATACTCTGGTACATCCTCCTTCATTCCCAACAGCCCCATGGCACCTTACCCTGCAACTGCAGAAGATGTGACACCTGCCCAGTTACTTCCTCCCTCCTCAGTAACCAAGGAACCAAACACATCTTCCAAGTGAAACAGCACTTTACCTGAACTTCATTCAATGTAGTCTACTATATTTTCTACAGTGAATGTGAGACAACAATGTGGTTTCCACTATACTGGGGATGCGAAGCGTAGATCGGTTGACTGCTTCACAGAACACCTACGTTCTACCTGCAAAAATGACCCTGAACTTTCAGTTGCCTGTCACTTCCACACACCAGTCTGTTCCCCGGCCAACATCTCTGTCTCAGGCTTGCTGTAATGATCAAGTGAAGCTCAGCACAAGCTGGAAGAACAACATCTCATTTTTCACTTGAAGCCTTGGAGACTTATGGACTTAACATCAGTTCAACAATTTTAGGGCTTTAGCACCTTTCCCTATGCTTTCCTCCACTCCCGCACAGCAGGCCTTGTCACTAAATGAGCTGCGTTCATACACTACCCATTGTCAGACACTACTTGTCCCTATTTGTGATGATTCATTTCTCCAGACTGATCTTTAACCACTCCTTTGTCTATCTAACTGTTTTTCTCTCTCTTTGGGCTCCATTTCCACCTATCGTTTACTCCCCTAGCCCATCCTCTGCATAAAAACCATTCTTTCCGAGCTACGATTTATTCCGAAGAAGGGTCACTGGTACCGAAACCTTAACTCTGATTTCTCGCCACAGATGATGCCAGACCTGCTGAGATTTTCCAGCAATTTCTGTTTTTGTTACATGGTACTCTAGGTGTGGCTTCACCAATGCCTTGTGCAATTGCAGCGAGACATCCTTATTCCTGTACTCAAACCCTCCTGCTACGAAGGCCGACATAGTTTCCCTGCTGCATCTGTGTCCTCAGCTTCAGCGAATGGTGCTTGAGGGCATCTATGGATGAGGCATTGGAAGCATATGGGGGATGTGAGGTGAGAAGGTTGGAGGGATATTTTATGTTTTATACCTTTTTAATAAAATTGGCAAAATGCTGGTGCACCAGGACAGGCTTTCCACCCAGCTTCGCCCCTGCACACTACACATCTACATTCTTTCTGGGGTCATTCTTGGAGAACCCCAACAAACCCTGATCAAAAATCAAAAATTCCAGAACACTTTCCTTTGGATCAGGATTGCAGTCCAGGAAAAGTCATTATTCCCAACCCAGGTGCAATGTTTCAGACCAGGGAGACTGATATAATTAGCTAAGATTTGCATAATAGTCAGCAAAATGCATATAAACAGGGTGATGTAACATCTAACTTCTAAAGAATGTCTCTTCGGAAACATTCACTTCAACATTAAATTGTCAGTATTTTGATTCATGTCCACCGCTAACCGACAGACATATACTCTCTACCAGACAGTGAAAACGAACATGGGCTGCTAAATGCATTTATGAAATGTGGAAGCATTTCTGGATGAAGCAAAAGCAAAAATGTCCTCTGAGGAGCTATTTACTTGCATTGTGATGTACCTGGGCAATGTGAAATATGATATTACATACAAGCATATGTACATTTTAAAAAGAAGAAAATGTATTTCAACCTAAAACTGCCTGAAATAGAGATAAATTTAAATTCTGCTGAATGGATCTGAATCAGCCCAATCTTTTGGATCCATTTCTCACGGTTAACTAGTATGCCAATAGTCTGCTAATAATTAGAAGACAATTAATCCGGGTCTGAATGGGAAACTTAGCCACTTGGCAATTTATCAGCACTTTCCTGGTATCCTTAGTATTTCATATATTGCTTCATCAGAGCCAACAAGACCTTCAGAGACATTTAAATGATGGCCAAATTTCAAAAGATAACCATGTAAAGGCTAAAACTACTCTCTGTCAGCCTTTTCTCTGATCTCGGATTGTGGCATCATTAGAAATCGAGAATGCACCAAGTGCAAAAAGAATGAAAACTCTCCCAACTCAATAGTACTGATACTATAGGCAGGGGCTATTTTCCCTGGAGCATTGGAGGCTGAGGGGTGACCTTATAAAGTCATGAGGAGCACAGACAAGGTAAATAAACAAGGTCTTTTCCGCAGGGTAGGGGAGTCCCAAACTAGACGGTGTAGGTTTAAGGTGAAAGGAGAAAGATATAAGAGGGACATAAGGGGTAACATTTTCACACAGAGGGTGATTCATGTATGGAATGAACTGCCAGAGGAAGTGGTGAAAGCTAATACAATTACAACATTTAAAAGGTGTCTGGATGGGTACTCAAATAGGAAGGGTTTAGAAGGACATGGGCCAAATGCTGGCAAATGAGACTAGGTTAATTTAGGATATCTGGTTGGCATGGACAGGTTGGACCGAAGGCTCTGTTTCCATGCTGTATGACTCTACGACTCTAAATCAAAGCTCCTAAATTCAGATCAAGCAGTATTTTGAAGATTTTCAGTATAGAAAGGCAGGTCATTGCTGTTGCTAAGGTAATCTCTTGCTAACCAGTTTCAGGGACATTTTTCAAAATTTATTTGAGATTTGGCTCACACATGAGTTATATTGGGTGACTAAATTGTTAAATGCAAAATGCAATAGTACAGAGAGCCACGAAAAGTAATTTTCAAGTGTAATAATGTAACAAGAATAATTTCAGCAATAACCTGCTCACTGACATTTAATGTGGGTTCCACTAGGGCCGTTCAGTTCCCGAGCTCATTGCTGGTGTCATAGCTAATAGCTATCCATCAATTAACATTTCAAAAACACATTATCACAATACTGTTTGCTAAACCCAAATTGTGCACCGTAATTCCAAGATTTCAGCAATAACCAACAATTCAAAAGACACTTCATTGTCTGTAAATTGTTTTGAGATATCTCATGGGCAAGAAAAGTGTGTTATTAATGTAAGACTCCTTTTTTAATAGATAGAAAAACAGTCAACTTTTCTGGTGATGCTGATTGAGAGCTTAATGTTTACCAGGAGGGACTGGAAAAAACAGCCGTTTGATGAATAGCACAGACAGGATGGATCAGAAATACTGAAAAATGTGTTGCCGACAGTGAGACTGAAGGTAACCAGCGAGATTTGGGTTCATTGCCTATTCTTCCAGCTAGTTGGAAGCCAAGCTTGCTTTCTTTATTCAACAAGTAAGTCTGAAAATGGCTGATTTGAGACCAGGAATTGAGCTTGTGATACTTTAATTTGTGAATCTGGAGTGTCAGGTCATCCATTGTAAGTCGTTCATTCTCTCGGATAAGGCTTAAATGTGTTTTTCATTTTACATGTCGCTAAAAACTCTTTGACTCTCTTACAATGGCATATGCTTCTTGAAATATCCTCTAAGATGTTTCATGCCCACTTCAACAGAATGATTGTGACATTTATTGTTCTTATCCAATGACTGCACTCGTTTGACATTGCTGACTATATCCAATGGCCAATGGCTCATGGCCTCAGCTGGAATGGATGTTGCCACACATTAACTCGCATTTTCTCCCCAGATACTGCCTCACCTGATGAGTATTTCCAGCATTTTCCGTGTTTATTTCAGTCTTCTAGCATCTCTAGAGTTTTGCTTTTGCTCAATTTTATGAAGTGATAGATCAAGAGTGCATTTTAATTATCAATTCAAAAGGGAGTAAAGGCCTAGATTAGTTACTAAATTAGCATTGGTAGAAACTTAATTAATGGACAGGATGCAAAGAGAAGGGCATAACTGGGGCATTTTCAAACTGGCATGCTGTGACTACAGAAGTTCCACAAGGATTAGTGTTAGGGCGTCAGCTAGTTATAATCAATACGATCGAATTTGTTGAAAAGACAGACAATACTGTTTCAAGTCTGCAGATGATACAATGCTAGGTGCAAAGATCAACTGTGGAGGGAACGTAGAGAGGCTGGAAAGAGATATAGACAAGTTAAGAGCTTGGGCAACAAATTGGCAGATATGAAGGGAAGTGAAAAGTCTTTCATTTTGGTCGGGAAAATAGAAAAACAGATTTTTTGGAAAGGCTCGCAACTTTTAAGTGGTGATGTCTGCACAGAGTTGTGTATGTCTGTAAAAGCAACACTGAAAGTTAGCATGCAGATACAGCAAGCAATTAGGAAAATAAATGATATACTGACCTCTATTACAAGGTGATTGTGCACAGGAATAAAGAAATCTTGCTTCAGTTGTACAGAGCTTTGGTAAGAGCATATGGAATACAGTTTGCAGTTTGGCCTCCATGTTGAAGGAAAGATATACTTGTGGTAGTGTCAGTAGAGCAAAGTTTCACTCAGCTGATCCCTGGATAAGGAGTTGTTCATTTGTAACATGGGATTAAAGCACACGGAATGGGCAAGCCATGCACAGTTATCTTTTATTCCAATGACATCTGTGATGATACTACAACTTTAAGAGGTGTATTTTGTCCTGCTTTTATATGAAAAGAGGCTGAGTCAGAGACATACAACGGTCTGTTCCTCTCTCCATTACAGTTAATAGCTGGGGTTCTCTGCCTGCTGTTGGTATGTGAGTCAAACTGTTTTACTGAATTTGCCTTTGCCAAGCGTGTGTTTAGAAGTTGTTACTATAGTGGAACAATTAATTAGTAGTAGCTTATATATATATATTATACATATATTAGTTTGGTAAGCATTTCTATAGACTTGCAGTTAAACCAATTCTTATGTTTTATTAAGCATGGGGCTGGATGAACACAGCAGGTCAAGCAGCATCATAGGAGCAGGAAAACTTGACGTTTCGGGCGATGAAGGGTTTAGGCCCGAAACGTCAAGTTTTCCTGCTCCTATGATGCTGCTTGACCTGCTGTGTTCATCCAGCCCCATGCTTGTTATCTCGGATTCTCCAGCATCTGCAGTACCTTTTATCTCTTATGTTCTATTTTTATTTTGTGAGTACTTCAACTGTAGTGCAAAAATTATGTGTCTTTTGCTTGAAGTCGAGTAGTTTGACCAAGCAAATTGTGTCTCGAATGCAATGCCTTATACTTGTGTTAAAAATAAAAACAAAGTTAGGGTCTAAGTTATCTCCTTAAAATATTTTGAGGGGGTTTGGTCTGGTCCATAAAACATCAAAGCTATAAGTGTACCTTAATCTAAAGAATGAATTACTTGCAATGGATGACCATGGTCTGACGAGATTGATTCCGGAGTTGACAGGAGGAAAGATTGAGTAGACTGGGACTATACTCATTAGAATTTACAAGAATAGGGGGAGTCTTATAGAAACATACAAAATTATGAAGGGAACTGATAAGATAGAAGCAGGGAGGTTGTTTCTGTTAGCGAGTGAAACTAGAACTAAGGGGCATAGCCTCAAAATAAGGGGGAGCAGATTTAGGACTGAGTTGAGGAGGAAGCTCTTCACCAAAGGGTTGTGAATTTATGGAATTCCACGCCCAGTGAAGCAGTTGAAGCTACCTCACTGAATGTATTTAAAGCAAAGATAGATTTTTGAACAGTAAGGAATTAAGGGTTATTGTGAGCAGATGGATAAGTGCAGCTGAGTCCACAAAAAGATCAGCTGTGATCTTATTGAATTGTGGAGCACGCTCAATAGGCCAGATGGCCTACTCCTGTTCCTATTTTTTGTGTTCTTATATTCTTATAATCATGGCCTGATGCTCCAAGCACACAAAATAAAGTGTCACAAGCTCAATTCTTGGTCTCAAATCAGCCATGTTGCAGACTTACCTATTGAATAATGGAAGCGAACTTGCCTTCCAACTAGTTGGAATAATACAATGTGATCCCAAACCTCACTGGTTACCCCCAGTCCCAGTTTTGATGACACATCTTTGGTGTTTAAATTAGATTTGAAGTGCAGCAAAGAAACAAGATGAAGAGCCTGCTCAGTTAAAGCACTCCTCTTGCTAAACCCCTTGAACATATGAGGCAGATTATTTTCTCATCTAGATCAGAAACAGGGTCTTCTGTACCTCAAGGCTTCTCAGAGCAGGGTTCACTACCCAGACCTACACAGCACCCCAAAACGTTAGAAGTCAGGACCCAGTGCAAAATCCCTGCCACACTATAATAAGAAGCTGAGAGAATTGGGCTCATATCCTCCTGAGTTTAGGAGAATGAGAGGTGATCTTATTGAAACATTTAAGGTTCTAAAGGCGATCGATAGAATACACGCTCAGAAATCATTTCAAATGAAATCAAGAACACGAGGATATAGGCTCCGGATAAAGAGTTGATGATTTAGGAATGAATAGAAGGGATATTATGTTTCTCAAAAGTTGCACTTCTATAGAATTCTCTACCCTAGAGGGGTATGACATTCTAATGTTTAATACATTTAAGGCTGGAATAGAGAGATATTTCAGCGCATCAGAGGATATGAGGAAGGAGTGAGAAAGTGGAGTTGAAGGCGAAGAAAAGCCATGGTCATATTGAATGGTGATGCAGTCTTCACAGATGGTATCGTCTACTCGTGCTCCTATTTCTTGTTTTCATGTTGACGTTAGAAAAGCAGCGTGATGAGGTAGAAACAGTGGAGGAGGTGAGCTGAACGGAACCTGGCATTTGGCATAAACAGATTGCAAAATCAGACACATGACATTTAGTGCCCAGTTTGCAGTGCCAGCACGTTTGTGATATCTCATTTATGGTGGCAGATGGAAGCTACGATACAGCCAAGCACAAGCTTCATTTAAATGCAACTTGCTAATCATATCCTATGCTAAGTTGCATGAAGTCGCACATGAGACATCACACAGCTCAGCTGAATGGATTGAGCTACTTTGGGGATGCATTTAAAGTAAGGTTCATGTTGCAGTGCCTTCCATTACGTATCTCTATATTCTACCATTTTTCTTCTGATACATTTAAAAATTTGACACATTTTTTATTGTGTTAGTTTAGATCATTGTTGCTAAACCCTTTGTTGCTAAGCAACATATCTCAGCAGTGTCAGTACTGAATTGGAAGTTTCGACTGATGTGAATCCCTTTGGCTATTCCTTTCGCACTCCACAATATAGATGAAGAGGAATTCATGAGGGGCCTATACCTTCAGAGCCATTGATACCTTAGGCACTGAATGTACTTCTGTTCATAAGCAAGGAGACCTATTTATAGATCCTCCCAGTCCCATCTGTATTTGTCAGACTGTCTTTGCCACCTTCACTTTAATGCAAAGGCAATGACTGGAAGGCTGAAGGAATGATGTTTTTGAACTATGTAAGGACTCCACCTCTTTCAAATACCAGCATAGCTCCCAATACTCCAAGTGAACTAATGTTTGGTGTTTAAGGGAGGGATAAACATTTTCGCAACTCACAAGTAATGAGCAGCAAATTGGGTTAGATTTCTTTATCCAAAATTTCTCCATTCACCCCTTGTTCTATGTCCTGGAAATGACTGGCAGTGCAAAGTTATGTATGCCACAGCACATCCAACAGAGCATCAATAACTGCGATATAAAGGTCATCAGGCCATTACTTGGCTTGGAGTAAGACTTCCACCACCATTGAGGGAAGGGCCGGCCTCCAAGAGCTGCCAACCAGGCAAATAGCTGGCAGATGTTCGGTCACAGCACTGCCATCTGAATTGGTGGCCACTAATGGAATTGCAGGGCATTCCCGTGGAAGAGGCGCCATGGATTTTGACTTAAAGGTGAGTCTGGGGTTTCGCCAGGATGTCAGGCCACAGTAAGGTGAAACCCACGGAGTGAATAAAAACAAAGTCTGACCCACTTCTTCTTCTATGAGTGTTACAACGTCTGAATTGCTGATCATCCAACTTTCCTAACAAGCAACTGCACCTCCCAGCCGCGAACCATTTCAACTCCCCCTCCCATTCCTCAGGCAACATGTCCATCCTGGGCCTCCTGCAATGCCACAATGATGCCACCCGAAGGCTGCAGGAACAGCAAATCATATTCAGCCTGGGAACCCTGCAGCCCAATGGTATCAATGTGGACTTCACAAGCTTCAAAATCTCCCCTCCCCCAACCGCATCCCAAAACCAGCCCAGCTTGTCCCCGCCTCCCTAACCTGCTCTTCCTCTCACCTATCCCCTCCTCCCACCTCAAGCCCCACCCCCATCTCTGATCTACTAACCTCATCCCGCCTCCTTGACCTGTCCGTCCTCCCTGGACTGACCTATCTCCTCCCTAACTCCCCACCTACACTCACCTTTACTGGCTCCATCCCCGCCTCTTCGACTTGTCTGCCTCCTCTCCACCTATCCTCTCCTTTATCCATCTTCTATCTGCCTCCCCCTCTCTCCCTATTTATTTCAGAACTCTCTTCCCCTCCCCCATTTCTGATGAAGGGTCTAGGCCTGAAACGTCAAGCTTTCCTGCTCCTATGATGCTGCTTGGTCTGCTGTGTTCATCCAGCTCCACACCTTGTTATCTCTTTCCCTCCTGGTTCCTGTGTTTGTTGAAATTTTGAATGATTTTCTCTTCTCAAGTGCTAACAATTCTCCTTCAAATCACCTTTATCAACCATTTCCTCAAAAGAATTCACTGTTCTAGCTTTGAAAACTATCACCTCCATTTCCAACTTTCTTTTCCACTTCAAAATCCTGAAACATGTTGCCTCCATGACCATCATCCTCTTCCATATATGCTTTTTCATTTCAGTGGTACAAATGTCAATTATATAACTATGCAAAATTAGCTCTCCTTTTCAACCTATCTGTAGCCTTCATAGAGTCATAGAGTCATAGAATTATAGAGAGGTATCGCACCAAAACAGACCCCTCAGTCAAACTCGTCCATGCCGGCCAGATATCCTACATTAATCTAGTCCCATTTGCCAGCATTTGGCCCACATTCCTCTAAACTTTTCCTATTCAGATACCCATCCAGATGCCTTTTAAATGTTGTAATTGTACCAGCGTCCACCACCTCCCCTGGCAGCTTATTCCATACACGCACCACTCTCTGCCTGAAAAAGTTGCCCCTAGGTCCCTTTTAAACCTATCCCTGCTCACTTTGCAATCTGACCCCACCACCAAAGACATTTTTCCCTCCCCACCCTTACCTGCTTTCCGGAGGGACCACTCTCTCTGTGACTTCCTTGTCCGCTCCAAACTCCGCTCCAGCCCCACCACCCCTGGCACTTTTCCCTGCAAACGCAGGAAGTGCTACACCCGCCCCTACATCTCCCCCTCACCCCCACCCCAGGCCCCATCAAGATCTTCCACATCAAGCAGATGTTCACCTGCACATATGCTAATGTGGCATACTGTATCCGCTGTTCCCGATGTAGCCGCCTCTAAATCGGGGAAACCAAGCGGAGGCTTGGGGACCGCTTTGCGGAACACCACGCTTGGCTCACACTAAACAACTGCACCTCCCAGTCACGATCCAGTTCAACTCCCCCTCCCATTCCTTAGACAACATGTCCATCCTGGGTCTCCTGCAGTGCCACAACGATGCCACCCGAAGGTTGGAGGAACAGCACCTCATATTTCGCTTGGGAACCCTGCAGCCCAATGGTATCAATGTGGACTTCACAAGCTTCAAAATCTCCCCTCCCCCAACCGCATCCCAAAACCAGCCCAGCTTGTCCCTGCCTCCCTAACCTGTTCCTCCTCCCACCTATCCACTCCTCCCATCTCAAGCCCTACCCCCATCTCCTACCTACTAGCCTCATCCCACCCCCTTGACCTGTCCATCCTCCCTGGACTGACCTATCTCCTCCCTAACTCCCCACCTACACTCACCTTTACTGGCTCCATCCCCGCCTCTTTGACTTGTCTGCCTCCTCTCCACCTATCTTCTCCTTTATCCATCTTCTATTCGCCTCCCCCTCTCTCCCTATTTATTTCAGAACCCCCTTCCCCTCTCCCATTTCTGAAGGAGGGTCTAGACCCGAAATGTCAGCTTTCCTGCTCCTCTGATGCTGCTTGTCCTGCTGAGTTTATCCAGCTCTACACCTTGTTATCTCCTCTACTCAATGCACTGACCAGTAAAGGCAAGCGTCCTCTTCACTACCCTGTCTATCTGTGACTCGACTTTCAAGGAACTATGAACCTGCACTCCAAGATCTCTTTGTTCACTTACCATTAAGTGTATAAATCATGCCCTGATTTGCCTTTCCAAAATGCAGCATCTCACATTTATCTAAATTGAACTCCATCAGGCACTCCTCGGCCCACCTGCCCATCTGATCAAGGTCTCACTGTACTCAGAGGTAATCTTATTGGCTGTCGACTACACCTCCAATTTTGCAAACTTACTAACCATATGTCTTGTGCTCACATCCAAATCATTTATATAAATGACGAAAAGCAGTGAACCCAGCACAGAACCCAGAGGCACACCACTGGTCACAGGTCTCCAGTCTGTAAAGCAACCCTCCACCGCCACCCTTTGTCTTCCACCTTTGAGCCAGCTCTGCATCCAAATAGCTAGTTCTCCTTGTATTCCATGTGATCTAATCTTGCTAACCAGCCTGCTTTACGGAACCTTGCCAGATACCTTACTGAAGTCCATATAGATGACGTCCATCATCCTGCCTTCATCAATCCTCTTTGTAACCTTTTTGTAACCTCTTCAAAAAACTCAATTAAGTTAGTGAGACATGATTTCCCACACACAAAGCCAAGCTGACTATCTCTAATCAGTCCTTGCCTTTCCAAATACAAGTAAACTCTTAGGAACCCTTCCACCAACTTGCCCACTACCAATGCCAGGCTCAGCAGTCTATAGTTCCCTGGCTTTTCCTTACCACCTTTCTTAAATAGTGGCACCACATTAGCTAACCTCTAGTCTTCCGACACCTCACCTGGTGTCATCGATGATACAAATATCTCAGCAAGGGGCCCAGCAATCACATCTCCAGCTTCCCACAGAGTTCTAGGACCTGATCAGGTCCTGGGGATTTATCCACCATTATGCATTTTAAGACATGCAGCACCTCTGTAATATCGACATATTTCAAGATGTCATTACTTATTTCCTCAAGTTCTCTAGCTTCCATATCCTCCTCCACAGTAATCAATGTTGTGAAATATTCATTCAGTATCCTTCTTATCTCCTGCATTTTCACATGTAGGCAGCCTTGCTGATCTTTAAGGGAGTCTATTCTCTCCCTAGTTACCCTTTTGTCCTTAATATGTTTGTAGTATCCTTTTGGATTCTCCTTAATCCTATTGGCCAAAGCTGTCTCATATCCCCTTTTTGCCCTCCTGATTTCCCTCTTAAGTATACTTGTACTGCCTTTCAACTCTTCTAGGAATTTGTTTGATCTCTGCGGTCCATACCTGACATATCCACCTTTCTTTTTCTTGACCAAAACCAATTTCTATTGTCATCCAGCATTCCCTACACTTACCAGTCAAAAAGATTGATCACACCATCCTTTATTAAAGCTTCTTCACTTTCATCCAGTCATAGCCAGAAAATTATAATTCCTATGGTTTCCACAAGAATCTATCCCTGATCCTCTGCAATATACTACATGCATGCAATAATATCATCCAAAACCAGAGCACTGATTTCCTCATGCTTCCCGATGACACCCAGCTCCACCTCACAACATCTTGCTCAATCCTTGCATTGTTTCTAAATTGTCAGATTGTTTGAGACAACTGTCTGAGGCTGAGCTAGAGGCAATCATTTCTGATCCCAAAACTAAGGTCCTGATCAAATATCCATCCCATTATAACACCTTCATAACAATTCGACCCTATTTAGTTTATATCAGTTTATGTGTTCTCAGTCTTTCATCTATGCCTTTTTCACCTTTAAAGTTGACTATTCCAATGCACTTCAAGCTGGCTTCCCATGTCCAATGGTTGTCTAAGGCAGTTAGTGTCCAAAATGGTTAAATGACATACTGAGATGAGCTCTTCCCATCAGCAGGTAAATGACTATTCCTGACAGGAGCTAACTGGTTCATAGAAACATAGAAGATAGGAGCAGGAGGAGGCCCTTCAAGCCTGCTCTGCCATTCTTCACCATCATAGCTGATCATCCAACTCATTAGCCTAATCCTGCTTTCTCTCCATAAACTTTGATCCCATTTGCCTCAAGTACTATGTTTAGTCACCTCTTGAATACATTCAATGTTTTGGCATCAACTACTTCCTGTGGTAATGAATTCCACAGGCTCACCACTCTTTGGATGAACAAATGCCTCCTCATCTCCTTCCTAAGTCGTCTCCCCCGAATCCTCATACTGTAACCCCTAATTCTGGACATGCCCACCATCAGGAACATCTTCCCTGCATCTATCCTGCCCAGTCCTGTTAAGATTTCATAAGTCTCCGTGAGATACCCCCTCACTCGTCTGAACTCCAGCGAAAACAATCCCAACCTAGTCGATCTCTCCTCATGTGTCAGACCCACCATCCCCGGAATCAGCCTGGTAAACCTTCACTGCACTCCCTCGAGAGCAAGGGCATCCTTCCTCAGAAAAGGAAACCAAAACTGAACAAAATATTCCAGGTGTGGTCTCACCGAGGCCCTGTACAATTGCAACAACACATCCCTGCTCCTGTACTCAAAACTCCTCACACTGAAAGCCAAAGTACCATTTTCCTTCCTTACCGCCTGCTGCACCTGCATGCTTACCTTCAGCAACTGGTGCACAAGGACACCGAGGTCCCACTGCACTCCCCTCTCCCAATTTACAGCCATTCAGGTAGGAATCTGCCTTGCTTTTGCTTCCGAAGTGAATAGCCTGACATTTATCCAAATTATACTGCATCTGCCATTGACTTGCCCACTCACCCAACCTGTCGAGCTCATGCTGAAGGATCTCTGCATTCTCGTCATAGTTCACTCCCCTCCGACCCCCTGCCCCCCAACTTGGAATCATCTGTAAACTTGGAGATGTTATGTTTTTTCCCTTCATCCAAATCATTAATATATATTGTGAATAGCTGGGGTCCCAGCACCGATCCCTGTGGCACCCCACTTGTTACTGCCTGTTATTTTGAAAAGGACCCATTAATTCTTACTCTTTGTTTCTTCTCCGCCAACCAGTTTCCTGTCCACTTTAATACACTTCCTCAGAGGGAACTTGCAGGCAGTGGTGTTCCCATGTAGCTACTGCTCTTCTCCTTTTAGATGTTAGTGGTCATGGGTTTGGAAGGTTCTGTCTGAAGATCTTTGGCAAATTTTTGCAGTGCGTTTTGGAGATGGTACACACAGCTGCAACTGAGCAATGGTTGTGGAGGGAGTGGATGTGGTGCCAATCAAGTGGGTTGCTTTTTTCTGGATAGTGTTGAATTTCTTGACCTAAGTGCAAGAAGAAGGGTTGGTGGCAATCAATTTACCCAAGGCATCTCAGATAATTACAGTGAACAAGACGTCAACAATTACCAGGCTTACAGTGGGGTGTATCTTGCCGTACATATGTACAAATCAGTACCATCATTATTTGTTCTGAAGTTCGAAAAAAGAGTCATATTGGACTTGAAATATTGACTCGATTTCTTTCTCCACAAATACTTGCAGACCTGCTGAGTTTCTCTCGCATTATCGTGTTTGTTTCAGGTTTCCAGCAGAAGCAGAGTTATGCATTTTTTATACTACCATCATCACCATCATCATGTATATTTTCTGATATTAATTCCAATTACTTTATGCTCTCCATTGTGTACCAACTGAGTTTGAATTTTCTTTGATTTCAATGCAGCTCCCCTTTAAATGCAAGTAGCAGCTCTTCATGCACAAAAATAACTCCACGTTAATATATTGCTTAATTCCAAAACAAACATATTAGGTTGAGGACTGCGTAAACACACTTGTGCTTAATATCTAGTGGTGCTTTCCATTTTAAAATGCCTGAAGATTTGCAGGAACATTGGAGAAACAACAGAAGAATCCTCACGGAAATTCATGACTTTCAATTTAAATTTCAATCAGCCTGTTTGAAATATTAAGTCATATATTGAGAGTCTACCACAGATATAATACTTAGGCTAGAGCATGGAATTAAATTCTAATCAGAAGGGAGAAGCGATCTAAATTATATCCGTAACTGACCATTGAAAACTAACTATAGAACAACCTAGTCTCTGATAAAATGCCAAATTCTTAAATTGGTCCTCAGAAGGTAACGAGCCTTTTTTACACGCTCTGCTGCAGATTTTCCAATCCTGAAAGTATTTTTCCAGAGACAATGTGCAATTGAGAAAACATTTCATTTCCCGGTAGCATGATTCCTACTGCACCAATTTAATCTCTTATAGGAAATTTCCGTTCTCCATAGGTTATTGTGCAGCATTCAATATTTCATCCTTCCTCATTTCTCAATATTTCTTCCTGAGTGTTGGTTTACAAAATTCAAAGAAAAAGAATAGTACAGCACAGGAACAGGCCCTTTGGCCCACCAAGATGATGCCTTTTTAAACTAAAAATGGTTTGCCTCTATGTAGTCCATATCTCTCTATTCCCTGCCCATTCGTGTTTCTGTCAAGATGCCTCTTAAATGTTACTGCATCATTTTGCAACACCTCCTCTGGCAGTGCATTCCAGGTATTACCACCATCTGTGTAAAAAAGCTGCGTCTCACATCTCCTTTAATCTTACCCCTCTTTACCTTAAATCTATGTCCACTTGTAATTGACATTACTTCTCTGAGAAAAAGAATCCAATGATCCACGCCTCTCATTGTTTTGTAAGCTTCTGTTAGGTTGCTCCTCATCCTTTGCCATTCAAGAGAAAACAAATTAAGTTTGCCCCAGTCTCTCCTCATGGCTCCAAACCAGACAACATCCTGATAAATTATTTCTGTGACCTGTCCAAAGCCTCCCCATCCTTCTTGCAGCGTGGTGACCAGAATTTTATACAATATTATAAGTGTATAACTACAGTTAGTCTTCGAGCATGGAAGCACTGTTTTCTGTGGAACAATTAGTTATCCAATAATTATAGCCCACTCTATTAGCTCCAATCCTGTTGACAGCCAACATTTATTCAATTCCACTTCAAAGGAATAAATTCCAACCACAACTGGGCATGCACCTGTTTAATACTGCTTCTTGACTGCCCCAGTGAGAAAACTGTTTCTCTTCATCTGGCTGATATGAAGAAAGCAAGACTTCTGATGGAGGAGTCATGACCAAGAAAACATAACCTGAAAGTTGGAGCTATACCACACAAGGGTGAAATCAGGATGAGTTAGCTTCACACAATATCTAGTAGAAATAGACATTTCTTACCTCTAGGATCTTGAAAGCGGAGTCACAGGTAGACAGTGCAGTGAAGCAGGTCTGCTTAACTTCATTGGACAGTGTATTGAGTATAGGAGTTGGGAGATCATGTTGTGGTTGTACAGGACATTGTATAGACTACTCTTGGAATACTGTGTGCAATTCTGGTCTCCCTGCTGTAGGAAAGATGTTATGAGAATAGGAGCTTTCAAGACAAATCTTGCTCATTTCGGCTAAGCGTTTCCAACAGTTAGTTTAGCTTGCATGGCTAAGGTACGGTGCAAAATAACACTGACTTCATTCTCCATCATGGCTGAGGTTGTTTCTACAACCTACCTCCTTACCTTGCCCCTTAGTGATATCATGCTGTAAACCATGACTATCAACCCTTGGCCAATGAGAATGCTGCGTGAAGAGAGAGAAAGGGGATTAAGTGACAAGGAGGATTGGTTGTTAAATGGAGTGCAGGTGTGGATCAGCCATAACACAAGTGAATGGCGAAACAAACTACAGGGGTTAAATGGTTGAAATTCTGTTCCTATCTTTTGCAGTAAATGCACTAATTTCATAGAGTTATTGAGATGTACAGCACAGAAACCAAGACTTCAGTACAACTCATCCATGCCGACTAGATATTTTAAATTAATCAATTATCATTTGCCAGCAATTGGCCAAAATCCCTCTAAATGCTTCTTATTCACATACCCATCCAGATGCCCTTTAAATCTTGTAATTGTACCCGCCTCCACCACTTCCTCTGGCAGCTCATTCCGTACACACATCACCCTCTCCGTGAAAAATTTGCCCCTTAGGTTCTTTTTAAATCTTTCCCCTCTCACCTTAAACCTATGCTCTCTAGTTTTGGACACCCCTATCCCAGGGAAAAGGCCTTAGCTATTTACCCTAAGCATGCCCCTAACAATTTTATAAACTTTTATAAGGTCACCCCTCAGCCTCTGATGCACCAGCGAAAACAGCTCCAGTCTATTCAGCCTGTCCCTATAGCTCAAACACTCCAACCCTGGCAACATGCTTGTAAATATTTTCTGAACCGTTTCAAGTTTCATAACATCTTTCCTATAGCAGGGAGACCAGAATTGCATGCAGTATTCCAAAAGTAGTCTACACAATGTCCTGTACAACCGCGACATGATCTCCCAACTCCTATACTCAATACACTGTCCAAAAGAGTTAAGCAGACCTTCTTCACTGCACTGTCTACCTGTGACTCCGCTTTCAAGATCCTTTGTGTCGTTGCGGTTAATGTTGGTTGGGAGATGAAGTGTTTCTTTTTCTGATCAGTCACATTTTGGTGTTAACTTTGTTGTTATGGTAGAGGGCCATTGAGAGTGTATCAATATTCACAGAGGGTGCTTATAGATTCATATCAATACTTTAATGATACAGGATGTGTGTCAGTGCCTGCAAGTGTTCCTCAAAGAAAGGTTTGACAGCCACCAGTTTTTTTGTAAAGCAGCCTGTTTCTGTCACAAAATACCATTGCAACACTATCACTAATGGCTGGGTCTAATAGCTGAATCTATGTTCATTTATCCAATCACAAGGAGTTGTTTATTTCCATTCAGCCCAAACTGAATTGGAGCAAAGTACTTTCTTTGAGTTTAGGCACGTGTGGGTAAAAAGCAGTTTCAGGCAGGTTTTCCTGCTCCTATGATGCTGCTTGACCTGCTGTGTTCATCCAGCCCCATGCTTGTTGTCTCGGATTCTCCAGCATCTGCAGTACCTTTTATCTCAGTTTCAGGCAGGGTTACCTCAATGCGGTGAATTACTAAAATCAATTCTTTTATTATGGCAAGATCAAAAATGCCATGTCAATTTGGCATCCCCGCATAATCAGTCTGAACATGATTTCAATCAAGACTTATAAACAAAATGATGTTGTAGTCAATAAAAATAAAGATTAGAAAGGAATAGTGATGTAAAGTGAATTTATAATTATACGAAAGTTGAAGAACACTGTGTTTAAATAACAAAAAGTTAATTATATCCATCAGTCTGATGTCATTTCATAAAGTATGAAAAACTTGCACATTTTTAGTGCCATTCATGATCTCAGCACATGTCAAAGTGTTACAGTGAATTAGGGTTTTTTGAAGTGTAGGAAATGTCTAAATGAATGGCCTTTTCAATGTTTGTTTTACATAGTGCCTCACGCTTAATTGCATGACATTTAATCACATGCAATCAGACCACAAATTCCCAAGCTGTGTAATTAATAAAAGCCATGAGGAAATAAATTTGCAGTGATACAGAGAAGAAAACAGCAGAATGATGCTGCTTGACCTGCTGTGTTCATCCAGCCCCATGCTTGTTATCTCAAATTAACACTGGTACTTGGATTTAACATATTGCAGATTTCTCGAAGTGTTTCCTTTTTGGGTTGAACTCCTCAAAGATTTTACGTAAGACTTGCACAGATTCAGACACTGACGCTGCTAATGACCTTATGGCTTGGAGCCAGCAATTCGATTGCTTGAGCTATCAGCCATCCTTGCACATAGCGCAATGTGACTACTTGATTGACTACCAAAACAGCCGATATAAATTAGCAAAGCAATTACAGGAAATAAGTTTGGACACGTGCCCATGGGTTAATCAGATAAAAATTTAACGTAAGCCACTCCATAAAAGTACAAAAAATCCTCAGCCCCTTTTAAAACTGATCCACTTGAGGAAAGGTCTTTATTTCTAGGACATTCCTAAGTCTGCAGTGCTTTATTTACAGGATGAGAATTTGTAGAAATGTCAGCGATTGAGGAAGAAACTGGAAGGTGGGTCCAGTGGTTTTAAATGCGAACCATCTATCTCAGATACCATTAGCATTCACTGTCCAAAAGGTTTGATAGAGCTCACATATCCAGCAGGAATTCTGGAAGGTGAGCCAGAAGCCTTTTGAAAGGACGGATGCAACTTTTCAAGTTCCATTCCCTTGGAGAGTTTTTATTGGGAAAATTGGACAATGGCTTTCAAGAAGTCACTCATCTTCTGCATTCTGCCACCCTACAGCTCAGTAGAAGTCAAGGCCCCAGCTCTGCATGTTGCACTCTGCTGGGACGTTCGCACATTTGGTCCTTCAATAACCCCTCCAACCAATACCCAGTGCCAGCAAACCAATGGAAAGAATGCCTGGGCGGAGCCAATATCCAGCAGCCAGCAACTGCATCCTTTCAGCTAAAGGCTCCCCATTTGAGCAGCTCAACTTTTCTCCAATTCTGCTAATGCCATGGTGTGGCAGATGGAGAAGGCAATCAAAAGCAGGCAATCTTGAGAAGTCAACCAAGGTCCTCTGCTGCCACAGCCTATGCCACTTGGGTACTTAACAGGGTCCTCTTGAGGTATCACAGAGCCCAGAAGCGGAGATCCTGCCTGCAAAGATCTGGCAGCCAACCAAAAATTGGCCTCTATTTAGTACTCATCAGTACCACTGGGAGACTGCCAGTACCTTCTACACCTACCTGAGAAATCAAACCAGGGACTCAGATCCATGTGCATGATGGTGAAAAGAAGATTGCAGGAGTGGGAGGGTGGCTACAGCTGCAGGAGCATGATGGCTTTGAGTCAAGGGCCAGCACCTTGAGAATCTATGAGCAAACACACCAGGGTTTGCTTACTACGCTCCTAAAGTGGCAAGCAACCTTTCTATTATTAGGTTAACACCAGAGGCAGTGGGATGAGGTTCTTTAGTATTATTTGCCCACATGCAGAAGGTGGGAAGATTTTCTAGTGACCCCACCTTAATCAGGCTGGAGGCAGAAAGGTGGTGGGTTTTCCACTCACTGCTGACCCACTCAGTTAAATGCAGTCTGCCTGCCAAACCTGCCATGGTTAAATTCAGGGTGATGTGAGAGGTTTAAAAGGCCATTCACACCCTAACCTTCTCCGGCCTTCCCTTCTGTTCCATTTGCCCCTTCTGCATTTATTCTGCAGTATAACCCATTACTTTTCCACCTCTCCTTTTAGGATTGAAATCTCGTTAGACTTGAAACATGAATTCTGGGCTGACTTTTTACGAAAAACTGGTTAAGTGTGAATTTTGGCATGCTTCATGGATGGCTACTCTCCATGATCTCGTGAAAATTTTCTCACGCTATTTTCCCAAACTCACTTCATTGGCCATGCTTCAAGTCCCCGGGACACTCCACTTCCCACGCTTCACCTGCAGAAGTACAGGCTTCTGTCAAGATCTCCCAGAATTCCTGCCGCCAGTGTCTCTTTAAAGCCCGGCTGCGCACCCAGTCAAGCACTGGCTATCTACGGGAGACTGCCCTGTTCCTGTCAATCACCCCAGCCACGACCCACAGAGGGAAATTGGCACCCTGTATTGCTGACAGGGATCTGGAGGTCCAGGTGGACAAGGATTACACATGGGCGCTGCCAATGGAGTGTGCCCTGCGATATTGATGTCTTATGTCCAAGATGGTGGGCCAGAGGAGGAAGTGGTGAGCTGGAGTAAGCAAGTCCTCACTCTGACTTTTACATTGGGAGCCTTCTTCATCTAGGTTCTATCAATGCATGCCAATAGGCATCTCACCACTCACTCATCAGGATCTCATTGTACTGTTCAACACTTGGTTGGGAAAATAGACATTTTGCTCTCAACATCAGGAATTTCTTTGATGCTGATCTTACACAATTCTCCCAACCTTCTCTCTATTATCAGTGTCACTCAGTGGCTGGGAAGAACCCACCCTCTACTTCTATTTCCACAGTTGTTGCAAAGTTCTCCAGCAATTTTCATTTTATTTCAGGTATCCAGCATCCACGGTATTCTGCTTTTGTTGAAGATGTTTCGTACTCCTTAAAATAGGAACTGACTGATGAAATCAGAGATGGTTATTTGAAACTGCTCTTCAGATACAAAGCTATTTCTGTTGGCTACACAGCAGATTAGGCCCATTCCAGAAATAAACTCGGGATGAAGTTTAAGTTATACATTGCATTCCCAAGTGACATCGATACATACTAAGTTCTGCTACTGCCTTGTGTTCACAAGACCATTTCAATACTGCTGCATTGGAATGCATTACAGAGTGTATGCAATGACATAAATTGGAAGAGTTAAAACAATGACTTGTGTGGTGGATCCAGCTCTTATCTATATGTTTTCCTTCTCAATTTATTGCTATCATCAGACCAGGATATAGCTCATGGGCGGAAGTTATTTCCTCTTACTACAAGTACTTTTGTCATGTGAGGTGTATTCTAGAGCAGGCTCACACTGTGTGCTTCCCAATAAAAACATTAGGATTATGACACTGTTTAAAATGAGCCCTAGGAACTCTGTCTGGCCTCAGTAAATGAATCCTGATTGGCACATTTAAGACCCAATTTTCTACATGTCACAATTAGTTATCAACAGCATAAATTTAGCAGTCGTATAAATAGAGTTTTAAATTTGGAACATCAAAATCAAGGTTTACTAATAGCTTAACATTCCCCCAGTCCTTCCCTAGCATATATGCTCTAGTCACTGTGACCCAGTCAGTGTGCCTTCAGTCATCTTGTCTCTAGTTTTTGAAATTCGCTCGTTCAATCTCTTCACTTCTCTTTCATCCTTTAAGACTCTCCATTAATCTGTGTCATTGACCATATTTTTAATCAACAATCCTAATCTACCCCTCTCAATTATGTCTGATAATGCTCCTGTGAAATCTCTAGGGACACTGCATTTTTTAAATTTTGTCATAGGATGCCACTTACAAGGTCAGAATTTATTGCCCATTCTTAATTCCCGTCAGAAGCTGGTGGTAAGACACCATTCTATGTGGCATAGGGACATACATAATGTGGTTAGGAAGACAGTTCCAGGATTTTAGCTGTGTGACAATGAAGGAGTGGTAACATAGTTTGAAGTTGGGATAGCATGGGCTTGGAGAGGATTTTACACATCCTTATGGGTAGTAGAGTCACAAATTTGGAAGGAGCTGTCATGGTGTTTAGTGAATTTCCACAGTGCACCTTGCAGATGGTATACATTATTGTCACTGAGCATTAATGGTGGATGGAGCGAATGTTGAAAGTGGTGGACAGGATGCCAACCAAACAGGATGCCAACCAACCAGGATGCTGTGTCCTACAGACTGTTAATCTTCTGTACATTGTTGGAGCTGCACTCACTAAGGCAAGTGGAAAGCGTTCCATCAATTGCTTCTCTCTTGCAAATGATATACTGACTTTGGGAAGTCAGGAAGTGATTTACCTTACTACAGAATCCCCAGCTCTGACCTGCTCATGTAGTCGCACTATTTATATGGCTGTTGTAGTTTAGTTTCTCATCAAAGGTAGCTCCCAGGGTCTTGATGGTGGGAAGATGCAACAAAGGTAAAATGAAGGCATTGAGTGCTGAGGAGATTAGATTAAATTTTCTCTTCTCAGAGGTAGTCTTTGCCTGCCATTTGCATGGTATGAATATTATTTGCCACTTATCAAACACAGCTTGAATGCTGAGATAACAAGGTGTAGAGCTGGAGGAACACAGCAGGCCAAGCAGCATCAGAGGAGCAGGAAAGTTGACGTTTTGGGCCTAGATCTTTCTTCAGAAAAAGCTTGAATACTGTCCAGATCTTGGTGCACTTGGACTTGCACTACTTCAATATCTGAGGAATTGCAAACGGTATTGAGCACTGTGCAATTAATATTGAACATACCTATCTTGGACCTTATGATGGAGGAAAACTCATCAATGAAGCAGCTAAATATGGTTGGGCCGAGGACACTGTCCTGAGGGACTCTTGCTGCAAATGACACTGTAGTGAAATGATTGGCCTCCAGTGATTACAATTTTTTGTACTAGATGTGACTCTAACAAATGGACCGTTATCCCATTCATCTAAATGACCAGCTTTGTTAGGGCTCCTTGATCCCAAATTCACTCAAATTCACCCTAGGCTTGAAAGGCAGTTACTCGAACCTCATCCCTAAGTTTATCTTTTTTGTCCATATTTGAATCCAGGCTGTAATGGGTTGAGGAGCTGAATGGCCCTAACAGAACCTAAGTTGAGTTTTATTTGGTTTTCATAACAATTGTTAGGTATCATTTGATACCACTGTCAACAATACTTTCCACCATTTTGGTGATGATCGAAAGTGGGCAAATATATGATACATGGCTGTGTTGTATTTATTTTGCTTTTAGTAAGCAGGTATTTCTGAAGAATCTTCCAGATTATTGGGTCAATGGCAATGTTGAAATTGTACTGGAACAGCTTGTCCAGTGGCACAGTTAGTTCTGGAGCACAGGTTTTCAGTACTGCTGGTGGAAATGCTGTTAGGGCCCATAGGCTTTGCAGAATCCAATATTTTCAGTCAACTGGAGACATGAGAATGTCATGGACTAGTTGTCAGAGGATCAGACTAATTGTCTGGGGACATGGTTCTAATCCAACACATGCCATTGCAATTTTAATTCAGTTAATAAATCTGAAAAATGAAGCCAGTTTCAGTGACAAAGATTACGATCAGTGATTGACATGAACATCTCATCCACTTGAACTCCTTTAGAGACTGAAATCTGCCATTTTGATCAATTCTGGCCCGTATGTGACTCCAGACCCAGAGAAATGGTCGAGTCCTAATTCATCTCTAAATTAGCCGTGGCAAGCGACTCACTTCTAGGTCAATTAGGGATGGGCAACAAATTGCGAAATTGTCAGTGATGCCCACATCCCATGCAAGAATAAACAGAAACAATATTTAACATATGGAGTGAATCAAATTGACGAAAGAGTAGTATCTGTGACACTGGGAGGTGACCAAGCTGGATCATTTACTCAGCAATTCTGACTGAAGATGGATACAAATGCTTCACTTCTGTCTTTCACACGTATGTAATGGGCTCCCCCATCATTGAGGATGGGAATATTTGTAAAGCCTCCTCCTCCTGTCAGGTGTTTAATTGACCACCACCATTCAGACCTGTATGAGGTAATACAGAGTTTAGCTCTGATCCATTGGTGATCTGTCATTTGCCTTTCGTCATGATGATATATAAAAGCAAGCTGTAGTATTTTTCAGGCGTCGATCTGGGTCAACATAGTTAATTTTGTTAACTGGGCTAATCCCTGCAATTAATTATACCACAGCCAAGCAGAAAAGTGAATAAATGTTAAAATGTAATTGAAAACCAGAGTACAATTTCCCAAAATGCAGTAGACATGGGGTCAGATAAAATTCTCAACACTGAAGATGACAGATTTTTGTTTGTGAATATGTTAGACAATAGCAAGAAAAGATTGGTCAATAAACCTGAGGAACAGGTCAGCTATGATTAAATTGGATCACAAGACAGGATTGAGGGACTGATCTAACCATTCCTTTGCCTACACTTTGCAAAGGTACTATTTTAAGCCCAGTTTATGACTGGTATCACCATTAGGCAAGGTAATCAAGTTAATGCCAGAACAACATGTTGTGAAGTTCAGTTTTGATGTTAAGTCAACTCAGATCTTTGCATTGCTGCTATCATTTCGATTGCCACATATTGCTGAACTTCATGGATGAATTATTTGAAGGGGCACCTCCCAAATTTTACCCATTGACACAGTCTGTCCACAAATCAATTAAGCGTCCTAATATCTAGATAGCACCACTTAAACTAAATTAAAGGACAAATTAATTAAGGTGTTTATATTGCCACCTTTCATCACCAGCTACATATGCTGAAACACATATCTAATTGCAAGAGAGCATAAAGTTAATCAAGTGTCACTTTATGTGTGAGATTTGTATCACAATCTGTTGTGATACGCTAAGCATTTTGCGAGAGAACAATGCCATTTTTTTACTTTGCTTCCATGTTTGGTTGTTGACATAGAGTCAGGCCATTTGGACCACCATGTCTATGCTGACCAAAAACACAAAACTACATTAATCCCATTTACCTGCACTTGGTTGATAAAATGCTATGCCCTGGCACTTTATGTACTCATCCAGATGCTTCTTAAATGTTGTACCGTCACCACCCTCTCAGGCAGCACATCCTCTGCATCATCAATTTCAACTGCTACAACACTGGGGGTGGATGCCCTACCAGCTACATGGGCCCCTGGCTCTCAAGTTCACTCTTAGGCTCTCTCCTTCTTAAGATAATCCTTAAAGTTACCTCTTTGATCACCTGTCCTGATATATCTTTTTTGTGTCAGATTTTGCTCAGTAACTATGCCTGAAAATGCCCAAGGATGTCACTCTGCACAAAAGGCACTATGTAAATGCAATTTGTTGATTCCACCATTTCAAGAGGCACCCCACATACTCTCTGTTAGTTGAAGTTGCTTGTCACATGTTTCTGTTCATAAGGAACAGGAGTAGGATAGACATTCAAGCTCCTTCAGCCTGCAGTGAATCTAAGCACTGCAATGTGACATCAGGCATGAGTGACATCAGTTAACTGGAGACTGTTATGGAATAGACCAAACCTCCTTAGAATATATTAAGAAGACAGTCTAGACCCTACTTTTTCTTATTTTTAAGGTAAGTGTAAGGCACTACAATCTAGATGCAATTTATTTGGTCAAACCCGACTGTTATGCAAAACAAACTTTATTTTTACACTACGGTTAAAATACCAATAAAATAAAAATAAAACAAAAGAATTGGTTTAACTGTAATTCTATTAAAATGTTTAACAAAATAATATATATAAACGAATACTAATTAACTGTGCCAAAATAGCAACATCCCATAAACACACCCTTGGCAAAGGCAAGTTTAGGAAAATAGATTGTCTCACATGCAATTCTAGCAGCAGGAGGAGAACCTCAGCTTTTAGCTGTAACAGAGAGAGGAATAAAAGCTTTTAACTCCAGCTTCAAGATTTAACATTTCAAGACCAGTAAACCTTCAGAACTAAAACATTAACTCTGTTTTTCTTCACAGATGCTGTTAGATATGCTGAGTTTCTCCAGCAGTTTCTGGTCTCATTTGTTTCAGCTCTTCCACATTCTCAGTTCTTTGTGAAAGGTTTGATGAAAGGTTGGCCTGAACTTGAACTCTGCTTTTCACTCCACAGATGCTACCTGAGCCGTTGACCTTTTTTTTTCATTTATTCAAGGGATTGAGGCGCCACCAGCTAGGCCAGCATTTATTGCCCATCCCTAATTGGCCAGAGGACAGTTTTGCGAGCCAACCACATTGCTGTAGGTTTGGAGTCACATGTAGACCTCATCAGGTAAGGACGGCAGTTTGCTTTCCTAAAGGACATTAGTGATCCAGATGGGTCTCTCAAATAATCAACAATGGTTTTATGGTTATCATGAGATTCTTAATTCCAGATTTTTTTTGGTTGAATTCAAATTCCACCATCTGCCATGGTGGGATTCAAACCTGGTTCCCCAGTGCATTGATGCTGCTTGGCCTGCTGTGTTCATCCAGCTCTACACCTTGTTATCCCCAGTACATTACCTGTTTTTCTGGATTAATAGTTGAGTGATTATACAACTAGGTCACTGCCTCCCCTAGTCTCTAGCATTTTCAGACTATTTTAGGCATATTTTGGATATTTCAGGGCAAACTCAATCTAGCCAATTATGATCTTATCAGTCTCCTTTCAATCATCGGAAAAACAATTGAAATTGTTATCAAGCAACAGTTATAGTTGGCCACTAACCCTCAGTTTGGATTCTATCAGGACCACTGAGCAGCTGACTTCAATACTGCCTGAGTCCAAAGATGGATATAAGAGCTGAATTTAAGAAGTGAGGTGAAAGTGACTGTTCCAGACATCAAGGCAGCTTTCTATGTGACATCAGAAGAGGTGATGGCCTTATGGTATTATCACTAGACTTTTAATCCAGTGATCAGGTAATGTTCTGGGAGCCTGAGTTCAAAGTTGACCATAGCAGACGGCAGAATTTGAATTCAATTAAATGTCTGGAATTAACAGTCTAATTGTCAGTTGTTGAACAAACCTATCTGGTTCACTAATGTCCTTTAAGGGAAGGAAACTAGAAGTACCCTCCTCCCTCCGGACAAACCTCAGGGAATCTCTCTCCCATCTCTCTCCCACTGCAACTCTCTCATAATCTCTTCGGCCTTGAAACTGCTATCCTCTCCTCTATCCATCCTCTATCCGCCTCCCCCTCTCTCCCTATTTATTTCAGAACCCTCTTCCCCTCCCCCATTTCTGATGAAGTGTCTGGGCTCAAAACGTCAAGTTTTCCTGCTCCTATGATGCTGCTTGGCCTGCTGTGTTCATCCAGCCCCACACCTTGTTACCTACCATTTTTACCTGGTTAGGCCCACACATTACTCCAGACGGACAGCAATATGGTTTAGGATGGAGATAGTCCTGATGATGGGTGTAAACCCGAAACATCAACTTTCTTGCTCCCCTGGTGCTGCCTGACCTGCTGTGTTCCTCCAGCTCTATACTGTACTGACTCTGGTTTAGGGATGGGTAATAACTATTGTCCTAACCGGCGGCACCTGTGCCCACAATAAAAAGAGAAGAACCTAGAAAAATGTTTGGAGTAAAACCTGGCAGAAGGCAGATGGTTGTGATCGCTGGAGGTCATTCATCTTAGCTTCAGATCATCGCTGCAATAGTTCTTCAGGTCAATTAGAAATGGGAAAGTTCACTGATGATTGCACAGTGCCATTATAACTCCTCAGATACTAAAAGTAGCCATGCCACATATGGCAAGAGTGGACAACATTCAAGCTTGGGTTAATACTAAACCCACACAAATGTCAAACAATAACCACCTCCAACAACATAGAATTTAATCATCTCCCCTTTATATTCGATTCATAATCGTTGCTGAATTCAACACTACCAACATCCTGGGGTTACCATTGACCGAGAATTGAATTTGATCAGCTACATTGACAATATGATAACAATATAATGATAATAATAACAGCAAGTAAGAGCCTGGGAATTCTGTGGTAAGCAAACCAATCTCAAGTGCATGTCTGCCATTTACAAGGCACAAATCAAGAGTGTGATGAAATATTCTCCACTTTCCTGGATAGGTGCATCTCAAGAAACTTACCATTCTCCAGGAAAAAGCACCAGTCACCTTAAATATTGACTCCTTGCATCACAGGCGTACACAGTGGCAGCAAGTTTGTACCATTGACAAAGTACACTGCAGCAACTCATTTACGGTCATTCAACGGCCCTTTCGAAACCAACAATTGAACCTGAAACACCAGAAAGGGCAGTGTTAGTAGACATATAAGAACAACACAACCTTCACATTCTTCTAGAAGTCATGCCTCACTCTGACTTGAAATTTCATCGCGACTTCTTCAGTGTTGCTGAGTCAAAATCCTGGAAGTCCCTCTCTAACATCACTGTGGGTGTCCTCACACCACATGGACTTCAATGGGTCAATAAGTTAGCTCACCACCAACCTCTCAAGGTCAATTAGAGTTGGGAAATTAGTGCTGGTTTTGCCAACGATATCCATGTCCCATGAACAATTATAAATAAGACTCAGATTAGCAATACAACCCCCGTTCCATACAAAGTCAGCATGATAGAGTTGTGAATAACGGCCTTCCTCATCATGATTCATCCCATTAAAGACCCACATTCAATGCACAATCATTGAATTCTCATTGCTCAGCATACAATCTAGTCTTTATTTCATCCATAAGACATTTCCTAAAGAAATTAACGCAGCACTCCTGCTTCAGGGTAGGGTTTAATAAGTGGGATACGAAGCATTTTGTTTTCTACATTTCAGTGGAATAATGAACTCCGATTGGCTATGGTGAAAACAACATAAAAACGAACATACAGTGCAAAGTTAGTAGAGACTATTGAGGGCACTGAGACATCTTTTAAATTTAAAATACTGTTTACACATGAGTTCTGAATGGGAATTGAAGTAGACCCAGCAGTGTCTGCGATTTTCTGTCATCTCTGTCTTATGTGCATGTGCGTAAATGATTTGAAAACAGAAAGTAATAGAAATGCTCAGCAGGTCTGGCAATATTTGCAAAGCAAGAAAAAGAGATAACTTTTCAGATCAATGACCTTTCATCAGTTATGGTAGAAGTTAGAAATGTAACAGTTGCTTAGGAAGGGAAAGGGGTGATGGAAAATACTAGATAAGGATATGCTATTCTTGCATGCTGAGTTTCTCAGTCAATACCACCCAACCAGAGACGTTCCTTTTGTTCTATGCTCACCCTCCTCCCTTTTTCTTGCTTATAACCTATGATACTTCTCACCTTTTCAATTCTCAATGAAGTATCATTGATGTAATTTTCAAATGTTCTGTATTTGATTATGTGAGTTTCTTTACTATCCATGCTCACTGAGCTTGACTGGTTAAATCTAGGTGCAGACTCACAAAAAAGTAAATAAAAGTGTAGGAAGAGCTGCAGGCCAGACATAGGGTAAGAATTTCAAACAATCATGAATAAAAATCCATTACACATATCGAATCATAGAATCCCTACAATGTGGATTCAGGCCATTCAGTCTATCAAGTCCACACTGACCCTCTGAAGGGCATCCCATTCGGACCAACCCCCTACCCTATCGCTGTAACCCTCATTTCCCATGGCTAACCCACCTAGCCTGCATACCCCTGGACACTATGGACAATTTAACATGGCCAATCCACCTAATCTGCACATCTTTGGACTCATGTCATCTCTGCATAGATCCAAACTATAACATTCACAAAAACTGAACGGAAGCATTAGCTTCCTTCTCCACAGGTACTGCCAGATCTGCTGAGCATTTCAGGCGTTATTTTTATTTTGGATTTCCAGCATCCACAGAATTTTTCCTGAGTGATTTAGTGGATTCAATTATTTAAGCTATGGACAGTGGAGACAAAGAAGCTTGTTTTCAAAAGTGTCGCTTGTTTCAAAACATTGAACTTTTTAAAAGAGGAATCCCTCTCTTGCTTCAGAGATAATAAGAACTGCAGATGCTGGAGAATCTAAGATAACAAGGTGTGGAGCTGGATGAACACAGCAGGCCAAGCAGCATCATAGGAGCAGGAAAGCTTGACGTTTCGGGCCTAGACCCTTCATCAGAAATGGGGGAGGGGTAGAGAGTTCTAAAATAAATAGGGACAGAGGGGGAGGCGGATAGAAGAAGAATAGAGGAGAAGATAGGTGGAGAGGAGACAGTCAAGTCAAAGAGTCAAAGAAGATTCCCCTATTGGGAATAGAGGATGGCATTTTTGCAGGAAGGTGGGTGGGAGGAGGTGTATTCTAGATAGCTGAGGGAATCGGTGGGCTTGAAATGGATATCGGTTTCTAGGTGGTTGCCCGACATGGAGACAGAGAGGTCCAGGAAGGTGAGAGAGGTGTTAGAGATGGTCCAGGTGAACTTACGGTTGGGGTGGAAGGTGTTGGTGAAGTGGATGAACTGTTCGAGCTCCTCGTGGGAGCATGAGGCGGCGCCGATACAGTCATCAATGTAACGAAGGAAGAGGTGGGGTTTAGGGCCAGTGTAGGGGTTTAGGGCCATCCCCTATTCCCAATTCCATCACGTCCGCCGCATCTGCTCCCAGTATGAGGCCTTCCACTCCCGTACATCTCAGATGTCCTCGTTCTTCAAGGACCGCAACCTCCCCCCAACAGTGGTCGAGAACGCCCTCGACCGTGTCTCCTGCATTTCCCGCAACTCATCCCTCACACCCCGTCCCCGCAATAACAATCAAAAAAGAATCCCCCTCGTCCTCACGTGCCACCCCACCAACCTCCGGATCCAACGCATCATCCTCCGACACTTTCGCCATCTGCAATCCAGCCCCACCACCAAAGACATTTTTCCCTCCCCACCCTTGTCTGCTTTCCGAAGGGACTACTCTCTCCGTGACTCCCTTGTCTGCTCCACACTCCCCTCCAGACCCACCACACCCGGCACTTTTCCCTGCAACCGCAGGAAGTGCTACACCTGCCCTCACACCTCCTCCCTCACCCCAATCCCAGGCCCCAAGAAGACTTTCCACATCAAGCAGATGTTCACCTGCACATCTGCTAATGTGGTAAACTGCATCCGCTGTACCTGTTGTGGCCTCCTCTACATCGGGGAAACCAGGCAGAGGCTTGGGGAACAGCAGAACACCTGCGCTTGGTTCGCAATAAACAACTGCACCTCCCAGTCGCGAACCATTTCAACTCCCCCTCCCATTCCTCAGACGACACGTCCATCCTGGGCCTCCTGCAGTGCCACAGTGATGCCACCCGAAGACTGCAGGAACAGCAACTCATATTCAGCCTGGGAACCCTGCAGCCCAATGGTATTAATGTGGATTTCACAAGCTTAAAAATCTCCCCTCCCCCTACCGCATCCCAAAACCAGCCCAGCTCATCCCCGCCTCCCTAACCTGTTCTTCCACTCACCTATCCCCTCCTCCTACTTCAAGCCGCACCCCCATTTCCTACCTACTAACCTCATCCCCCCCCTTGACCTGTCCGTCCTCCCTGGACTGACTCATCTCCCCCCTACCTCCCCACCTACACTCACCTTTACTGGCTCCAACCCGCCTCTATGACTTGTCTGTCTCCTCTCCACCTATCTTCTCCTCTGTCCATCTTCTATCCGCCTCCCCCTCTCTCCCTATTTATTTCAGAACTCTCTTCCCCTCCCCCATTTCTGATGAAGGGTCTAGGCCTGAAACGTCAAGCTTTCCTGCTCCTATGATGCTGCTTGGCCTGTTGTGCTCATCCAGCTCTGCACCTTGTTATCCCTCTCTTGCCCTTCCTCACCTTCCGCTATTGCTGCATATGGTCATATGAGCTAGCAGTTCTTCGTCAAAATAGATATTTTGTACATGTTAATAATTGCCTGTTTACTGAATGGTATCAATGTTGATCCTGTCCATACCTAACATATGTCCAAAGGAACTCTTCAATAGGGTCATTGGGTATTCATGGGCCATTGAAAACGAACTAATTCCCAGCCCATTCCAATACATGTGCATTAAGGTCAGCTCCTGCAAACCAGTTCACAATATTACCTAGTTTGGAGACTGTCTTTTAAGTAAGAAATAATTATTGTCATTGTTTTTTAGGCATAGGGAGCTTGTGGTTCCCAGGCTTACTGAACAAGATATAGAGGTGGAGACTTGTTTGGTTTGCTTGGGTCTGTGAGTCTGAATGGATGTGGGAAATCACCATGGCAGAATAGTCAGGCCTAGTACACCCTTTATTGTGGCTCCATTACATCAAAACAGTGAACTGCAGGAGCCTGCTGGCCATCCTCAAACAGGTTCATGATAAAGACCTCGGACCATGTGATCAGCCACATCAGCCTTCAGATAAGCCTTGCTGAGACGGGTGGATGTGAAAGAAAGATAATGAAGAGGAAATGTTGGATGGACTGTAAGTGGGTGGAAAGACGAGTGATCAGGAGTTAGCTGACTGGGTGAGGATCATGAGGAGAGGGAGCTGATGTGGGACAGGGCGACAAGGGGAGGAGATTATGAGAAGTTGGATAGAGACAAAAGTGGGAGGAGATTTCCATATAATCTTGTCTTAATTTAAAATAATATTGTAGGTTTATTTGATCTGCTAGTTTATTGAGATCGACAAGATCTTTCTCATTCACGGCCTTCATTTTAAATCTTTCCAGCATTACACAACATTGGGTATTTATTTCCTGAGCAGAGAGTTCTCTTTTATTGTGGCACAAAGCAGACTTGTAAGCTTTCTTTTCTACATAAGTTTAAAGCTCTACAATCGTTTCTCTTTACCTCAACAGGGTAGTGATTGACATTTTTGTATGAAACTGAAAATGATCAAGTCTGACAGGAACAATGATTTTCACTCATGCTAAACATTGTACCCCCTGCAAATAAATGAAATCTAAGCCAATGCTATTAACTTTTTGGAAAGAAGATATGAATGTGCAGTGAGTTAGAACACTGCCCTTTAACCCCTGAGATCTAGGCTTAAATCCAGCCGAAACAAGTTGGATGAAAATCTCCTTTTTCTGCTCACCATGACTGTCCTACAAGGAATGATTTCTCACAATGTCAACACAGTTCAACTGAATAGCTCAGAACTGGCAATAATTCAGTACAGTTGGTTATTTCATTGAGAGAGGTCACTGGAATAGCTGAGCTGGGGAAAGAGAAACCTCACACTGATGCAGTAGATGGTGCTCTTATGAAACTAGGGTTAAAACTCATTATTAGTGCCACACCAAAAAGATCTTTGTTTTATGTCTGTGTCTGCTATGCCTTACCTGACGCAGCTCAGTGTTGATAATGAAGGGCAGAGTTTCCACTTACACTCCATTGGGAAGTTAAACTGCTGTCATCACAGACTCAAAGGACAATATTATCCCTGGCAAGCAGCTTTTACACGGAAAAAGTTAAAAAACCTTAAAAGCCAAGTGGGGCCGGGATCTCAAAGTCATCTTGTCCTCTTAAACCTGGGGTGGGGGTGGTGAATTTGAAGGGAATCAGTTAAAGCCCATGCTGCTAAGTATGTAACATGTCCTAAGAGATACTTCACACCCATTTACATCAAGAATTCCAGCTTTAAAAAGCAGAGGGACTTCATATAATCTCTACAAGCTTGTGGAAGCAAGCCATTCAGCCCTTACCGATCCTCCAAAAAGCATACCATCCACACTTATCCCCCTCCACAAGCCAAAGCCATCACAACTTTGGACTACTGGAGGAAACCCATGCAGTCACAGGGAAAGTGTGCAAACATCACGTAGACAGCTGCCCAAGGGGAGAAACTGAACCCAGGACCCTTGTGCTGTGACGCAGCAATGCTAATCACTGAGCCACCACACCACTTTTGCCTAAGCTCTGTGGAATCACCTGGATAGGTGTAACTGGAAGCCTTACTTCAGTGAAAGTGATAGGCTGGGAAGTCTTTGATCAACCTGACAAGGTCTAGCATTGACGAAGTGACAGGCTGATGTTCAGATGCTTGACAAATAGTTACCAACGTCTTGGCCATCACCTCAGCTTTTTTACAGTTTACCTTCAGCTGTACTTCCCTGATGTTAGCCCTCACCAATGGCATGGGAACTGGTCATGCAGCTGTGTTGCAGGTCTGTTGAGAAGCAAGAGAAACACCAAAGTCAAACCCAACACTGCTCCACAGCTACATGTCACTCTGTAGGGCAGGGGGAATAGACACAAAACATCTAGCACCAAACAGGTGAGACCTCACCTTGTCACATTCCAAGCACAGGGTCTACAAGCAGAGCATCAGCTTTCTCAACCTGTCTGGACACCAGCTCCTCAGCAGGTTCAGGTTTTCATGACAGATCATTGCGGAAACCTGCAACCTCCTCAAACAAACCCTTCTGAGTGGATCATGCGGGCATGCTTTTTCATATGAACATCGGAAATAGAAGCAGAAGTAGATTGCTTGGCCTCTCGAACATGCTTTTCCATTTGCCAAGATCATGGCTGATCTGTTTATGGATTTGAATTCTACATTTCCAACTACCTCCAACCGTAGTGTCAGTAACCATCAAGGTGTCTCTCACTGGTGCACAACTCTTTCTGGGTCTTTGTCTCTTCCTGACCATGGTATGCTTTGCTCACCTGCGGGGAGAGAAGGCCAAGAGTATTGACTACAAGAAACAGTTAATGTGGATAACTAGCAAGGACATTGAGGCTTAAATATGACGGGTCTATAGGCTAAGGGTGAATATATGTGTAAGCTGTTCAGAGGAAGTTATCAGGAGCTTGAAGGGAGAGGGGTATGTGGTGCTAGAAGGTGTACTATGCATGTAGGAACATACAACAGGATTAGATGATTCAGTCTTTTGAGCCTACTCTACCATCTGCGATCATATGAATATCTACCTCAATGCCACATTTCCACATTATCTCCATATCTCTTGATGTCATTAGTAACTAGAAATATATCAATATCTGTATTGAACTGAATGACTGGGCTTCCACAGCCCTCCGAAGTACAGAATTCTAACAATATCCCATCATCTAAGTGAAAATGTTCCTCCTCATCACCTGGTTTTGCACTCCACAGCCAAGGGAAGTTCCTTTTTGAATTTAGTTTATCCAGCCCTTTCAGAATTCTTTAAGTTTCAATGAGATTGCCATTCATTGTTCCCAACTCCAGAGAATACTGAACCAGTTTTCTCAATCTCTCCCAATAAGACAATCCCACGATCCCAGAAATTGGTCTGGTGAATGTCCACTGCAATCCCTCCATGGGAATTAAGTATACCCTTCCTTAGGCAATGGGACCAGAACTGTACATAGTACTCAAGGTAAGGTCTCACCAATGTTCCATATAATTGAAGCAATACTTCTTTGCTATTATTCTCAAATCCTCTTGTGATAAAAGTTAACATATCATTTCCCCTTCTGAATTGCTTGCTCTACCTGAAAGCCAGCTTTCAGTGATTCTTAAACAAGGACACTAGTCCCGTTAAAGGTCAATACTTTCCACCATTACTTTCTGCAGCATTACACTTTCCTCACACTAATTTCTTTCTGTTCCATACTCTCATTAGACTCTTGGATCCTAATTATTCCGGAGAGTTTTTTTTACTTTTATCTGTGACAAGGGGCAGATAATATAAGCTACATCAAGATGCATAGCAGATTGACTGACAGGTCGAATAAAGCCCATGTTGATGTTGGGAGCATTTTGATCCTTTTTTTGGCTTTTACAAATGGTCTGACGAGTTTCTTGAGAGGAACAGTAGGACATTATTCCTTGTTAAACACCTTGTTGACCGCCCAACTTACCTCATTAACATTCAGCGTTCTATCTTAACACACTCACCAAACAAGCTAGATGTGATGAAAACTCAACAAGGGAACCAAACTGACTACCTGGTGGATTCAGCTTACTGTTTGCTCCAAGTGATTTCAATGTCAGATACTGGGTACCAACATCACAGGGCACCCTGGTACACAATCCATACCCATGGACATTACCATCTGAAATTTTCCGGTGTCCAAGAACCCTCACTGCACATTTTTGATTCATTTATAGGACACTTCTGGTCTTCGATTCTGCACCTTCAGCTGTATTAGCAACTATTGTAATGCTGCAGCAAGGACAATCAGGAATGCGTATCAGGTTTCTCGACTGGGTTAGGATGCATCTCTAGACTCTTTGCTCATTGTAAAAGCATTTTGTCCCTACTTCGGTCAGAGTCAGTATGATCTCTACATAAAGACAAAGGAACTGAATCTCAGACAGCCCACTATCTGTCTCGACTCTTTCTCCTCTACTGGGGACTGCTTCCCTCCCGGGATGAGAAACAACTGGGTATTAAGGGAAATGAAAGCAAGTGGCACAGCAGTTACCTTTGGGAATGGACAATAAAAGCTGGCCTAACCAGCATCGCCCACATTCCATGAATGAAAAAAAAAACAAAATAATACTGAGCCTGCCCAAGAACCTCTACAAATACAGAAACACTTTGTGGATCTCCTGGTGAATACCGATACAGTCGCGAGGAACTCAATTAATACTGACAAATCCTAGGGAATTCTGCAACTACTGACCCATTCTTGAGGTCCACTGCAAAAGCTGATACACAATTCAGACTATTTGCAACTACTTGACAGACTCCTACGTGCAGTGTTCTTCCCTTAAGGCACAGCCAATCATCAAAACTAAAATAATGTTGTATTGCCAGTGCGAATGAGTGGCAAATGGATCTCAAAGGAGTGAAGTGTGAGGCCATCTATTAAGGAGAAAAAAGCTATAGATCTGAGTATTATTTAAATGGTGGAAAACTAAACACAGAGGAGATTCAAAGAGTTTAATGGTTCATGTGCCACTGAAATGTGGTAGTCGGTAACAAAAAAAAATCAAAAAGGCCAGTTAAATGTTAATATTTATATCCTGAGGGTTATGGGAGGCAATTTTTCTACAGCTGTACAAAGCCGTGCTGAGTACCATGTGCAGTTTTGGGTACTATACTTCAGAAATGCTATGTTAGCTTTGGATTGAGTGTAGCACAAGTTCATCAGAACGTTACCAGGGTTGCAATGGTTTAATTATGAAAACACTACATTACATTGACTAGGCTTGTAATCCTGGAATAAAGAAAGTTAGAGGGGATATTTTTATTGAGGTTTTTTTAGGAGTTTGAAAGAAGTAGTTCGGATAAGGAGAAATATACTTGTTTCCAGAATCAAAGCCAGACCATTCATGAGGCATTAGGAGGCACTTCATCATCCAAAGGATGGCAGGGCACTAGGACAACCTCACAACAAAAAACACAATAGATGCAAACTCAGTTAAACACTTTAAAACTGAGGTCCTTACTCAACCAGAATATGAAAAAATATGGAGCTGAGGCAGTTGGCTGGAGTTAAGATATAATCAGCCATGGCACCATTGAATGATGAATCGAGTTTGAAGTGTTGCCTGGTCTAATCCTGCTGTTACTTGGAAACAGATGGTATATTAAAACAGCTTCCCAGAAAATCAAACAAAAAATAGAAACCATGTTGAAATCAAATGACCTAATAACCCTTTGGTGATGCCCCTTGTTAACTTCCTTCTACCAGGAGTCAGGAACATTTATCATAAACTGATCAAGCATAACAATTATCCATTTCTGCAATGAAGCCCGAAGAATTAAAATAATGTTCAGGTTTTCTAACTCTGACAAATATACGTCTGAAATTTTATTTTATATGACGTGATGCAACTGATCCGGTATGAGGTGTGATGGATAAAAATGTGTTTTTTTCAAAAAATCCTTAGAAAATGCCATTGCCAATGGAGTTGGATACACGATGTTGTGTCGAACTTTTACCCTAAACCTAAGGCCTATCTAACCTCCACCCTTACCTTATACTATCATCCATACGCCTATCTAATATCCGCCTAAATGCCCCTAATGAGGCCAACTCCACTGCCCTCTCCGGCAATGCATTCCACGCCCCAACCACTCTCTGAGTAAAGAACCTACCTCTGATGTCTCCCTTATATCTACCTCCACTCACTTTAAAACTATGCCTCCTCATAATAGCTACCTCCACCCTAGGAAAAAGTCCCTGGTTGTCCACTTTATCCATACCTCTAATCGTCTTTTACGCCTCAATCAAGTCACCTCTCATCCTTCGTCATTCTAAAGAGAAAAACCCTAGCTCTCTCAACCTTTCCTCGTAAGACCTTCCCTCCATTCCAGGCAACATCCTGGTAAATCTCCTCTGTACCTTTTCCAACACCTCCACATCTTTCTTGTAATGAGGCAACCAGAACTGGACACAATACTCCAGATGTGGCCAAACCAGGCTTTTGTATAGCCAGAGCATAACTTCGCGGCTCTTGAACTTAATCCCTCTATTAGTGAAAGCTAGCACACCATACATCTTCTTAACAACTCTATCCACCTGGGTGGCAGCTTTCAGGGAACTGTGGACATGAACCCCCAATATCCCTCTGCTCCTCCACACTGCCAAGAGTCTTTCTGTTAACCCTATATTCTGCTTTCAAATTTGTCCTTCCAAAAAGAATCACCTCATAGTTTTCAGTGTTAAACTCCATCTGCCACTTCTCAACCCAGCTCTGCATCCTATCAATGTCCCTTTGTAACCTAGAACAGCTATCCACACTATCCACGACTTGACCCACCTTCGTATCGTCCTCGAACTTACTAATCCACCCCTCCACTCCGTCATCCAAATCATTTACAAAAATCACAAATAGAAGAGGACCCAGAACAGATCCTTGTGGTACACCACTCGTAACTGAGCACCATGTTGGATATTTTCCGTCCACTACCACCCTTTATCTTCTAAGGGTCAGCCAATTTTGAATCCAATCTGCCACAGTTCCCCCTATCCCATGCTTTCTTACTTTCTGCATGAGCTTACCATGGGGAACCTTATCAAACGCCTTACTTAAATCCAAAAATACCACATCCACTTCTCTACCTTCATCCACATGTTTGGTCACGTCTTCAAAGAATTCAATAAGGTTTGTGAGGCATGATCTACCCCTCACAAATCCATGCTGACTATCGCAAATCAAACTGTGCTTATCCAAGTATCATAAATCCTATCTCTCAGAGCCCTTTCCAATAATTTTCCCACCACTGAAGTAAGACTCACTGGGCTGTAATTTCCAGGATTACCCCTATTCCTTTTCTTGAACAAGGGAATGACGTTTGTCACTCTCCAATCTTACGGCACTAAACCCATGGATAGTGAGGACAAAAAGATCATGCCAAAGGCCCTGCGATCTCTTCCCTCACTTCCGATAGAATCCTTGGATAAATCCCATCAGGCCCGGGGACTTATCTATCTTCAAGTTTCTCAAATTTCCTAGTACATCTTCCTTACTAACATCAACCTCCTCTAGCCTACCAGCCTGTTTCACACTGTCCTCCCCTACAACTACGTCCCTCTCAGTTGTGAATACCGAAGAAAAGTATTCATTGAGGATGTCTCCTATCTCTTTAGGCTCCGTGCATAATTTCCCTTTACAATTCTTGATTGTCCCTACCCTTTCTCTGGTCATTCTCTTATTCCTCACACATGTAGAAAATGCCTTGGGGTTTTACTTGATCCTATCTGCCAAGGTTTTCTCATGCCCCCTTATAGCTCCCCTAAGCCCTTTCTTCAGCTCCTTCCTGGATAACTTGTATCCCTCTAGAGCCTTTTCCATTCCTTGTTTCCTAAACCTTACATAAGCATCCTTCTTCCTCTTAACCAATCGTTCAACCTCTCTCGAGAACCAAGGCTGCCTCACTCGACCGCATCTTCCCTGCCTGCTAGGGACAAACATATCGAGCACACATAGTATGCATTCCTTAAACAATCTCCACATTTCTATAGTGCTCTTCCCTGACAGCATCTGTTCCCATTTTATGTTACCCAGTTGTTGCCTATCAGAATTATAATTACCCTTCCCCCAATTATAAACCTTACCCTGCTGTATGTACCTAGCTTTTTCCATGACTATTGTAAAAGTAACAGAGTTATGATCGCTACCACTAAAATGCTCTCCTACCAACAGGTCTAACATTTGGCCCGGTTCATTGCCAAGCACCAAATCCAAAGTGGCCTCTCCTCGTGTTGGTCTATCTACATACTGTGTCAGGAATCATTCCTGAACGCACTGGACAAAATCTGCTCCATCTAAACTATTACAACTAAAAAGTTTCCAATCAATATTTGGAAAGTTGAAGTCGTCCATGACTACAACCCTGTGACTTCTGCACCTTTCCAGTATCTGCCTCCAAATCCGCTCCTCTACTTCTCTGCAACTAGGGGGTCTGTAAAAAAACCCCAACAAAGTGACTGCTCCTTTCTTATTCCGGATCTCAACCCAAACTGACTCTGTAGACATAACATCCTCGACCCGCCTTTCAGTAGATGCTATACTAGCCCTGACTAGCAATGTCACTCCCCCTCATCTTTTACCACCCTCCCTATTTCTTTCAAAGCATCTAATTCCTGGAATTTCCAACAACCATTCCTGTCCCTGAGTTAACGAAGTTTCTGTAATGGCCACAACATCGTAGCTCCAAACCTCATACACTCCTCCTTTTCATCCACTGGAAGCAATAGCTTCAGTTGATGGACTCCTTAGATATTTCACAACAACAACTTCCTGATGAATAGCCACAGTAATTTCTTCAATCGTAGATCGTCAAAGGATAGAATAGACACACTTTAGTGCAGGAGTTGCTGTTGAATAAAGTTGAGATAAATAGAAAATATCTATTCAAATTCCATGCAAATCACAACAAGGCCCCCCTTGCAAGATTGCAAATGCTGTCATAGTTAAAATGTTCATAATTGTTTTGGCTAAAAGGCACTATTGTATCAAACGAAAGAACTTCTTCCTTTGACTTTTACATGTACGTTATGGGATCTTGTCAATGCAATGGGGATTTCTGGTATGCGGAACTCAAAAGACATCTGATTATATTTACTGATCAAAATTCTTTTCAAGTGATGCTTTCCACCCTTCTTTGAGAAGCAGATTGGAATAGTTTGAATGTTTTTCCTGATGGTTACATGCCTAAACGTAACTGTTAAATGCACCAATTGATAATCGTCAGTTCCAGTTATACAGGAATAGTTTGGGTCATTTTAAATCTATTGAGATCAGTTCCTCTTTTTTGTTAACTGAGACTACCATCAAGTTATTGAGGAACTATTTAACAATCCCGTTTCAAGCTTGTGAAACAGTGTTTGTAGTTACCATAGCAACCACATCCAGAACTGTGAGGATGATGACAAGTGTCTCAATCTTGCACTACAACTTGCCAAATGATTTTGCTAAATTTAGATTACATTCAGCCTTCTGGTGCAGCTGAGATTTTGTGTAAATAAAATGTCGTGGTACCTTTTGATCGACTGTAATTTTAATGTACAAATACTTTCATGAGATTGAGGTTGAATTCTCCAGGCACACTGTCACAAATCCTACATGTGCAAAGTGCATTTTCATTCATTAATAGAATGCAAACAGCTTTTATGCTGCCTGATCAGCTTTCCCCTTGTGTACCTCCAATGAAAAAAAAAACTCCTAAGGCTTCAGAAGAGAAATAATGGGTTAATTTTCCACAACTTTTACTATTATTGATGAAAAGTGGGCGGCTGAATTTTGCACCATCCACTTACTATTTTACATTAGCTCATTCAACAATCATCTACATTTGTGTAACAACTTAAGTATCTAAAAAATCTTAAGGCTCTCACCTCTCATAAAGTGGTCTCACCTCTTGAGGTACAATGATGGTGGGTTTGACCCCTACACCAAGACCTGAGCACAAAAATCTGCACTGACACTCCACTGAAGTACTGTGGGAGAGCCGCACTGTTGGAGGTGTCAACTTTCAGATGAGGCGTGCTTAGAAAAAGGCCATGCTTGCCCTCACAGACATATATAAAAGAGCAAGGTCATTATTTCAGATCAAGGAATGACCCCCAGTGTGTTCATCAATTGTTATCGTTTAATCTACATCACAAAAACGGATTATATGGCCATTGTCGTATTGTTGTTTGTGAGAGTTTGCTTTGTCTAAATAGTTGCTGTGTTTCCTTCATTACATAGTGGCTATACTCGAGAAGAACTTCATTGGTGATAAAATTGTTTGGGATTTCCAATGGCCATGAAAGTTACCAAATTAAAGCAAAGCAAAAGGTAGGACTGGTTCTTGTGAATTTTGTACATGTGGATGAATCATGTACATTGTGGATCTTGGACGTGTGAAAATAACGCCATGCTTTCTTAACATTGGAAGAATTTCCAGCTCATCCAGTATTGGCTGTTGGACAACAAGCATGGGGCTGGACGAACACAGCAGGTCAAGCAGCATCACGGGAGCAGGCAAGCACGACGTTCCGGGCCCAAACCCGTGATGCTGCTTGACCTGCTGTGTTCGTCCAGCCCCATGCTTGTTGTCTCGAATTCTCCAGCATCTGCAGTACCTTTTATCTCTGATACCCTTGGCTGTTGGACAAGCTGCTTGATGATTTAGTGATAGTAGAGTGATTAGAAGAGGTAGTGGGGAGAAGGAGCCCACTATTTTCAGTGTACACATGGAAACTGAGCAAATAATAGAACCGTAGAAAGATGAGAACACATACTGAAGTCCATCAAGCCATCTTGTCTGCACTGGCTCAATAAACAAGCCGCCCATTCTAATCCTCATTTCCTTGCAGGTTATGACACTTCAGGAGCAGATCCAGGTTCCTTTTAAATGAATTGGGGGTTTTCACCTCAAGCACCAACTGAGCAGTAAATTCTGAGTGGAAAGAATTTTCCTTATTTCCCTTCTAATCCTGCTACGAATCACCTTAAATCTGTACCCCCAGTAACTGATATTTCCAAACAGGGGAAACATAACTTTCTTGTCCACTCTTTCCAAGCCCCCTCATTAGTGTGTACACCTCGATTAAGTCTCCCCTCAGCCTTCTCAGTTTTAAGGAAAACAGCACTAATGTATACAATCTTTCCCCATATCTGCAAGTCTCAAGCTCTCACAACATTCTTGTAAATCTATGTAATTTCTCTAGAGCAATTAGATCCTCCTTGAAATGTACACAAAATCCAGCTGTGGCCTGGCCAGTAGTTTAAATTGCTCCAGGATTACATACCTGCTCTTGTCTTCATTATTGAATCCAATAAAGGGAAGCATCCCATCTGCCTTTGTTGCCACTTAACTACGAGCTGGCCATTTTCAGGGTCTTGTGGACATGTGATGCACTTTCATGTTATTGTGGAAAAGCATTAATGCACACTGAATTGTATCATTCATAATTTTGCTTCCTTGCAAATATTCGCCCGAATTTTCCAATTAGCATCACAACCATTTCAAGCAAAGCTGATCTATAAGGAAAAGTACTCACTCAGCTATCTGCAGTTTTGCAGGTCAGCCTGGGCCTTTCCTGGCGCCTGCATCAAATTCAAACAGGCAGGCCTCAACATAGCACACAAAAAAGAGGTATTCCTCCTCCTCTTGGCATAGTTCCATGTTGCTGCAGTGTGTTGTTGCCCTTTTAAATAGTGTTTGCATGCAGTTTCGTGAGACTCATAGCAGAAGCAGTGGTGCAAAGACTGGAAAGGACTGCCCTTCCGCAAATCCAACCTAAACTATGGATAAGCTACATAGACGACACCTTTGTCATCACTAAACGGACCAAATTAGAGGAGACACACAAACTCATAAACAACACCCTCACCGGAATAAAATTCACCAGAGAGGAGGAGAAGAACAAACAACTCCCATTCCTGGACGTCATGGTAGAGTGCAAGACAAATGGGGAACTGTAAATGAACGTACACCGAAAAGCTGCACACACAGACCAGGTATTGGACTTCAATAGTAACAGTCCCAGTACACACATACGAAGCTGCGTGCAAACACTATTTAAAAGGGCAACAACACACTGCAGCAACACGGAACTACGCCAAGGCGAGGAGGAATACCTCTTCCAAGTGTTCAAGGATAATGGATATCCAAAGAACTGGGTCAGGAGATGCCTACAGGAACAGCATCAGAAAGATTCTACACGCCCCGACACACTCATCACACCGCCCTACATCAGGAACACGTCAGAACTCACCACACGACTCCTACAACCGCTGGGCATCAGAGTGGCACACAAGCCCACATCAACTCTCCAACAAGTGCTCACCCGAACTAAAGACCCACTCCCCGCCATGGACAGGACCAATATCATCTATAAGAATCCCTGCAGAGACTGTGAGAAACACTACATCGGACAAACAGGAAGGAAACTAACAACAAGAGTACATGAACACCAACTGGCTACAAAAAGACACGATCAATACTCACTCATCTCTATCCACATGGACAAGGAGAACGACAACTTTGAATGGGACAACACCAAGATCCTGGGGCAGGCTAGGCAGAGACAAGCACGAGAATTCCTGGAAGCATGGCATTCCATGAAGCATACTATTAATAAACACATTGAACGCGACCCCATATACATTCCATGGGTTTCCGAGGAAACCCGGAAGTGAGGCAATCCATCGCAACGGTCCCCAGAGTTTAAAAACCAGGCAGGAAAACACACCGACGTTTCATCAGAGGCTGCACTGAGGATGTTACCAAGCACAGTAACGAAACGTCTGCGGAACAAGAAACCAGCTCGGCGAGCCAACCAACCTCAACACATTATGTGTCTTTCAACCAAATGTTAATGTCCCAAAGTCGATAGGAGTTAGCTCTCAGTCAAGTCAAGGGAGATACCCTTCAGGCAGACTCCCCCTGTACAGTAAGTCAAGGGCATTGTCTGATATCAGTTCAGGGGCTTGGGTACTGATAGTCAGCCACTCCATGTCATCACGGTAGGATCCTCTTCTCATTGAAGCAGAATTTCAGCACGTCACCACCCATTTTGGTTCTTTCCGCCCAGTGAGGCTATGTTTGGCCAGAAATAGAGAAAGTGGGGTTTGCGGGGGGGGGTAGCGATGGGAAATTGAGTGTGATCAAAGTGGTTTGCACAGCTGTTAGTGCTGGTGCAGGTGGAGAAAAGGTAGTGGCGCAATCCAAGGGAGTGAGTAGGAAGCATGGAGGCCATGCAGAGTTAATTACCTGGGGGAATTGAATGGATCAGAGTCAGTGAAAGAAGATCTCACATGTGACAGTAAAAGTGCTAGAGCATGGGCCTTGGTGGGAGGCGAGTGTGCAGCAGAGATGAGGTACAGTGAATGTAAGGTAGCAGAGAGAAGATAGTGGCAATTACCTTGGCAAAGTGGAGAAGGTTATTGACCTTCCTACATTGGCAGACATTCCTCTGGGCAGTTCAGGCCACACTGACCCAGATAGCAACCTCAGGACAGGCTGGCAGAGTCCAGTGTAATTGCCTCCTTTGTCAGTCCTGGTTGAAATAGGATGACCCTCCTGTACACCACCCCATCCACCAGGACCTCCAGATTCCTTTCTGCAAACCAGGTGACTATTTCCCCTTATCTGCCATGTCTGGGGCAAATGTCACAAACCATGCAGGGCAACTCTGAACTGCCAGCTCTTGACAATAGCCTTTTTAAGTAGCAGGAATCCAGGAGATCTCAGCAGTGGCGAGCTCTTTAGTATAGGTGAGTCAGGGTAACATTGGATAAGAAGATCACCAGAAGGGTGTTAAAAAATAGTTAGTGAGGTGAGTTTGGGGCAAAACTCTCCAGGTCTTGCACAGACATATCTTCCATAAAACTCAACAAAACTGATACTTAGCCGATTTCTGTGAATATACAGCTCCATAAGCCAGGTGGGGAGACAGGAGAAAATAAAGTCATCACAGTCCTACTGGATAATTGGGTTAGTATCTCATTACAGGGAGATGACCCTGATGATGGTTTAATCTGAGGGCTACCACACCTCAGACATGGGTAGAGGTTGAAATGGAGGAGTCCTTCATTGGTGACCTCAGCCAGTTCAGGAATTGAACCCGTACACTCTGCATTTCAAACCGACTGTCCAACCAAGCAAGCTAACCAACTCTCCACCCCACCCACACCCCCATCCCCAGCCCACCAAGATGAGGAATAGTAGAAGGAAGAAGTCACTTATAGGAGTGGTCTACAGACCCGCTAAGATTTACCGTAATGTGGGATGAACGACACAAGATGAATTATACAAGAAGAAATACTGAGTGCTTATGGATTGTCTGAGTGATATTCACCTACATATAAACTAGAAAAATCAGATTGGCATTGTCTGGACGAAGAGTCCAGAGAATGCTGCCAGATAGTTTCTTAAAGCAGCGTATTTTGGAACCACACCAGACTGCAGGTTGTACTAAACTTGGTACTGTGTTATGTGACAAGATTAATGAATGACCTCAGAGTAAAGACATCCCCTAGATAGCAGCAATCACAATATGATTGAACTTTATGTTCAGTTTGAAAGGAAGAAGAATAGATCTGACTAACATTTTAAACTTCAATAAGGCCAACTATGTGGGCATGAAAGCTGAACTAGCTAAAGTGAACTGGCTAGGAAGAGCTCAAGAGAGAAGCTGTGGCAGACATTTAAGGTTTATTTCAGAAAACTCAAGATGAAGATATTGCAAGTATAAAGAAAATGCTAATGGGATAACTCACCGTCTGCAGTTAACTAAAGAAGTTAAGAAAAGCATCAAACATAAAGAGAAAGCGTACAATTGTGCAAAGATGAGTGACAGGTCAGATTAGGGAACAGAATATAAATAATGGCAGGGAATGACTAAAAGATTAATCAGGAGAAAGAAGGTTGTGCATGAAAGGAAACTAGTTAGGAATGTAAAAACAGATAACAAGAGATTTGATAGGTATTTAAAAATGAAAAGTGTAAGTAAAACGACTGTTGGTCCTCTTGAGAGTGAGAATGGGGAGTTAATAATAACGTATAATCATAAGGAATTGGCAGCAGAATTAATAAATTTTCCTTCTGTCTTCACTGTTGAACAAAGGTGGAACGGTATAGCACAGGAACAGACCCTTCGGCCCACCAGGACTATGCTGAAATGATTTTTTTTTTAATCCAGTAATAGATGTAAGCCCGGAAGTGAAGGGAGAGAGGAACTTAGCAAAATTACTACCTTGAGTAGAGCAGGGTTTAAGCAGATGGAGCTGCAGGCTGACAAGTCCTTGAGTCTAGATGGCCTCATCTTAGGGTCTTATAAAGGTGACCAATAAGGTGCATTGGTATTAAATTTCCATAATTTGCTAGATTCTGGAAAGGTTCCATGAGACTGGAAAGCATCAAATGTAACAGGGAACTACAGGTAAATTAGCTTGACAGCTGCAATGGGGAAGGTAGTCGAATCGATCATTAAAGATCATTAGGAGCAGTCAGTGTGGGCCTTTCTTTAATGAAAGGGAAATCATGTTTAACCACAGAGCTTTTTTGAATCAGCAGATAAAGGAGAGCTCTAGATCTATTGTGCTTGGATTTTCAGAAGATGTTTTATAAGGTGCTACATAAAAGAATATTGCACAAAATAGGAGCTCATGTTGTAGGGTGTAACATAATAGTTTGGATAGCATACTTGCTGGCTGGCAGAAAAAAAGAGTATACATAAATGGGTACCAAAACAACGTTGCTAGAAAAACTCAGCAGGTCTGGCAGCATGTGTGAAGGAAAAAACAGAGTTAACATTTCCGGACCAGTGACCTTTCCTCAGAACTCAGTCACCGGACCCAAAACGTTAACTGCTTGTTTCCTTCACAGATGCTGCCAGACCTGCTGATCTTTTCCAGCAACTTTGTTTTTGTTCCTGATTTACAGCATCGACAGTTCTTTCGGTTTTTATACATAAGTGGGTCTTCAACTGAGATGAGTGGTGACTCACATCGTAACTCAACATTTTACAACTTACATCAAAGACTTAGATGCAGGCTCCAAAGACATGGTAGATAAATTTGCGGATAATGCAAGCTAAGTAGAAAGGTATGCTGTGAAGAGGAAATAACGACGATGCAGAAGATATGGATAGGCTCATGAATTGACAAAAATTTGGGAGAAGAAATATAATTTGAGAAAATGTGAAGTAGTTCACCTTGGCAGAAAGGTTTAAAAAAACCTGAGTATTACTTAAACAGGAAGCAATGGCAGAATTCTAGGGTGCTAAAGGAATCTAGGCGTTCTAGTGCTTCAGTCCGAAAGGTTAATATGCAGGTGCAGCACGTCATTAAGAAGTTTATTGGAATGCTGATTTTCATTATGAGAGGAATCGAACATAAAGTAAGGATATTATGTATCTGTTATTTAAGGCATTAGTGAGACCACATTGCAAAACCTTTCTGTAGTTTTGTCTCCTACTTTAAGAATAGATGTAAATGCATTGGAAGTAGTTCAGAGGTTACAAGATTGATACCTGGAATAGGTGAATTGTCTTATGAGGTAAGGTTGGACAAACTGAGCTTGTTTCCATTGGAGTTTGGAAGAGTGAGGGGTGCCTTGAGTGGCCCTGAATGGTCTTGGCAAGTGAGCAAATCCAGAACTAAGGGGCCACTGTTTAAAAATTAGGTGTCATCCTTTCAGGACAGAGATGAGAAGAATTTGTTTTCTTTCAGAACAATTTACAACTTGAAACTGTACCTCTGAAGATGGTAGAAGTAGGATTACTAAATTGTTTTTTAAGTGGAGACAAATAGATTCATCTCAAGCAACAGAATCTAAAATTATCAGTGGTAGATGTCAGGGTGAATTCAAAACACAAACAGATGAGGCATGATCTTACTGAATGGCGAAGCAGGCTTGAGCAATGAAATAGCCTGTCACCAGTCCTAATTCAAATGCTTGTACGTGAGTATGAAATTAATGCCATCTAAAACCCTTCAAAAAATTGCCTCAGTTCCCTGGTGAATGCAGGCCTTTGTATTGCTCTAGGATATTGTCACCAGTTCTGGACTGAAATGATCCACATGCAAAGAAATTCAGTGTTGTCGTGACTTTCATTGACTCTGTTAAGGCAGTGTAGCATTTTGAAGTTGAATTCAGGTCACCCTACAATACTTTACAGAGACATGCCATCACTTCCTGTGAAACATTGTCACCCGACACACAATCCTCCAACACCATTTCATAGGGCGACCGATGCCATTTTCACCCTTTAAACAATCTCTCAACTCTGCTCAGCAAGCAGACAGGTTGTCTGACTCTTCCCTGTTGCCCCTACACCTGCGTCATACCCTCACCATAAATAGCACACTACAGTAAGCAAAACATTGAGGTAGTAGGACTCAGCATGCTTCCCACTCACGGATTCCGGATTACCAGTTAGTTATTGCTCACATCATCTTACAGGTGGCTTGCCTGTCAGTTACAACACATTGCACCTTCAAGAAACATTGTAAAAAGCTAAATTACATAAATTGGTTTGGAACAGTGAATTATAAAAAAGCTGAAGAACTACTGATCACATATATTTACATTTTTAAAATGTTATTAAAGGTCAACATAGCTTTAAAGACACGTTTTAAAACTTAAAACACTGCTGCTTAAAGAAAGCCAATTCAGAAAGTATTGGAAATCACATTTACGTTTGAAGAAGCTTATTAATGAGTTTTCAAACTTAAAACTATCATGTTGTGTAATGAAAGAACTTTCAAAAGAGCTAAACACTAGTATTACACAAAATGGTTGTAAAATAATTTGAACTTTTTTCATACATTCTGTGGTTACAGATTATTGGGACATCTATCAAGCATCAAAAAATATTTTTCATCCACTGTCCCATGTTCCTGATATCGATGCTGCCTTTGCTCTTTGGTCGTAGCCTATCAATGAAACTCTCTGAGGAACAGTCTCCAAGCACCTTTTATCATCTGTGGCTCTACCTTAAATCTGTGCTGCTGGATTTATTTAAATGACCACCATTTAAAATGTTGCTAACAATTGGTCAGTTTAAAAATCTGGGTCAATGGATTAATGAACATCTTCTGCACTTGTATGTGTCTCAAGTCTTTAGCAGTAACCCAAGTTGTAACTCCAGCACAGGCCACTAGAATGATTATCTCCATATCAAAAAATCTGGACCATTGACTAGGTGTACTCATAATTATCAGATCACCTTGACATACTGCTTCCCTCTTCTTTAGTGTTACCTGCAACTTAACTCAATTATATTTTGTTTTATTTTTGGGTCGTTTAGCAACAGTTGAGGTTCCAATACCAGTAACTCGGGTACTCCAGTAAATAAATCAAGTCAGTTCAAAATCACTCTCCGGATTGGAACTCATTAGTTTTGAATTTTGGTAAATTCATTGGTGGCCCACATGCCACTACCATTCCCTTGCTCCCTCAATTCCTCCACCCCTCACCCCTTCACAACCACCATCATCCAAATCAGTTATTTTTTCTAATTCTGGAATCACGTACAATTCCTTTTCAATTTTCATGAAGATGTGATTCGGGCTGCCTAGACCCCATGTTCTGGAATTTCTCCACACAACTCTTCATTAAGATCCTCTTAAAATTCCAAAGTTTTGGTCACTGGGAATAGATTAGACCCATCCAGCTAAATGGTGAGCAATATACTGAGCCAAATAGACCTCTGTAGCGGTGCCTTAACTGAGATTGAGTGCTGTGGTTACTGATACAAATTCAGGACAATGCTCAAAAAAATGGCCACTCCAGGGAATTGAATCCTTTGTGATCACAATAAGTCTTAATTGAAAGCACTCCTAGACAAGGGCCAGCATTCAATTGGAACTGAATAAAGCGTGTATTGTCTGTGCATGCTTTAAACATAATCATCAAATATCACAGTATTGCATGTCTGATACTTCCACTTCCCATGTGAATCAATGTACATCATTGACAAAATTGTCACATTGAAACTGTAAAGTTGTGCCTGTTGGGAACTAATCTTAGTTCAGTTAGAGTCATAGAGTCTTACAGCTGTTCAGCATGGAAACAGACCCTTCAGACCAACTTGTCCATGCCAACCAGATATCCTAAATTAAACTGGTCCCATTTGCCAGCATTTGGCCCATGTCCCTCTAACCCCTTCCAGATGCCTTTTAAATGGTGTAACTTTTCCAAGTCTCCACCACTTCGTCTGGCAGCTCATTCCATATATGCACTACCCTCTGCATGAAAAAGTTGCCCCTTAGGTCCCTTTTAAATCTTTCCCCTCTCACCTTAAACCTACGCCCTCTAGTTTTGAACTCCCCTACCCTAGGCAAAAGACCTTGGCTGTTCACCCAATCTATGCCCCTCATGGTTTTATAAACTTCTATAAGGTCACCTGTCAGACTCCAAAGCTCAAGGGAAAATAGCCCCAGCCTCTTCAGCCTCTCCCTATAGCTCAAACTCGCAGAGAGACCAGAATTGCATGAAGTATGCCAAAAGTAGCTGAACCAATGTTCTTTATGGCCGCAACATAACCTCTCAACTCCTATACCCAATGCACTGACCAATAAAGGCAAACATACCAAACACCTTCTTCCCTACATGTCTACCTGCGACTTAACCAAACTAACAAAAAGAACATTGTATCTATTGGAGTGAAGGTTTTGTCTGTCAATCTTCAAGTTAAAACTCAGCTCGGAGAAATGCAATGACCTAGTCAGTACACTGCCTGTGCAAGTAAATATTGTCAAGTTTTCTTTTTCTATTAGCTCATTTGATTTAGGCTGGCCTGTGCCATTACTTGTCTTGATACTCTGAAATACTAACTACAATTCTAGAGTTATCCATGTTCTGACATGTTAGAAAGCAGTTTCATAAATTGTACAAAGGGAATTGCACTCCTGCACATTCTCAAAGGCAAACTGAGTTGAATGAGAGCAGATAAACATTATTACTGTCAATTCATTCATTTCATATCTCATCCCCACAAGCACCCCCCATCTCAGAAGTTTCTTTAATTTTTCATGTCAGATAACTTTTGCTCACAACGTTTGTTTGTCTTCTGAGTTCTGTGATCAGTCATTTCCATCATGGGCTAAAAGCAGTAGAGTGTTAGGTGGTGATAATAGGACCCAGGCACCCCTTTAAAGGCCCTACTATGTTAAACAGGGATTTCTGCTTACTCAAGACAGAATTTTCCTTATTCATTCATAGGATGTCACTGGCTAGGCCAGCACTTATTGCCCAAACCTAGCTTCAGTTCAGAAAGTGATGGTGAGCTGCCTTTGTGAACCCTGCAGTTCACATGCATTAGGTAGATCATTCAATTCTATTAGGGAGAGAGTTCCATTATTTTGATCCCACAATACTCAAGGAGCAGTAATACATTTCCCTATCAGGATACAGAGTGGCTTGGAGGGGGACTTGCAGGTGGTGGTTTTTCCATCTTCCTGATGGTCTGTCCTTTTAGACAGAAATGGTCACGCGGGTGCAATGGAAGGTGCTATCTACGGAGCTTAGGCCAATTTCTGCAGTGAATCTTAGAGATTGTAAATACTGCTGCTGCTGAGCATTGGTAATGAAGGGAATGGAAGGTGATGTGCTGCAAATCAAGCAGGCTGCTTTGTCCTGGATAGTGTCAAGCTTCATGTGTGTTAACATATAGTGTTAACGTAGGCTTAACATATGAGGAATGTTTGAGGACTCTGGGTCTATATTCGATGGAATTTAAATGGATAAGGGGAGATCTAATTGAAACTTACAGAATACTGAATGGCCTGGGCAGAGTGGACATCAGGAAGATTTTTCCATTGGCAGAAGAGACTAGGACCCGAGGACTCAGCTTTAGAGTAAAAGACAAACTTCTTAAGCCAGAGAGTGGTGAATCTATGGAATTTATTGCTACAGAGGGCTGTGGAGGACAGGTTATTGAGTATATTTCAGACAGAGATAGATAGGTCTTGATTGTCAAGGGGATCAAAGCTCACAGGGATAAAGGGGGAGAATGAGCTTGGGAACCTTATCAGCCATGATTGAATGACAGAGTAAACTTGATGAGCCAAATGGCCTAATTTCTGCTCCTCTGTGTTATGGTCTTATGTTGTTTAGGCTGCACTAATCCGAGCATTATTCTCGTTTCCCTACCCCAAAGGAAGAGTGAATGCTGACTTAGAAGTTTCTCCAAGAATTTCAAAAGCAACCTGTCATTACATCAGGTATAAATTTTGGGTGGTGACAGGGTAGGATATTTGTAAATTGACAGCCAGTATACTGAATGCTTCTAACAAGATGCTATTTCAACCTGTAATTCAAGGTCCTAGATATCACGTGCTCCACCTGGTGCTGGTACAATTGGTAGACACTGAAGAAAAGCTAAATATTTCTTTGCTAGGATGGAATCTGAAATGAATGTCTTTACAATAATAGTTTTATTTGAATCTGTTTAATTCACTTTGTCTTTCAAGACATACAGAATGGTCATGCCAGTTGTACTTGGTTTACTGAGCCAGCAGGGCTGCTGCTTCTCACTCGACTAAAGTATTGTATTCGAACCCAGTTCCAAGTCATCCTGGGACTGGAAGAACACAATAGGCTAGGCAGCATCTGGAGGAAAGGAGCAGTCAATGCTTCAGGTATTACTCTTCTTCGAAACATTGATTGCTCCTTTCCTCCAGATGTTGCCTAGCCTGCTGTGTTCTTCCAGCCTCCTGTTTGACTACCTTGGATTCCAGCATCTGCAGTTTTTTTGTCTCTCATCTTGGAACTCCTTGTTTCCCCACTCCACCTCAGACTTAACGTTCTGGTATTGTCAATGTTGGGACCAGCCAATTTCATTTCTTTATACACTGTCAGACTGATGGTTCACAATAGGGAAAACAATTTGTCACTGGCCACACCCTGTAAGTCAGACAATTACCAACACTGAAACCCTGTTCAACTTTGTGCTGCACTTCCATCCCTATAGTGATAGACTACTGTAATGTGACATCACTATTTCCATTCATGTCTTAGTCTCATTGCTGATGAAGCTAAGACAGACACAACTATTCCAGCACTCTCCCGGCCTCTTATCCTCCATACCTCATAAACTTCAACTCATCCAAAACTTTGTTGTCAACTCCTACCTCAGGCGAGGTCCTAATCATCTATTTCCTTTGTGTTTGCTGGTCTATATTGGCTGTGGGAACTTTCAATATATCATAAATGTACAAAATATATAAGGTGCATCAAATACCAAGGGAGTCTATTAGACCTTCTATCAATTGGTATGCTTGTGGAGAGTTTTCCTTTGCCATCTGATTTCACTTTTCTTTTGAGATTCTTCCCAACACTCATAGGAAAGCAGGATTGGAAATAGGCCATTTAGGCCCTTAAGCCTGATCTTCCATTCAGTGAGATCAAGACTAACTTGTACTTTAATGCACTTAGCTTGCTTCCACATCTCTAAATATTGTATGACAATAATCTATAAATCTCTGATTTGAAATTATTAGTTGAGCGAACATTGTTGTTTTTCTTTGTATAAGAGTTCCACATTTCCGTTGCTCTTTGGACTACCTTTTGGCCATTAATTGGCATAAGGCAGGATTTTCTCTTTCCTGTATCAGGAAATTCAACATCAGACAGTTTTCACCAGTTGAATACTGCCAGCTCTGTTACCCAACGGCACCAGGTGACACTGGTGACTGCTGCCAGGGGAACAGGCTACTGCCAATGGTGATCCCTGCTGTAATTGGATACTTAGGTAAAGTTTGGGGAATGGGAAATGTGATTTTGCTGGTGTCGAATGGGAAGGCTCCGGCAATGGGGGTCTGGGCTGGGGCATGATTTTGAGAAACTTCAAGTGGTAGGTGAGTTGGTCACTATGAATGTGGTGAGATGTAGTCTCCATTGGGCACAGTTGACCTGAAAAAGAGGTAACATCCCTTTGTCAACATCAGCCTAAGCATCTAAAGATACCAGACTCCTGGATGATCTGGGTTTTCCTCCACTTGGGTAGAATATTAACTGGGTACGATGACTCTTTTTGTTGTCATGAATTGGTAATTGGAGAGAGTCAGTAGATGGGAATGCAGGCGTGTTTCCTGATTTCATGACTGTGACAACAATACCCTCTCCCAGCACCGCGCCACCCCAATAGAGGTTGGGGATAGGGTGTGGATAGGCTGTGTACTCGGTTTTACACCAGTCTCACTTACAAACCCACCAATATGAAGTGCAAAAATCAACCAAATGAAGTCTGTTCTGCTGTTGTTCTCATTGGACTATTTTACTGTTAGCACGGAGAATTTGTCTCAAGCTTTTTTAAAATGTTGATTGGAGGTTTTTCCTATCAACACTTCACACACAAAAGGAGTATTTAGTTTTAAGATTCTGCGTTTGAGTCTAACCATTCAGCTGCAACAGCACTGGAATCATGTTGAAGTTCAGAATTTAATACGTTAAGTTAGGTAACTCATGTTGTTAGGAAATAAGACGGCACTAAAATAAAAAGTTAGAAATGTAAATGATTACTGTGATACTCTGTAAGGGTAACCGCTTATCACTTGTGCTTTGTTATGTCTGTGAGCTGCACTTGGCCAAGAGCCGATTGCAAATAAGCTATCAACATTCATTGCATAAATACTTTTATTAAATAAATAGAGTTAACAAAATGATTGAATTATCTATATTTATTAGGAACAAACTTTTCCTTCTTTACAAGAGGGCATTATGTCTACTTCTGCTGAAAAGAAAAGGTTTGTCTTCAAGATGCGATTTAGTCTCTGTGTGACATTATTGTGCTTTCTGATGACTACTGGGTGTTGACGATGTGCTGATCTAATTAGCAAACAGTTCTGTGTTCACTGCTATGACTGGTAAACACTAGTCTTTCGATTCCTTTTTACCCATTCCTCATCAACCATATGTAGTTAGACAATAAAAATGAACAGCCGATAATATCAGCAGCCAGGAACTGCATTTCCAAGTTCTGTATCATCACACTTGATAGGTCAAAATATTTTCGTTGCTGATAAAAATTAATGCCTCTTTCAATTTTTTTTGTTGCTCTATTTTGTCCATATATGACATGAAAGACCTCAATAACGATTTAGATTCCAGCTGCTGTTTTAAATGTCCTCTAGTTTTCAGATAAATCATGTACTGTCCCATAAGCATTCCTGTGATGTATTTACAAGTTAAAAACATCTACTCTGATGACTGTATTCTGAACACATTCCTCCATGACAAAAACAAACATAATTTCACATTCCCATGAAGCTAATTGCAGGATGGTCCATTCATTTTATGTTAATATTTCTCTGTATTTAATTTGATCTTGAAAGTAATTTTCTTACCACAACCATGCTAATAGATCCCTTTTTCTTACCACAACCATGCTAATAGATCCCTTGAAGGATAATAATTATTTATTGGTATCATACATGGATTCTACATTTATTCTATATTGAAACTAGCCACATTCTAAGACATAAAACCTGGCTTTTAGCACTTCATTATCCTCTGTTTGTGTGCAAATAAAGAAGGACAAAGATTGTACTATGGAGCAATGTAATGACATCACTGACCTGTTGCAATCACATTCCAGTAACATACCTCACCAGATAAATTGCTGGAAGCAGTATTGTCAGACCCTTTGCTGCAGCATTGATGAGAAATTACCTCAGCCCAATGAATTGCTTGTTTGTGGAGATTTGTAACTCAAATTTCCGCTTAAAGAATGAAGCACATGCACGTCACCAGAGAGTTGTGCATGGAGTTGCGAGATCAGCTAATTTTCACGTTCCACATTCTCTCTAGTCACGGTGCAGTACTAGGCTAATAGACCCAAATTATCCCTAGTAGCCCTCATATAAAACACAGAACTGTGGATGCTGGAAATCTGAAACAAAAACAGAAATTGCTGGAGAAACTCAGCACGTCTGGCAGCATCTGTGGAGGCAAAGTAGAGTTAACATTTCAAGTCTAGTGACCCTTCTTCAGAATAGCCATTAGACATTGATTGAAAGCTGAACAGTTTGGAGGCAAATGCGAAATAACTTAAGACAATGTATTGTTATGTAAATGTAGAGCATTTTAACAACAAAAAGAAGCATTCCATGCTGTGCATGTGCAGTTCAATACCTGTTTGTATACTCTCAAGTTCATATCCTGTGGAGGAGACAATTCTTTACTGAGATAAAACGTTGTGGAGCTGGATGAACACAACAGGCCGAGCAGCATCAGTGGAGCAGGAAAGTTGACATTTCGGGTTGAGACCTTTCTTCAGAAATTTCGGCCTGCTGTGTTCATCCGGCTCCACAACGTTTTATCTCAGATTCTCCAGCATCGGCAGTTCCGACTATCTCTGTAAAATTCTTTACTGGTAGTGGACCCAAACTAAAAAGGATGTGTTATCAAATGTCTGTAAGCAGGTTAATCTTACACATGAGGTTGAAATGGTCAATCCTCCATTGTTTATTTAAACGATTGACATAATCCAGAAAGCACAAAATGAAATTATGGACATAGATTCAGTCCTCTCTATATAACAATGAAACGCCAGAAGAAAGAAAATTGCAGGGGTTGGGGTGAAGAATGCAATGGGGATGACAGGAATGGGGGAGAAGAAGAAAGCAGTAGGGGTTAGGGGTTGGGAACAGTGCAAAGCAGTGGGAGGTGGTGACAGGGGTGGGGGGAGGGGAAGTGGTGGAGCCTTTGCGGGGAGGGGAAAGCAATGGGGTTGTGGAAGGAACGGGAGGGGAAGCAGCAGGGGTGATAGGAAGAGAGGCAGTGGGGGTGACAGTGAGGGGAAAGCTTTAGTGGTGACGGGGAGGGGAAGCGGGGGTTGACGGGGGTGGGGGAAGAGATGGGGGTGAGGGGAGAGGAAAGCAATAGTCTGGTCTGGGGGGGGGGAAAGCAGAGAGGGGGTCGGATGAGGAGGGAGTGGGAAGCAGTGATGGTGACAGGGGAGGGGGTAGTGGGAAGCAGTGAGGGTGTCAGATGAGTGGGGAGTGGGAAGCAGTGAGGGTGTTGGATGAGGGGGGAGTGGGAAGCAGTGAGGGTGACAGGAGAGGGGGCAGTGGGAAGTAGTGAGGGTGTCGGATGAGGGGGGACTTGGAAGCAGTGAGGGTGTCAGATGAGGAGGGAGTAGGAAGCAGTGAGGGTGTCGGATAAGGGGGGAGTGGGCGGCAGTGAGGGTGTCGGATGAGGGGGGAGTGGGAAGCAGTGAGGGTGTCGGATGAGGGGGTAGTGGGAAGCAGTGATGGTGACGGGGAGGGGGTAGTGGGAAGCAGTGAGGGTGACAGGGGAGGGGGGTAGTGGGAAGCAGTGAAGGTGTCCAATGAGGGGGGAGTAGGAAGCAGTGAGGGTGTCGGATGAGGGGGAAGTGGGAAGCAGTGAGGGTTTCGGTTGAGGAGGGAGTGGGAAGGAGTGAGGATGACAGGGGAGGGAAAAACAGTGGAGTGAGTTCAGGGGAGGGGAAAGCAGTGAGAGTTACAGGGTCCTGATGAAGGGTCGTCGGACCCGAAACGTTAACTCTGTTTTCTCCTCCACAGATGCTGCCAGACCTGCTGAGCTTTTCCAGCAACTTTGTTTTTGTTCCTGAAAGTGATAAGCATCCTAGTGTCAGGGGGAGGTGGGAGGTGAAGGACATGCAGAATGGGTGAGGTGCTGAGTTGCTTTCGAAGACATGGTTACAACAGAATGAAAGGACCCTCTCCTACGCCAAACTCATTTACTGTTCTATATTCGCAGTATGTTAATGAACCATTTTCTTCACCATTTCTGAAACAAACTAGAGAAAATCGAGCAATATCATATCATTTAGAATTATAGAGTCCCTAGTGTGGAAGCAGGCCATTTGGCCCATCAAGTCCGCTCCAAACTTCTAATGAGCATCCTACACAGACCCAGCGCCCCCCCTAACCCATCCCAATATTCCTGAATTCCCCAAGGCTGATCCACCTAGTCTGCACATCCCTGAACATCGTGGGCAATTTAGCATGGCCAATCTACCTAGCCTGCACATCTTCGGGCTGTGGGAGGAAACAGGGGCACCAGGACAAAATTCACGCAGACACGGGGAGAATGTGCAAACTCTACAAAAACCGGTGCCCGATATTGTCATCGAACCTGGGTCCCTGGCACTGTGAGGCAGCAGTACTAGCCACTGTGCCATCATGCTGCCTGAAATTTGAGCTCATCATATTTCTTCATGGGGCTGAGATGACATGAGCTGAATTTTGCCAGCCCCTGAACAATATGGGGGATGGTAAGTCAGTTAGGAAAGTAGGGCAAGATCTGGAAAATGAGATGTTAACAAAAAAAGGTCCAACTTTACACCCAAGACTGTAGCAACAGAATGGGAATCTCGTTAGTGAGTAGTGGGAGGTCTATTGCATGCATTTACATCTTATTACTAATTAATCTCACATCATTTACATGCAATTGAACCTTCCTGCACCAGTAAGCTCAGTATGTGGCTTACCTTCAATCCCCTGACTGATAACACTGGACCTGCAGGATTGACCACGATCCACTCCCTGGACTTCAGTGATACATTATCCTGACCACCCCAAATGGCCAATTGGTGGTGGCTAAGTGCCTGGACTAAGATCAGATACTGCCCCTGGCTGACTGTGACGTTACCTACTGACTGATGACAGTGTCTGTGACCTTGCCTATGCACTACTTACTTAACTGTTGAAGTTTGGTTGAAACGCAGCTAGCAAGTTTGCTGTCTAAGCTGCTGTCACAGGTTGTAGGTGTGACATTGACACAGCACGGTGCCATACAGAAGCATGTCTGCCTCCTTGACTAATTACTGCCGACAACCATGATTAGCTGCTTGACTTTGTATCTGTGCTACTTGACAAGGCAAGACAGAACTACTGCGAGATCAAGAGTAGACTCAGAGGTCTGTTTTATAGAGCGTTTGCGCTCTGTATACGACATACAGCAACACCTTCCGGTCGCTAACTATTTTAACTCCCCCTCCCACTCCATGAGTGATATGTCCATCCTGGGCCTCCTCCAGTGTCACAATGACACCATCCGCAAACTGGAGGAGCAGCACCTCATATTCTGCCTCGGGAGCTTACAGCCCGATGGCCGAAACATGGAATTCACCAGTTTTAATATCTCCCCACCCCCGGCCTCGTCCCATGTCCAACCCTCCCTCTCATCCCTGCCTCCTTGACCTGAAACAACCTGTCCATCTTCTCTCCCACCTATCCACTCCTCCTAACTCACTGACCAATCCCCACCACTCCCTACCTGCACTCACCTATCACCGTCCCTCTTACCTTCCTTAGACCCACCCCTCCTCTCTATTTATTTCTCAGCTCCCTTCCCCCTCACCACTTCTGAAGAAGGGTCCTGATGTGAAATGTCAACTTTCCTGCTCCTCCTTCAGCTGCCTGGACTGTTGTGTTCCTTGAGCTCCATTCTGTGTTGTCTCTGACTCCAGCATCCGCAGTTCATGCTATATCTACTGTGAACCTGTCAGTTTTGAATGAGTTGACATAATGCAAAAAGAGAAGGCAAGACAGAGATGATCTGAGCATCCAAGTGGGCTTGAAGTGAGTGTGTGCTAAAAGAACAAACCGCCCTGAGGTGCTGAAGTTTGAGGTGGGTGTCTGTACCTGTGTATTAAACAGCCTGCATGCAGACTCACAGTGAAAGGTGTTGGCACACTCCACCGTGCAGATTTGAGGTGGATAGGCGTAACCTAAGTCAGTCAGAGCTGAGGCAGGAGGATGCAGTGAAGCTGGCCTGTGTCAAATGCCAACCTCCATGATCAGGATTTCAGATCATTGAATCCCTACAATGTGGAAGGAAGCCATTTGACCCATCAAGTCCATACCAACCCTCCAAACAGCATCCTACACAGACTGACAATCCTATCCTATCCCTGAACCTCCCATGGCTGATCCACCTAGCCTGCACATCCCTGGACACTATGGGCAACTTACCACAGCCAATCCATCTAACCTGGCTGTCTTTGGACTATGGAGGAATCCCATGCAGACACGGGGAGAATGTGCAAACTCCACATAGACAATTACCCAAGGGCAGAATCAAATCCAGGTCCCTGGCGGTGTAAGGCAGCAGTGCTAAACACTGAGCCACCATGACTATCCATGGAGCACACCCTCAGATGTTGGACACTGCAGTCCTAGACAGAGATCCAGAGTAGCAATCAGCAAACAGTGAGCTGCATAGTGATTAGTCAGGGGTCTGCTGAGGGCAGTCCTTTTAGGTCAATCAGAGAGCTGGGCCACAGACAATCCTGGTCTGCTCACTAAAAGCCATGGGTAGTTGTTAGGGTCCAACTCAGTCATAGGGAAGTTGTGCAAGTCACTTGTGGGGACTGCAGGAATGAGGCATCTGGTGGCTCCCAAAAACCTGTGCAGACTTTCACATTAGTGAGGAAATCATCACTGATCTCCAACAAACTGGCTTCAACTGAGTGACAGTGAGACGCTATGGTTGCACAAAATGTTTCCTCAGACCTTTTTCTTAAAAGATAGTCAACGAAGTAAGTGTTGTCCTGTAGAAAATGAGTTTGTGAAATTAGTGATGGAGGCAAAAGAGAAGGCAGATGAATTAAGCAGATACTTTGTGCTGGTTTTTGCTAGAGAATATATAAGTACCAACCTGGGATTAGCTATAAATCAGAAAATGAAAGGGAGGAAATAACTCAAGAAAATTACAACAAATGGGGAAGTAGTACTGAATAAATTGTTGAAACTGTGGGTTGACAAATCTCCAGGCCCTGATGGACTTCATCTTAAGCACTTAAAATAAAAAATAACTTATGAGATAATTGATACATTGATTTCAATTTTCCAAAACTCATTTGATTTGGGGAAGGCTCCTTTGGATTGGAAAATAGCTAAACCAGCTCCTTTATTCAAAAAGGAAAAGAAGCAGAAAGTAGGAAACTTTCAGTGAGTGGTCTACAAGGACATCAAAAGTGCTGAAAGCAATGGTATGTTGGCCTTCATAGTGAGGGGATTTGAGGACAGGAGCTGAGATATCTTGCTGCAACTAGAAAGGGCTCTAATGACAGCAAACCTGAAGTATGATGTGCAGTTTTGGCCTCTTTATCTGAGGGGCGATGTTCTGGCTATAGACGGAGCGCAGCAAAGGTTTTCCAGACTGATTCCTGGGATGGCAGGACTGATGTGTGAAAAGAAATTGGATTGGTGAGAATAAATTGACTGGAATTTAGAAGAATGAGGGGGTGCATCTCATAGAAACATAAACATTTTCACATGACTAGACAAGGTAAAAACAGGAAAGATGTTCCCAAAGACCAGGGAGTTGGGAACCAAGTTTCAGATTCTAAGGATACAGGATAGGCCCTTTTGGACTGAGATGTAGAGAAGTTTCTTCACCCAAAGAGTAGTAAATCTGTGGAATTAGCTGCCACAGAAAGCAGTTGAGGCCAAAACATTGAAGGCTTTCAAAAAGGAATTAGATATAATTCCAATGCAAAAGGCATCAAAAGAAATGGGGAGAAAACAGGAACAAGGCACTGCATTGGACGATCAGCCATGATCATATTGAATGGCAGAGCACTCTTGAAGTGTTGAATCACCCTCTCCTGCTCCTATTTTCTATGTGTCTTAAAAATTATGGGCTAGTAAGCTCAACATCTGTCATAGGGAAAATGTTAGAGGCTATTATTTAAGACATTATAAGAGGACACTTGGATAAGTTCAAGGGAATCAGGCAGAGGCAACATAGTTTTGTTAAAGGGAAATCATGTTTAACTAATTTATTGGAGTTCTTTGAAGAATCATAGAATCCCCACAACATAGAAGCAGGTCATTTGGCCCATCGAGTCCGCATGCACCCTCCAAAGAGCACCCCACCCAAGCCCACCCTACCCCTGTAACCCTGCATTTCCCATTACTAACCGACCTAGCCTGCCTACTATGAGCAATTTAGCATGGTCAATCCACCTTAACCTGCACACCTTTGGACTGTGGGAAGTAACCAGAGCACCCAGATGAAACCCACGTACATATGGGGATGATGTGCAAACTCCACACAGTCACCCAAGAGTGGAATCAAACCAGTGTCCCTGGGGCTGCGAGGCAGCAGTGCAAACCACTGAGCCACCATGCTGCCTTGATAACTTGTACTGCAGATAAAGGGGAACGAGTGGATGTACTGTACCTAAATTTCCAGACAGCATTTGATAAGGTGCCACATGAAAGATTTTTGTGGAAATGAAAAGCTCATTGTGTTAGGGTTAAGATATTGGCATGAATAATGATTGGGGGGGGGGGTAATAGGAAACAGAGCATAGGAATAAATGAGATAACAAGCATGGGGCTGGATGAACACAGCAGGTCAAGCAGCATCATAGGAGCAGGAAAACTTGACGTTTCGGGCCTAGACCCTTCATCAGAAATGGGGGAGGGGAAGAAGGTTCTGAAATAAATAGGGAGAGAGGGGGAGGCGGATAGAGGATGGACAGAGGAGAGGATAGGTGGAGAGGAGGCAGACAAGTCGAAGAGGCGGGGATGGAGCCAGTAAAGGTGAGTGTAGGTGGGGGGGTAGGGAGGAGATAGGTCAGTCCAGGGAGAACGGACAGGTCAAGGGGGCGGGATGATGTTAGTAGATAGGAGATAGGGGTGTGGCTTGAGGTGAGAGGAAAAACAGGTTAGGGAGGTGGAGATGAGCTGGGCTGGTTTTGGGATGCGGTTGGGGGAGGGGAGATTTTGAAACTTGTGAAATCCACATTGATGCCATTGGGCTGCAGGGTTCCCAGGCTGAATATGATTTGCTGTTCCTGCAGCCTTCGGGTGGCATCACTGTGGCATTGTAGGAGGCCTAGGATGGACATGTCATCTGAGGAATGGGAAGGGGAGTTGAAATGGCTCGTGACTGGGAGGTGCAGTTGTTCGTTGCGAACTGAGTGCAGGTGTTCTGCAAAGCGGTCCCCAAGCCTCGTCCCCGCAATAATAACCAAAAAAGAATCCCCCTCGTCCTCACATACCACCCCACCAACCTCCGGATCCAACGCATCATCCTCCGACACTTCCGCCATCTGCAATCAGACCCCACCACCAAAGACATTTTTCCCTCCCCACCCTTATCTGCCTTCCGGAGGGACCACTCCCTCTGCGACTCCCTTATCCGCTCCACACTCCCCTCCAGCCCCACCACACCCGGCACTTTTCCTTGTTACCGCAGGAAGTGCTACACCTGCCCCCACACCTCCTCCCTCACCCCAATCCCAGGCCCCAAGAAGACTTCCACATCAGGCAGATGTTCACCTGCACATCTGCCAATGTGGTATACTGCATCCGCTGTACCCGTTGTGGCTTCCTCTACATCGGGGAAACCGAGCGGAGGCTTGGGGACCGCTTTGCAGAACACCTCTCCTCTATCCATCCTCTATCCGCCTCCCCCTCTCTCCCTATTTATTTCAGAACCTTCTTCCCTTCCCCCATTTCTGATGAAGGGTTTAGGCCTGAAACGTCAAGTTTTCCTGCTCCTATGATGCTGCTTGACCTGCTGTGTTCATCCAGCCCCTTGCTTTTTATCTACGCTGCCCATTCCCTTTAATATTTTGAAATCTTTGATCAAATCACCCTTTAGCTTTCTCAACTCCAGGAAGTACAATATTAGTTTGGCTAGCTTCCATTCGATTTAACCCTTGAATGCAAATCTCATTCTAGTAAATCCACAGGACACACCGTTCAAGCCGAATATATCTATCCAAATGTCTGGTGCAGAGAACTGTTTGAATCACTCTTTTCTTTTCTATCTCTTAGCCTAATGTGAAAGTGCCATTGCCCTTTAAATATATGACTCTTATCAAATATTTCTGCCACTCCAAATGTCTATTGCAAGTCCACAGAAGTTTAAGTTGCATTACCTTCTTCAAATCTTGTCATGATCATATTAAAGAATGCTGGTTCAGTGTTTAGCACTACTGCCTCACAACTCCAGGGACCCAGGTTCATTCCCACCCTTGGGCAGCAGTCTGTGTGGAGTTTGCACATTCTCCCCGTGTCTGTGTGGGTTTCCTCCCACAGTCCAAAGATGTGCAAAGTAGGTGGATTGACCATGCTGAATTGCCCTGTTGTGTCTAGGGATGTGTAGGGTAGGTATGTTAACCTCAGGGTAGGGGGATTGGTCTGGGTCTGGGTGAGACACTCTTTGGAGAGTTGGTGTGTACTTGTTGGGCTGAATGGTGTCTTTCCGCACTGTAGGGATTCTATGATGTAAATTAACTTGAGAATTATGGCATGGGCGATGGTGATTGTACTGCATGAATCTTCTGCAGCTGTACAAAACTCTGGTGCGGCCGCACTTGGAGTATTGCGTACAGTTCTGGTCACCGCATTTTAGGAAGGATGTGGAAGCATTGGAAAGGGTGCAAAGGAGATTTACCAGGATGTTGCCTGGTATGGAGGGAAGGTCTCATGAGGAAAGGCTGAGGGACTTGAGGCTGTTTTCGTTAGAGAGAAGAAGGTTAAGAGGTGACTTAATAGAGACATACAAGATGATCAGAGGATTGGATAGGGTGGACTGTGAGAACCTTTTTCCTCAGATGGTGACGGCTAGCACGAGGGGACATAGCTTTAAATTGAGGGGTGATGGATATAGGACAGATGTCAGAGGTAGATTCTTTACTCAGAGAGTAGTAAGGGCATGGAATGCCTTGCCTGCGGCAGTTGTAGACTCGCCAACTTTAAGGGCATTTAAATGGTCATTGGAAAAACATATGGTTGATAATGGAATAGTGTAGGTTAGATGGGCTTCAGATTGGTTTCACAGGTTGGCGCAACATCAAGGGCTGAAGGGCCTGTACTGCGCTGTAATGTTCTATGTTCTATGTTCTAATCTTAACTCATGCCAAGTCTTACTCATCTATCACTTGTGCACTGTTTTGACCCATATTGTCTCTTCATCTGGGGAAGGCTTGTCTTTAAAATTAATTCAAAGTCTTTCTTGATCTCTGAACCAGCAATCAGATCCTCCTTTCACACACCTCAGCTTTCAATTTGAATGACCTCCTCCGGCTCTACAACCATCCAGCCTGTGTACGTGAATCCAATTCTGGCCACATGCACACCCTAGAATTTCCTCTCTAAACCTCTCCCCTTTCTACTGTTTCTCTTTCTTTAAATCACTCCTTAACACCTACTGGGCCAAGCCGTTGTTATCTCTTTTTGTGTTTGGATGTCAAATTTGATTTGTTAACAGTCTTGTAAAGCGTAATGGAATGTTAAGCTAAGTCGAAGGTACCAAATAAATGCAAGTTGTTGTTGTGCTGCCTGTATTCACTTACTATCGGTATGCTCAAACTAACGGAACATTGTGCTCCTGTTCTGGACTCACCCGTCAAAGGAAGCATCCTTTCCATCTCCACCTTGTGAAGTCTATTTTAAGGATCTTACATACTGTAATAACGTCATCTCTCACACTTCTAAACTTCAGTGGAAACAGGCTCAGTTTGTCCAACCTTTCCCCACAAGACAACAAGACATCAACCTAGTAAATCTCCTCCAAACCAGCTTTAACACACTTACATTCTTTAAAGAGGGAGACTAAAACTGCGCATTTAGGATATGGTCTCATCAAAACCCTGCACAACTGAAGCAAACCATCCTTAACTTTTATCTTCAAACAAGACAATAAGGTGGTCAGCCTTCCTCATCCTTCAAAAGGTGAAAGAAAGAACAGAATAATTTTACAAAGCTCCTTTTATTCTGCAATTTGTTCAGGTCATAATTGGTGCAGACTATGTCTCACACATACTCTGCCGTGTTTTTCAGACAAACATTACAAGACCAACAAAACTAAAATGTGCCTCAGAAAAAGGAAAAGCCGGTGCGGGTGCTAATTCCTTTTCTGAAGTTGGGATTTTATGGATTTACTGCTGACTACAGATCTATCATGCCATCCCCACTTGAAGCTGCTGTTTAATTATGAATGACCTGACCTCCAGAGACTCATCATCACCAAGGGCCCAAATTTTCATGGATTTCAAGAGCAGCCATTGAATATATAATTAAAGCTGGATTCCCTCTCTTGCACCAATAGGGATTTCCAAGATTAGCCCTAGCCAATGTAAGGATTAAAAATTAAAACAGAAGAATAGCACATGGAAGTCATGTGTATTTTTTGTTCAAAAGCTACTTCCCAGCGGCAATGACCTAGGACACAAAAAGGCATTTTCATAATCATGGTAAGAAATTCACAATTGACGAGCGGATAAAATTCAATTCAGTGACCACTCCAGATGTACCCAAAGCTGGATAATCAAATCCATAAATCTGCTAAAGTTGCAGTTCTGACATTTATGAGTTAGAAAAACCTGCTGAAAATTGTAAATTACGCAAGGCATTTTATGGATTTTTGTTTTCACAAGTAGTCCCTGATCAATGTGATTTTTATGGGCTGATGGTGGGAGTTAGTTTATTTTGGAAGAATTTACTGGTTTTCTTTTGACTACTGTTGATGCTACAGAGACTGATAGAAAATAAACTGGTTTAATTCAACGTCCAGGGGCACTTATGATGGAATGGCTCACTCAAGCTTGTTATCAGGAACTGTGTCCTTGACTTGAGACATTGGAATGCAATGATTTTTCTAGCTGATAAAGAGAAAAACAAAGAGATTTTTAAATAATCTGTGTTTGCACAACTTTCCGCCGATGATTGGATGACAGCATTCCTCAGCTAGCTGGACAATTAATAGCACTCTGGCTTTAGTTCTTTGGACAGAATCTTATAAGGGTCTGAACAAAGTGAAATATGGCAAGATCTGTCGCAGAATCAAGCAAGAGATAGGGCGAAGCCCATCCCAACATTTCGCTCCATTTTTTAAGCTTTCACTCAGCGTTGTGGCGAGATTTTCACTCGGCAGCAGCGAGATGCCAGTTGATGAGATTAACACTTGTTGAACGTCTTCTGCAAGGCACAAATTACCACATTAACATTTAGCTTCCTATTTTACCAAACTTGCCAAACAAGCTAGATGTCAAGAAAACCAGAGCAACTTCAGCTCACTGTTTGCTCCAAATGACCTCCCAGTTGGATACTAGGCGCCAACACCTCAGGGCACGGTCCATTGGCACTGGCCGCACACCCCCCCCCCCATTAATGGAGGTTGACATCCAACATGTGCCAGCCTCTAAGAACCCTCATGGCAAATCCCCAATCCATGCACAGAACACTTCTGTACTTCAATGTTGCACCTTGATTTGCACTGGCAATTAGCTTTGTAAGACTGCAGCGTTCGCATTGTGCACTCAGGGGCATGCACTCAGTTCATGGGCTGGACCAGGCTGCATCCTTAGCTTATTAACTTGATCTCTTAGTGTACATTGACTCTTAGCCTGTCTCTATGCTATAGCTTCTCTGCCATACTTTGCCTTACCTTGCCATTTTACGCAGACACAAAGGAAGAAAATTTATCATGGTTATCAGCAAGCTTCAGTCAGGTCAAGGGGAATAGCCTTCAGGCGTGGTGTCCCTGCATAATAAGTCAAGGACAGCCTCCATTACTGGTTTAGGAGTCTCAAAACAGTTAGTCAGCCACTCAGGGTGGTCAGAGTCAGAATATTAAGAGCCAAATGCTAGGCAGCCTACCATCAGTCTTGACTCTTTTTGCTTTATTGTGGGCTCTTTACCTCCTGGAATGAGACACAGTATAAAGGAAGATGAAAGTGAGTGGCACAGCTGTTAAAAACTGAAAGAACTGCGAATGCTGTAAATCAGGAACAAAAAACAAAAGTTGCTGGAAAAGCTCAGCAGGTCTGGCAGCATTTGTGAAGAAAACAAACAGATTTCACGTTTCGGGTCCGGTGACCCTTCCTCAGAACTGAGGGCAGAGGATGTCCCGTTTCTGCACCACTATCCAGCAGGACCTTCAGCCCATTGCTGTCCCCTGCCTGCCATATCCTGGGAAAATATCAGGAACCATTCAAGGCAACTCCAAACTGACAGTGTCTGTTCAGATGCACAATAGCCTCTAATAGATGTCACCTCCACAAGGGTAACTAGTGAATTCCAGCATTTCCACTGAGTGATAAGATGGGGCCAAAACTGGACATGAGGGACACCACAGGGTTGTGGTCGATAGTTAATAAGGTGGGTTTGTGGTAAGATAAGGCAAGAAAACTCACCAGGCCTCATGGCAAGAATCCCTCCAAAGATGTCATCACCACATGGATTTAGCCAAAATAAATGTAAGACTCAGCCCTTTGTCTCATTGAATTAGATGCTGGCAACAGAAGAAATTCTGTAACTGAACTACGATCCCTGAGAGACAGAAGGGGGAGCTTAGCTGTAGGTATTGTTCCCATGTTTGTACTGCCCTTGAACCTCCATGTGGTAGAGGTGGCAGGTTTGAAAAGGGCTGTTGGAGGAGCATTCATTAGATTCTACTGATGAATCAAATATCACTTTAAAATGAGTTGGATATCTCTCAAATATGTAACGCCAAAATAGATCAGTGACTGGTCTCACATTATACCTAATTAGTAAATTTCCATTAAAAAGCAAAATACTGTGGATACTGGAAATCTAATACAAACAGAAAATTGAGGTTGTTGAGGTTGGTTGGCTCGTCGAGCTGGTTTCTTGTTTCGCAGACGTTTTGTCACCATGCTTGGTAACATCCTCAGTGCAGCCTCCAATGAAGCGTCGGTATGTTTTCCCGCTTGGTTTTTAAACTCTGGGGTCCGTTGAAACGGGTTGCCTCACTTCCGGGTTTCCTTCATAGTGGAATGTATATGGGGTCGAGATCGATGTGTTTGTTAATGGCATGCTTCGTGGAGTGCCATGCTTCCAGGAATTCTCGTGCCTGTCTCTGCCTAGCCTGTCCCAGGATCTTGGTGTTGTCCCAGTCAAAGTGGTGCTTCTCCTTGTCCATGTGGACAGCATCAGAAAGAGACTGCACACCCCGACACACTCATCACACTACCTTATATCAGAAACGCGTCAGAACTCACAACAAGATTCCTAGGACCGCCGGGCATCAGAGTGGCACACAAGCCCACACCAACCCTACGACAAGTGCTCACCCGAACCAAGGACCCATTCCCCGCCATGGACAGGACCAATGTCATCTACAAGATCCCCTGCAGAGACTGTAAGAAACACTACAAGGGATAAATAGGAAGGAAACTAACAACAAGAGTACATGAACACCAATTGACTACAAAAAGACACGACCAATACGCACTCATCTCAATCCACACGGACAAGGAGAAGCACCACTTCGACTGGGACAGCACCAAGATCCTGGGACAGGCTAGGCAGAGACAGGCATGAGAATTCCTGGAAGCATGGCACTCCACGAAGCATGCCATTAACAAACACATCGATCTCGACCCCATATACAGTCCACTATGAAGGAAACCTGGAAGTGAGGCAACCCATCTCAACGGACCCCAGAGTTTAACAACCAGGCAGGAAAACATACCGACGCTTCATCAGAGGCTGCACTGAGGATGTTACCAAGCATGGTGACAAAATGTCTGCGAAACAGGAAACCAGCTCGGCGAGCCAACCAACCTCAACAACCTCAACACCCGCAACCCGAGCTCCAAAACCTTACAAACAGAAAATGCTGCAGATACAGAAAAGGGCAGCAAGTATCTTGGGTGAGAGGAGCAGGATTAATGCTTTAGGTCTTTTTCATCATCAGGAAACGTTGGTGCTGGAGTAGGGAGATTGGGTGGAACGTGTTGGATGGAGTTGCGGAGTGGACCGCAGGAAAATGTTGCGGAGCTGTGTCAAGGTGGTTTTTCTTCATATCCCTGCTGCAAGGCAACTTTCCCCGTGACAGGGACCCAGATTGGTACCCATTACCATATTTAACAGCAATAAGAGGAGGACTGGTGGTGTAGTTGCTCTTTACTGAATGGAGAGGCCTGCCATTCTACGGAGGGCCCTATCCAGGCAGGGGTGTGGAAGATGGACTATACTGAAGTAGAGGATCCAGAAATGGCAGACCACAAGCAGGAAGATTTATCCCCACTGCTCCATTGGGTCAGCTTGGCCCCTCTGAATTCTTATTTAAAACTTACTTCTCTAAGGGATCCTCTGTGCTGAGGCACCCTTGCAATAAAGCTGCCTTGTCAGACCCTATCTCTCTCGGTGGTATTGCCAAAGCTTCAGAGCTGTCAGCTCTCTCATTGAATTTGCAGCATTGGAAATCCATTTGATAACCAGGTAGTGATGTCAGAGGTGGAGACGGCTGCCTCCGGGAATAATCCTGAGTCCATCCCACTCTCTGCTTGTATTGGCTTGTATCCCCATCCTGTGGGAATGTTGGGATGCTGAAGACAGCGCAAAAAGTAAGCCATTGGAGCTCTGCTTCTCTCATCTCAGATGCTGCCTGACCTGCCAAGCATTTCCAGTCTTTTGATTTAGTTTCTACTCTTCCATTTTAGATTACCGTTTACAATCCAACTTTGACATTCAGCTTGCTCAGTAGGTTCTAAATATAATTGCTTTTGTGAAGTCTTGAGGCTGTTGCAATGAGCCACAAATCTATTCACATGTCAACACAATTTGGTAGTTTTTACTCTGTGATTATGAGGGCTCAAGGGAAAGGAAATTGGTTGGTTATCAATGAGAGATTGGGAAAAGAGACAAATTGCTTGGACGCAGTTGAGGGGGCCTTACCCTGTAGTTTCCATTTCATTCATGATTCAGGGACCGCTGATGGTGACAATTTCTATCTGATGTACAGTGTTCCATTTTCGTATATCTGTTTGATGATTGAGAGGAAAATCTACCAAGTGTGATTCCATATGAAGCAGTGTGAAGAACTCCAGGATAGCAGGGAGGGATGAAGTCAGATTATGGCATTCCCCATTTTAGAAACATAGAATCCCTACAGTGTTGAAGCAGATCATTCAGTCCATCCAGTCCACACTGACCCTCCAAAAAGAATCACACCAGACACACCTCCCTACCCTACCCTATCACTGTAACCCTGCTTTTCCCTTGTTAATCCACCTAGACTGCATTTCCCTGGATACTATGAGCAATTTTCCATGGCTAATCCACCTAAGCTGCACATCTTTGTACTGTGGAAGGAAATCGAAACACGCAGAGGAAACCCGCACAGACACAGGGACAATGTGCAAACTCCACACAGACAGTCACCCAAAGCTGGGATCAAACCCAGGTCCTTGTTACTATAAGGCAGCAGTGCTAACCACTGAGCCGCTGTGCTGCTGCATGGAGTGGTGTGAAGACCTCCAGGATAGCGGGATGGGGTGAAGTCAGATTTGGCATTTCCCACTTTAGGAAGTGCCACTTTCTTACATTGGGATATGTATAAGATGCACAAGGGCTATTCAATTAAGGAAATGCAGGAAAGATTAACATAGCTGCTGCAATGGTGCAGGAAATCCCATACCATTTATTTCAGGGAAATCAGAAAGTGAACTTTAACAGTTTTGCCCATATCCTGAAAAGCAAGACCAAAAACTGGGAGTGATAGCCCCTACAAGGCCCATGGGGATTCATTAATTCATCTGTTTGTGGAGCTCATTGCGTATAAGTTCCCTTGATAGCAAGCAAAGACCTGCTCAGATGGAACTCATCCCCTGAGAGAGAGAAAAAAAATCCTCATCTCTGTCTTAAATGGGAGAACAAAGGGGACACAGTCTTTAAAAATAAGGGTCCCCCCATTTAAAACAGAAATGAGGAATTTTTTTCTCTCAGAGAGTCATTAGTCTGTGGAATTCTCTTCCTCATAGAATAACGGAGGCCAGGTCATTGATTATTTTTAAGTCTGAGCTAGACAGATTTTGTTTTTCTCTTTTTGTTTCTCTTTCATGAATGTGGGCTTTGCTGGCTCAGCCAGTATTTAATGCCAGGAGACAACCATATTGATGTGCGTGTAGAGTCACATGTAGGCCAGGATGGCAGATTTCCTTCCCTAAAGGGCATTAGTAAACCAGATTTCTTTTTTTTAACAAGAATTAACTGTAGTTACATAGTTGCCATTAGGTTAGATTTTTGCTCAAGATTTTAGTTGATTTCAAATTGGACTATGTGACATGGTGGGATTTGAAACCATTGGGACTCTGGATTACAAGCCCAGTGGCATTACCACAACATCGCTGCTTCCTCGAAATTGGTTGACAAGGTTGTCAAAATTTATTGGGGCCTAGATAGGAAAGTAGAATTGAGGTCACAATCAGATCAAACATTATCTTATCAAATGGCAGAACAGATACAAGGGGCCAAATGGCCTAATTCATACATTTATGTTTTTTTGTTCATATGACGCCCCGCATCATAAAACACAGCCAAGTTGGATGCAGTGCACTTTGGAGTATTGTGTCCTTGTCTAGTACCTGGTCTGCGGCTGAGTCATTCAAGAAAATTCGCCTAATTTGTTTTGATGGCAAAGAACCAATGAAGTGTCACACACAGAGTTCCAAGACTGTTGCTTCATATTTATTTGTGTCATGATTTTAATTATAGAATTACTCTGGGATTATTTAACTCAGTGTTGGACTTAATTCAAAAACACATTCATCAATTCAGTATAAAAGTAGCATCACAACCAATAGAAACTTCAGTCATAAACTTCCAACATACATCATTCAAACCTCTTTAGAGTGATCTTGTTTAATATTGTTAAATAACTCAATTCAGTCAAGTCAACAATCTTTCCTTGTCCCTGTTGAGGCACCATCTTGTGAAGTCTGTGCGTCCATTTCAAGAAGGTGTTATCGTCTCAAAGAATCTGAGATGATATGTTTCATTCATGTAAATTAGGAGCTCAACAATAGGATTAGGGAGAGTAACTGTTAAAGGGAAACTGCAGTTGATGAAAGGACCTTGTTGACAAAAGTAAAAACAATAACAATCCATTCATATAGTTCTCATCATTCATTCAGTGTCACTGCCAAATCTAACAGCACATAGAATCAAATCAGTGCAAATTAAAAGAAGAACACAATGCAGCATTTCTGATGAAGGGTTTAGGCCCGAAACGTCAAGTTTTCCTGCTCCTATGATGCTGCTTGACCTGCTGTGTTCATCCAGCCCCATGCTTGTTATCTCGGATTCTCCAGCATCTGCAGTACCTTTTATCTCTATCTATAATCCAAGATACCTGGTTGTAAATGACACATGTCAGAAATGTGCAGCAGACTGCAAGAAAAGTGGCTCTTTGGATCCAGAACAGTTTTCCATAATTGTTAAAACGCATGGCAAGTGCAGGCAGAATATTCTCCGGTTAGTCAGGATGCATATAATTACACTCTCTAAACTTTTTATAGTCAACAACTATTTGCAATTGTCTGTAAACTGAAAGATCTTTTCCACATTCATAATCCAGCTCTCTGTCATTTTATGCAATGATTTCCTGTAATTTTGTGAAGATAAGCCTTGTAGGAAATACAAAATGTACAGATCCAGAAGCTTTTTTTTATGAAGATTCTTAATTCTTAGAACAAACTCATAAATTGTCATTTTTAAAATTTATTTTTGGCACAGAATACTATAGTAGCCCCTAAGAGGAAAGTACAATCTGGCTTTAATACACATTATAGTGACAGGTTTAATTAATTAATAAGGCCTTAAATATCTGACATTGCATTTGTGTGGTATGCAGTCCAATTCAATCCAATACCATACAATAAAGGAGATAACTCAACTCAATTATTTTTATTGAACATTTTACCTGACAGCTTGCAACAACAGTGGAGAAGGTAATCTCTTAGAAAGATATTTTACAATCCTCCAGCCATAGGCATGTCCTCTCACATGCATCTGCATTATCGAATTGAGAACCATTCTCCTGAGGCTGGGGGAAGGTCAATGATCTTCTAGTGTCATAGCATCGCTCTCTTAACATTAGAAACTGAATGACCTTGAGTCTTAGGAAACATCAGGTGAAAGATCATCTAGCTAAGTAGAAATTGGGTCTTTGGCATCAAGAAATCATATTACTCTTGAGACATATTTGATATATTCATTCCAAATTTGTTGTGGTACTACTCAAAGATCTAACTTGTCTCTAGCTCACTTTCCCTACATCAATCACTCTTCATGTTTTACTTTGAGCGTAAATGACTGATTTATAACACTTTTACTTTGCAATTTAAAAAGCTATCTATAATTTGAGATAATTGCATTTCTAATTTGGGTGGCATGATGGCTCAGTGGTCAGCACTGCTGCCTCACAGCACTAGGGACCTCAGTTCAATTCCAACCTCAGGCAACTGTCTGTGTGAAGTTGCCTCTGGGTGCTCCGGTTTCCTCCTACAGTCAAAGGATGTGCAGACTAGGTGGATTGGCGTTGCTAAGTTGCCCATAGTGTTCAGGGATGTGTAGATTAGGTGGGTTATAGGGGATGGGTCTGGTTGGGATGCTCTGAGGGTCAGTGTGGACTTGTTGGGCCAAAGGGCCTGTTTCCACAGTGCAGGGATTCTATGAGCTATGAACTAATGACATAAGTTAGATTACATCTGGTGCTACCAACCTCTTTAAATATTGCGTACCATGAGGTAAATACTTAAAATTGTCAGCATTACTTTCACCTTATATCAACATCACTGTACTGAACAATATCCCAACTAAGAGTTAAGGGTTATGAGCCTTGAAAAGAAGCTAACTTTATATTTAATGGTGGTAGTTGGAGAGGAAGCTGTTCTTCAGACCTTTGTCTGAGAAAATGTTGTTTTAATGTCCTTTGTACTGGACACTGGAACCAAAATGAAGTTCTAAAACAGTGGATATATTGATTGATGTCTTTGTAGGAAAATAAGTCACAGGTACTGTCTATGTCGACTTTTACATAACAATGTTTCTGGCATCTTTTTGAATGGATCTCTCTGATGTAGTTGATACTGCTGACTTTCCAACATGTTTCTACAAGAGCATTCTTTCGCCCGCTTCATTGTTGTTTGTTGGTGGCCAAGATTTCCTAATGGGTAACAGCCATGTCATACATCTGCCAGTGGATCTTTCATGTGATCTTTGTAGTGCGCTGAAAGTCTGCTTTCACCTGCCATTCTCTTGGATGCACCTGCTGCGTATCCACAGATTGTTTAGTTCGAAGGAGCTGAACAATATCTACAAATCTTCAACACTGATGTTATTCACACTTTCCAATATTATGTTGTTGATTGATCTTGTCCTCCGCTTAGAGCAAAGTAAAGTATGAAGGTAAATTCATTGAAAATGTTCGAGCTGTTGGACACATTCCCATAGAATGCCGCTGTTCTGTATCTGTTTGGTGCTTGATAAAAACATTCCTCTCATCAGTCTATAGTTTATTAACAACCATGAAGCTGGACTTATTTCAAACATTGAAATTTACATAATATTGAGAGGCTTGGATACAATGGATGCGGATGTGAAAAGATATTTGCACTAGTAGGAGAGACTAGGGCATAGCCTCAGAGTGAAGCAACAACCCTTTGGAGCTGAGATGGGGAGGAATTTATGTAACCAGAGGATGGTGAATCTGTAGAACTCATTGCCGCAAAAGACTGTGAGGCCAAGTCACTGAGTATTTTAAGAGATAGATAGGTTTTTGATTAGTAAGGGGATAAAGAGTGACTGGAGAAAGGCAGGAGAAGACAGGGTTGACATACATATCAGCTGTGATTGAATGACGGAGCAGACTTGATGGGCTGAATGGCCTAATTTTGCCCCTATCTTTTATGGTCTTATGATCAAAACGTCTGTTGAATGCCTCCATTGCCACCTGTATTTGAGCCATCTATTTATCATTGATTCATGTACCATCAAATCCTATAGGTTAAGTTTCCAGAATCCCAGTGGACTTCAGGAGTGATTTTTCATTTGAGAGAAACACCTGATGGTGAGTTTGATCTGAGGGTTACCACACCTCAGGCAAAGGGCAAGGCTGAGAAGGTGGGACCTTCATAGTGATCTCAGCCAGTGGCAACTGAACCTATGCTGTTGGCATCACTCTGCATCAGAAACAGTCAACTGAGCTAACCAGCCCCTTGTCAATTATACTTTCGATATGACTCAGCTCTTTGATCCCAATTAATAGTTTTGCCAATGCTGTTTAACAGTCTATCATACTGTTTTCAGTACCTGGTCAATACTTTCCTTCAGTTTTCTTCAGACTATTAATAATCTATATTTATAAATGAATATTATGAATCTATCATCAGCTGATTTACAAGAATAAATCTAGAACTCTTTCTGAGCACATACTCAAACTGCACTAACCATTCTCCAAGGATGAGAAGGCCCTCCAGGACCTAAATGATATAATCGTCAACCATCATGATTCTGAGTCAGCTTTTCTTAAATTGTCAGCTTCTGAATAAAGTGGGTAGGAAGCTTTCAGTATTGTAGTGTAGCTCCAGCCCAAGTTAAGGGATTATTGTCATGATCTTCAATGCGGGGTTTTTTCAGGGGAAATAGAGAGACCAAAATCAAGAGTTACACATGGATTTGTTGACTCAATAAATTCTTCACCATCGCACGCCAACCCAGATTTCAGAGACACATGAGGAAGTCGAGAAAAGCTCTTGTCAGTTCTGAAGCAATTGCCTGATTGGATATATTCCTGCATATGCATTGAAGGTATTTAGTCTAAACATTTCCATTTTGAATGAATTAGAGATAATCCTGGGACCATCATTATTTCCGTTAATTTATGCACAATGCTGGACAAGTTGACAATGGACCTTAGTTTAGGCATTGTAGGGATTTAAATCTACAAAACAGGGAAAATTTTTAAATCTATTATGACAACATGATCAAATAAACGTTCTCAACAAATTAAACAAGGAACGGTATTCACATCTTTGTAGCACATTCCAAAGAAGAATATGCAAATAGAAAGGTTGAGGCTCTTTTCCCAAATTAATTCAATTCTTTGCTCCTCAAAAAATCAAAGAGCTTCTCCTGCAATGATAGCCTTTAAAAATCTTATTTTGCTCATCTTCAGACTATACTTCTGAGAAGACTCAAGTAGGCACTCACCATAAGTAGAAACCACAGAGAAATTAAAAATAATTTTTAGAGAATTCTCTAATTGATTTACTAGGGGAAAACCTTCCATTTTTGTCCCACACAAAATCCACTCCTTTTCTCCTGTTTTCTCTTTATTTTCCTCTCTCTTTTTTTTTTCTCTTCTGTCTTTTTCCTCTTATGCCACTAGCCCAAAACAGAATGGGGGCAACCAGTGGCCCAGAGCAATGATGGCTGCTGGTTGGGGAACTGATGCATCACTGTCAGACCATGTGGAAGCCCTTATAGAAAGACAGTAATGTCTATCTTTTTAGCTGTATTTCTAATTTTCCTGCCTTATACTTATACTATACATATATCCATAACATAGTCTAACTCTTTTCCTTTGTTTTCTCTATTTTTTGTATCTAAGATTTGTATCTAGGTACCTAAGATGGTGTGGTGTGTTAGCGATTGTATGTGTTTTTACCATACTCCTGTTCTTTTGTAGCTTGAGTACATGTGACAATAAATTTAATTCTAAACTGACTTGCAGCAGGGAGATTGAACTAGAAATCCCCCAAGGCTGGAACCTTTATTCCTATTCAATATTTGGGACCAGACAGTTGGATGTTATTTGGGGTAATACACATGGGCTCTATCTGTCAGTTCAAGGTCAAGCAAATGAATTGTGTCCCAAAGTCTATGTTACTTTTGTTTTAAGAGAAAAATAAATCCTTAATGAGCATCTTTGATCAAATAAATGTCAAGGTTACCATAGGTGAACTGCATCCACTAAATTGCTGGGCAAGGTACGGGCATTTCCCACGGGAACATCTAAACTGATGCTTGTATCCTCATGAGAATGAATCAAAAGAAACTTAACATGTACAACACAGATGGAGGCTGTTCAACGTCTCGGGATTCTTCCACGTGGAAGAATGGTGGAATTTGTATTCAATTGAAACAAGATTTAGAATTAAGAATCTGATGATGACAATAAATCGCCTGTTGATTTTTGGGAAAAGGCAAATCTGGTTTAATAATGTCCTTTGGGACGGTAAACTGCCATTCTTTCCTGGTCTGGCCTACATGTGACTCCAGACCAACAGCAATGTGGTTGATTCTTAACTGCCCTCTGGGCAATTAGGGTAATAAATACTGGTTTAGCCAGAAAGACCTACATACCACAAATGAATGACATTTAATTGACAGACTTTCGTTGAAATTTTAAACCAGGCAGGCTTAGTCCCCCAAAGACCACATTGGCAAATGGAATATAACTTTTGTGTTTTGGTGTGAGGGAGATTGTCAGACATTTTGGTGTCATAATGGCTGTGAACACAACTATTTGAAAGAAAAATCCAGGTAGGTATCTTTCATGAACATAGGACCATTGGAAGAGGAGAATGCTATTCAGTCCCTCGAGCCTGCATTGCTTTTTTTTTTCGTTTATTCATTAACTGGATGAGGGTCATCACTGGCCAGGTAGCATTCAATGCCTCCTCCTAATTGCCCAGAGGGCAGTTGAGAGTTGACCACATTGCTGTGGGTCTGGAGTCACATGTAGGTCAGACCAGGTAAGGATGGCAGTTTCCTTCCCTTAAGGACATTAGTGAACCAGATGGGTTTTTCCAACAATTGACAATGGATTCATGGTCATCATTAGATTGTTAATTCCAGATATTTTATTGAATTCAAATTCCACCATCTGCCGTGTTGGGATTTGAATCCCTGTCCCCAGAATGTTACCTGAGTTTCTGGATTAACAGTTTGGTGTTAATATGACTAGACGAGTGTTTCCCCCTCATAATAAGATCATGGCTGAACTGTGCCCTAACTCCATATGCCTTCCTTGGCCTCATATCCCTTGATATACTTGCTTAATAAATAAAATGTCTCCAATTTAGATTTGAATTAACATTGAATTAGCTGCTGAAGAAGCAAGTTCCAAAGTATCACTACCCTTTGCATGTTCCCTTGACCATCAAAGGTTGAGAGGTGACCTGAAAGAAGTTTATAAAATCATGAGGAGCATGGATAGGGCAAATATCCAAGGTCTTTTTTTCCCAGGGTATGGGAGCCCAAAACTAGAGGGCATAGCTTTATGGTGAGAGGAGAAAGATTTAAAAGGGACCTAAGGGCAACATTTTCACATAAAGAGCAGTGCTTGTATGGAATGAGCTGCCAGAGGAAAGGGTGGAGACCGGTACAATTACAACATTTAAAAGACGTCTGGATGTGTATATGAATAGAAAGGGTTTGGCAGATATGGGCCAAATGCTCGCAAGTGGGACTAGAATAATTTCGGACATCTGGTTGGCATGGACGAGTTGGACCAAAGCATCTGTTTCCATGCTATATGGCTCTGTGTCTTTAAATACTTTCAAACGTCTCTCCTGAATGACCTGGCCCTAATTCTTACACAATGTCCCTTGTTCTAGAACTTTCAGCCAGTGGAAATAGACCCTGTCTTTCTCTGTCAATATCCTGAAGGACTTGATAAGCTCACCCCGTAACCTTCTAAATTCTAGAGAGTGAAGCATTAATTTGTATACTCTCTCCTCATAATTCAAATTCTAAATTCCAGGTATCATCCTTGTAAACCTGCGATGAGTTCCCTCCAGTGCCAAAACATCCTTCCTAACACATGGTGACCAGATCTGCTCACAGTACTGTGAATTGGGTCTAACTAGTATTTTGTATAACTGCAGCATAATCTCCACATCCTTATACTCCAGCTCTTTAGATATGAAGGTCAGCATTCCAATAGCCTCCTTGACTATTTTCTGCACCTGTTCATGACACTTTAAAGAGCTGTGCACCTGAACATCCAAATCTCATTGGGCATCTACTGCACTAAACTTTACGTCGTTTAAAAATACTTTAATCATCTTTTTTGATCTGAAATAGATAACCTCACACTTCTTTATAACAAAATCCATCCCACAGCTTTGCCCATTCATCCAATCTACCAATGTCCTGTTGTAATTTTATGATGTCATCAACAATGTTTACCGTGTTGCCCAAATTTGCATTATCAGCAAATTTGAATCTTTGACTATTTAATGCCATTGTCCAAGTTGTTCATGAATATTGTGAATAATTTACACCCCAACACAGATTCCTGAGGGACTCTACTAGTCACATCCTGTCAAGATAAGTACGTAGATAACAAGGTGTAGAGCTGGATGAACATAGCAGGCCAAGCAGCATCAGAGGAGCAGAAAAGCTGCTGTTTCAGGCCTAGAAGAATTTTGGACTTAGACCCTTCTAAGCCCAAAACATCAGCCTTCCTGCTCCTCTGATGCTGCTTGGCCTGCTGTGTTCATCCAGCTCCACACCTTGTTATCACGAATTACTGCAGATGCTGGAATCTGTACTGAAAACACCAAATACCACAGATCACAATGGGTCAGACAGCATCTATGGAGAGAGAGTAAGCTAACGTTTCCAGTCTCAATAACTCTTCATCAGAAGTGAAGTGTGGAAGGGGCAGCATTTATGCAATAGTTGGGGTAGGGGGGGAGGTAGCGGTTGTACGGTGCTGATAGAGAAAAGATGTAGATAGTTCAGATTAAGTGATCAGAATGTGAGAATGGTGTGTCCTGCCAGACTTGAAAGGACAGACAGTCCCACTGGAGTAGGGGGAGGGGAGAGAACACATGATAACAAGCTAAAAGAAAGCGAAAAAAGTAGGAGCTTGTTCACAATTTGAAGGTGTTGAACTCAATATTAAGTCCAGAAGGCTATAAAGTGCCTAGTCTGAAGATGAGTTGTCGTTCTCCAGTTTGTGCTGTGATTCTCTGGAGCACTGCAGCGTACCGAGGACAGACAAGTTGGCATGTGAGCAGGATGTTGTGTTAAAATGATTAGTTACAGGAAGGTCAGGGTGAAGCTTGTTCACAGGCCGGATGTGTTCTGCAAAGTGATCACCCAGTCTGCATTTGGTTTCTTCAATGTAGAGTAGGCCACAGTGGGTGCAGCAAATACAGTACACAAGATTGGAGGAGTTACAGGTGAAATGCTGCTTCACCTAAAAAGACTGGTTGGGCCCTTGGTTGGTGAGCAGGGAGGAGGTGAAGGGGCAGGTGTTGTACCTTTTGTGGTTACATGGGAAGGTGCTGTGGAGAGGAGGGTGGTGTTGGTGGTAGTGGAATGGACTAGGGTGTCCCGGAGAGATTATACTTGTGAAATGCAGAGAGGGCAAGTGATGGGAAGATGTGTTTGGTGGTGATGTCCTGTTGAAGTTGACTGAAATGACAAAGAACGATCCTTTGAATGGGGAGGCTGGTCAGATGAAAAGTGAGGATAAGGGGAACCTGATCAGGCTGTTGTGAGGGATAGGCGGGGGCAAGGATGGAAGAACGGGTGGTAGGCCAGATGTGGTTGAGGACCCTGTCAACCACAGTGGGTGGGAAACTATGGACTTGGAAGGCGCCATCTGTCACTATTCTTAGACAGTGGAATGACACGAATCAATTTCAATCCAAAGGTATAGCTCCTGAATCCAGGGAATGCTGAAAGATTATGGTTAGAACAATGGCAATGTGTTCTCCTACCTCCTTTAACACACATGGATGGAAACCATCAGGTTTTGGGGATTTACAACTCTTCAGTTCCATTAATTTCCCCATTATTGATGATTTATTTAAGCTAATTTTATTTAGACCCTGTACCTGATCTTCTGTCAATTTTTTTTGGACTTCCAGCAAGCTCTCCTCCTTTCCTGGTGTGAACACTGAAGTAAACCAATTGTTCAGCATGTCTTGTCATTTCCCTATGGTCATTGACATTATTCACACTCTCAGCCTTCAGTGGGCTAATAGTACTCTTAACCAGTCTCTTTCATATAAAATCTCCTCTTATTGTCTTTTACGTCCCTGGCAAATTTCCTTTCATAATCATTTTAGCCACTCTTATAAGCTGCTTTTTTGGTCTTGCATTTGTCACATTCTGAGGGGTCTGTACTGTCCTTTGTATTTTTATAAGCCCCCTGTTTTACCTTACTAGATGTCTGTGACTGCATTTTTTTTGTGAGTTGGGGATTTTCCTACTCATGGATACAAACTGCTTCTGAATAGCATTTGTGGAGATCATCTTGGTCAGGATACTGCATTCAGCAACAAGGCTCTGGTGCTTACTGCTGACCTCAGAGAAAATGTTGCCGAGAGAACTAATGGCTTTAGAAATGAAACCTCCAACTCTCTTGACATGCAATTGATTGTGTCAACCTTATAGGGGGATTCCCAGCGTCGCTTTATGGTACTGTGGTAATCAAGTTGATCAAGAAAACAATCACATTAAAGCATTCTCAAAACTATCTATTCAAAAGAAAGACAAAGACGTGTTAGGTGTTTGAAAAGCACCGAGGTATACGAATCCCTAGGATCTGATGGGATCTATCCCATAATACTGAGGGACGCGAGGGACGAAATTTCTGGGGTCTTGTACAAAATCTTTATGTCCTCTTTAGTCACAGGAAAGGTCCCAGAGGCCTGAAGAATAGGCAATATTGTTCCTTTGTTTAAGAAGGGGAAAGGGATAATCTGGGAAATTACAGGCCAGTGAGCCTTCCAATAGTGGAAGGCAAATTATTGGGAAAGATTCTTAGGGACAGGATTTACTGGCATTTGGAAATATATGGATTTATTAGCGATAGGTGGCATGGTTTAGTACAAGTGAGGGTGTGTCTCACAAACTTGATCGAGGTTTTTGAGGAAGTGACAATGATGATTGATAAGGTCAGGTTGGTACATGTTGTCTATACAGACTTTAGCATGGTTTTTGATAAGGTTCCTCATAGCAAGCTGATACAGAAAGTGAAGTCACATGGGATCCTCAATGAGCTGGTAAGATGGATACGGAACTGGCTTCGTCTTAAAAAAACACACAGTAGCAGTAGAAGATCTGACTGGAGATCTGTAACCAGTAGTATTCCACATGGATCGATGCTAGGACTCCCGTTGTTTGTAATATATATAAATGATTTGGAGGAGAATGCAGGTGGTCTAATTACTAAGTTTGTGGATGATGCAAATATTGGGGGAGCTTCAGATAGTGAGGAGGATTGCCAAAGGATACAGCAGGATATAGATAGGCTGGAGACATGGGTAGAAAAATGGCAGATGGAATTTAATCCAGACAAGTGGGAGGTGATGCATTTTGGAAGCAGGGAGTTACACTGTAAATAGCCAAGTCATGTTGTGACTGTAGAGGAACTTTAGTTAGGCCACATTTGGAATATTGCATACAGTTCTGGTCACCACACTACCAGGAAGGTGTGAAGGCTTTTGAGAGGATACAGAAATGGTTTACCAGGATGTTGCCTAGTTTGGAAGGTATTAACTATGAGGAAAGACTGTAAAAACTTGGTTTATTTTCACTTGAACATCAAGGGCTGAGGGACGACTTGATAGAAGTTTACAAAGTTATGAGAGGCACGGATAGAGTGGATAGTTGGAAACTTTTTCCCAGGGTAGAAATGCTAATTATTAAAGAAGATTGAATCATACAATCATAGAATCCTTACAGTGCAACAAAGGGTCATTTGGCCCATTGAGTTCGCACCAACACTCTGAAAAGCATCCCACTCGAAACCACACTCCCACCCTACCCTACATTTCCCATGGCTAACCCACCTAGCCTGCCCATAATTCGACACTACGGGACTATTTAGCATGGCCAATCCACCGAACCTTTGGACTGTGGGAGGAAACCACATTGGCTTAAGATAAAAGGGGAAAAATTTAAAGGAGGTATGAGAGTCAAGTTCTTTTACACAGAGGATGGTAAATGCTTGGAATGTGCTCAAGAGAAGGTGGTAGAAGTAGATACAATAGCAAAGTTTAAGAGATAACAAGGTGTAGAGCTGGATGAACACAGCAGGCCAAGCAGCATCAGAGGAGCAGGAAGGCTGACGTTTCGGGCCTAGACCCTTCATCAGAAAGCTGCTAGGCCTGCTGTGTTCATCCAGCTCTACACCTTGTTATCTCAGATTCTCCAGCATCTGCAGTTCCTACTATCTCTGAAGCAAAGTTTAAGAGGCATGTTGACAGATACATGAATTAGGAATAAGGATAATATAGAGGTTTTTAGTTGAGAAAGGTGACAAGTGTTGGCACAGGTCTGGTAGGCCAAAGGGCCTGAACCTGTGCTGGCCTGTCCTTTGTTTTTTTTTCATCAGGAAATAAAAAGCAACAGTCAAATTACATTGTAAAACAAAAAATTAAAGGGGCAAAATTAAGAAATGATGGAGAAACCCTAACAAACATGATCCCACTTTCAATCAGCATTTGTCAACAGAATTTGCCAATGTAGTCCACTGGAATTTAAGTGATGGCAAAACAAGTGTCATTTCAAAAAAATCAACTCTGAAACAGATGTCGTCATGTAACTCATTGACCTTTCAATAAACTAAGGTCTTTGCAGAATCAGTCAAGTTTGTTTTATTTACATATATGAGGATGTTTACAATTCATTTCTTGACTGCATTTCTCAATGAAGTAGTGCCACATATCAGAATTCTTCAGACGTCCCAAGTTGCAAACAGTCCAGAAAACAATCTGGGTCCTATAAAACTTCAAATATAATTAGAAAGGTCATTCAGCACAAATACAATCAACTCCTTTATTAAAGGCGTTATTTAAAGACTTGTAATTTGCAGATTCTGACAAAATCTTCTCCTTGCGTCTAGCTAAAGCACCGTAAATGGTTGTGGTATTTGATCCTTGATAAGATAAACTCCTTCATAATAGAATAGCTGTTTATAACATGCAGATTAGCAAATCCCAGAGCACAACGTATTATTTCACTCTGTTACAACAAACTATCCAGATGTAAGTGTTTAACACTCACAGGAAGTGCTTATTCCCGTGAAAATTGCACATAAGTGATTCTAACCCATGCAATGACACTGAAAACAAAAGGGATGAAAGGGGGAGAACCAGGGTGCTTTTTTTTTGATATGATAGAAAGAAAGGCATAATGTAAGGCAGGAAAGTGAATATCAATCTTAATAACCAGAAGGTAAGCATCCAAAACCTGGCTCTTGCAAATCAGAAGAACATCTCTTGAACTGTTTTGTTTTTAATTGCCAGCCCTCAGATAAAGGTTACACTCTTCTACCAGCAGCAGGGGATCCAAATTCCTACGGATCAGATCCAAATCTGACTCAATCTCAGCCAGACTTTCAGGAGGTCGTCATGGTCTTAATAATAGGTGTTGGAGACATCCCTCTTCCATTCCCAACCACCACTAAATGGTAGGCAGTATGTCTGCCGTGGATGACGCCAGGTTTAAGCCAGAAATGAATACTTATTTCTAAATCATCTCCCTTCCTTGATATTGAAAGTAGAGATATGTGTTGCATCTTTTATAGAAGCAGGATTGCTGGAGTACAATGCGCTTTAAATGATAAGTACTTTTTATTCCTCTACAATTAGACACGCAAGGGGGCTGTAGGTCAGGGGGAGCGAGAAGGAAGGGGAAGCAGCAATAGCGATGTCACATCCCAGGAGAAGTACTTGCTTGTATGTGTGCAGTATCACTCCCTTTCAAAGGCTAACGTTAGCAGAGCCCAAATTTAAATAAGAAAAAAGTAGAAAGCAAAGTACTGAAAATCTGGAAATAAACATAGAAAGTGCTTGAAAAGCTGAGCAGGTCTGGTAGTATCCATGGTGAGAAAAATCAGAGAGAACTCTTCAAACCTTCTTCGAAGAGAAGTCATATTGAACTTGAAACATTTCTCTCCCAACAAAAACTGCTAGACCTGTTGAGTTTTTTCAGCACTTCCTGTTTCTATTTCAAATTAGACAGTGTTGGATTTAGTAGCTAATCTAACAGCAGCCAAATTAATATTTGGATTCACACCTTACCATTTGCCTCTATCATAAGATGCCAAACTGGAAAGCGACTTTTATTCCACATAGTGTGTAATTGGGTTTGACTGTGACACTTTCAAACTAACATCATTCTTTAAAATGCTAAACATTATTCTAATCAATATCTAAATTAAACAAGTATTTTGATCTTAACTGAGCTTTGTAAAATTAAAATATGATTCAACCATGTATTTACAATTGGAATGGTCAAATAATTATGAAAGATTATAGTAAATGGTCTGTTTAATAATGCTAAAGCAAGCTTGATTTAACCTGTGTCAATCTATGTTGTATCAGAGATAATAGGAACTGCAGATGGTGGAGAATCCGAGATAACAAGGTGTGGAGCTGGATGAACACAGCAGGCCGAGCAGCATCATCTCCTACCTACTAACCCCATCCTGCCCCCTTGACCTGTCTGTCCGCCCTGGACTGACATATCTCCTCCCTACCTCCCCACCTACACTCACCTTTACTGGCTCCATCCCCGCCCCTTTGACTTGTCTGTCTCCTCTCCACCTATCCTCTCCTCTATCCATCTTCTATCCGCCTCCCCCTCTCTCCCTATTTATTTCAGAACCCTCTTCCCCTCCCCCATTTCTGATGAAGGGCCTAGGCCCGAAACGACAGCCTTCCTGCTCCTATGATGCTGCTTGGCCTGCTGTGTTCATCCAGCTCCACACCTTGTTATCTCAATCTATGTTGGAGTTTGTATTGAATGAGCTGGCAAGTCCAGTCTGGCAATTACTTGCATATAATGTTTCAGTCCTTATATGTGTTAAAAGTAGCTGAAAACTGTAAGTCTCTACTTTCATTCTGACTTTACATAGGAAAAGTTCAATCATTTTGTTTTTCACAATTACTAACACAAGGTCTGTTTCGCGGGTGAATAGTGGAGAAGGATGGCGAGTTTTAACAATGCCTAACAAACATTTTGATGTGCGACTTATCTCAAATATCTCTTAAGAGAGGCCGATAGAGCCTTTATTAAGAAAACATTATATTTCCTCTTAAGCATTGAATAATATTTCATTTTTGAACGCTATATTGAAAGAGAATTCAGTGGAACATTCTTTAAAGCCATTACTCCATTTCAAAAGTTGCTTCTTCAAATGCTGTGAGAACTTAAAGAATTTAAAGCTTTTAAGACTGAATTTCACTTATGAACTCATGACAGTCACTTTACCAGTATCAACTTCAATAAGTAACAAATGCAAGTTCAAAATTACTAGATTTTCCCAGCACCGCTAAGAAGTGATTGGAGACAAGAGTTCCGGACAAAACAGATATAAACATTGTCAGCCAGTATGGTAGGAGCTATGTCAGGACAGCTTCCCTATTGATTCCTGCCTACATGATGTTTATTAGGGTGAACCGGGAAGTGAATTGACTTTCCAGCTGCCAATAACAAAGAGGTTGAGAGTCAATGTAAAAGAAATTCACCAACAAGGAGTGATTTTTTGGCCATTTTGATGCGGGTTGAGCATCAACCACCAACACCCCACCCCCCCTTCCCCCACCCCCCCCCCCCCCCCACCAAAAACCACCACAGCATGCACAAACCAACATTAGGCCAATGGAAGTGTCTTTGAAATCAGAAGCATTGTATTCCAATGACAGGCTATGAGCAGGAAAACTCATTGTCTAAACTAAAGCAGGAGTTGCTGGAGAAATTCAGCAAGTCTGGCAACATTAAATCAAGAGGGAAAGCAGAGTTAATGTTTTGAGTCCAGTGACTCCTTCTCAGAACCGTTCTTACCTTCATGTTAGGGTGCCCTCGTGATTGATGGCAAATCTCAGCAACACCCTCCTGTCCCAACGTAAAAGGGAGGTGACAACCTACCTGATAATAACTTTCCAAATAGAATTGGATAAATATTTGAAATGAAAAGAGCGGGGAATGGGACTAACGGTACAATAAAAATACAGCCACTTTATGTGGTGTAACACTGTATAGCTCATGTGATAATTTGCTACATGATCAGCCATGACCATAATGAATGGTGGTGCTGGCTCGAAGGGCCGAATGGCCTACTCCTGCACCTATTGTCTATTGTCTATTGTCTATCTAGTGCACTGATTATCTCATAGCCTTCCCTGTATGATGTGAAGAACATTATTGACAGAGTTATTCAGCAGACTGCAAGAGAGCCTCAACAACAAGGTTATAAAAGGTACCTAAGCAAGGTGAGAAAAACCAAATGTAGGATAGATTTGTCTTATGATTAAAAGATGAGATTAAATCATGAAGTATTGCTGCAAGCACTTCTGCACCAGGTTGACAATTTTTTACCCAAGTAATCCAGATATAATCATTGTTAGCCAGTCTGGTAGGAAGTGCTGCTTTGCTATTTGATGGTTCTGAGACAGCAATGTTTAACAAAGAAACTGTGTTGGTTCCTTTTTCTGAAACAAGCTCAGAATACACTGTGACAAACCAAAGTTCACTGCTGGTTGTAATTTGCTGACAGAATTTTCATAAGATGGCTCCACAGTTTGAGTAAAGCCCTTTGAATAGAGAATTCATTTTTTGTGTGTGAAATTTCTTCTCACTTTCATAATTTATTAAATAAACTGCACATTAAGAACAGCTAGCATTGTGTGATGCAGTTCAGTGCAAATTAATATAGCAGCAATGTATATTAAAAGGCCATCAAAATTTTATTCAAAAATTTTCAGACCAAATCAGAATAAATGTGCTCCAAAGACTCAATTGAATGTCTACCTTACCCGCTTTTGAAAAATGAAGCGACTTTTTTACATACAGTCTATTTTTACACATTCCGAGCTCCACTTAATGAGATATTATGACAGGTGACCAAAAGCTTGTGCAAAACAATAGGTTTTAAGGAGTAGACTGCGATAGAGAATTGTATGGGATTGCAGAGCTTAGAGACTAGAGGCTGAGAATACAGAAATCAGGAATGTGCAAGAGGCCAGAACTGAGGATCATGGCTAGTTCAGATAATTGTTGGGCTAGAGCGAGGCTACAGAGATAGGAAAGGGTGAGGCAATAGAAGGATTTGAAAACAAGCATGAGAATTTAAATCAAAGCATTGCTGGCCGAGGAGTCAGAAAGCAAAGGACTTATTGTGATTTAGGATATGGGCAATAGGTTCTGACAGATGATTATTCAGCAATATGTATTGTGATGATATGTGAAGACAGGATTCAGATTTGATTACAGTTGACAAAGTCACTACAACCACTCTCCAGCTTCACAAAAGACCAATGGATTGTCTCCCACTTGCGGACAGGCACTCAACCAAATGTCTTCAGGAAGCAGAAGGCAGACTAGGAGGCCCTTGCGCTCGCTAGGCCTCAGCTATAGATTGTCCTGTGGAGGGTTGTTCTGCTTTTATGGCCAAGTTAGAAGAGCTGAAGAAATGACAGTCCCCACGGCTTCTCACTGCTTCTTCCAAACTGAAAGGCCTTCCTTTGGCCCTGATGTATGCAATCCTTGCCCTTAAGAGAGTTTTTTTTAAACACTCTATGCTGTGTGAACTTACATGAAGTGCAGCTCTGCATACCAGTTTGTCAGCTATTCAGTTTAGAGTCATAGAGTCATACAGCACGGAAGCAGACCCTTTGGACCAACTTGTCCATGCGGAACAAGTTTCCCCAAACTAAATTACTCCCCCTTGCTTCCAAATAGCCTATAGCCCTCTAAACCTTTCCCATCCATGTCCCTTTCCAAATTTCTTTTAAATGTTGTAACTGTACTTGCATCTACCATAGAACATAGAACATAGAACATTACAGCACAGTACAGGCCCTTCGGCCCTCGATGTTGCGCAGACCTGTGAAACCAATCTGAAGCCCATCTATCCTACACTATTCCATTATCATCCATATGTTTATCCAATGATCATTTAAATATCCTTAAAGTTGGCGAGTCTACTACTGCTGCAGGCAAGGCATTCCATGCCGTTACTACTCTCTGAGTAAAGAACCTACCTCTGAGATCTGTCCTATATCTATCACCCCTCAATTTAAAGCTATGTCCCCTCGTGCTAACCGTCACCATCCGAGGAAAAAGGCTTTCACTGTCCACTCTATCTAATCCTCTGATCATCTTGTATTAAGTCACCTCTTAACCTTCTTCTCTCTAACGAAAACAGCCTCAAGTGCCTCAGCCTTTCCTCATAAGACCTTCCCTCCATATCAGGCAATATCCTGGTAAATCTCCTCTACACCCTTTGCAATGCTTCCACATCCTTCCGATAATGCGGCGACCAGAACTGCAAGCAATACTCCAAGTGCGGCCGCACCAGAGTTTTGTACAGCTGCAACATGACCTCACAGCTCCGAAACTCAATCCCTCTATCAATAAAACCTAACACACCGTACACCTTCTTAGCAACCCTATCAACCTGTGTGGCAACTTTCAGGGATCTATGCACATGGACACCGAGATCTCTCTGCTCGTCCACACTACCAAGAATCTTACCATTAGCCCAGTACTCTGTATTCCTGTTACTCCTTCCAAAGTGAATCACTTCACATTTTTCCACATTAAACTCCATTTACCACTTCTCAGCCCAGGTCTGCTTCTTATTTCTGTCCCTTTGTAACCTGCAACATCCTTCCGCACTATCCACAACTCCACCGACTTTTGTGTCATCCGCAAATTTACTAACCCATCCTTCTACACCCTCATCCAGGTCATTTATGAAAATGACGAACAGCACTGGCCCCAAAACAGATCCTTGTGGTACACCACTAGCAACTGAACTCCAGGATGAACATTTCCCATCAACTACCACCCTCTGTCTTCTTACAGCTAGCCAATTTCTGATCCAAACCGCTAAATCACCCTCAATCCCACACCTCCATATGTTCTGCAATAGCCTACCGTGGGGAACCTTATCAAACGCTTTACTGAAATCCAGATGCACCACATCAACCGCTTTACCCTCATCCACCAGTTTGGTCACCTTCTCAAAGAATTCAATTAGGTTTGTGAGGCACGACCTACCGTTCACAAAACTGTGTTGACTATCCCTAATCAAATTATTCCTTTCTAGAGGATTATAAATCCTATCTCTTATAATCCTTTCCAACACTTTACCCACAACCGAAGTAAGGCTCACTGGTCTATAATTACCAGGGTTGTCTCTACTCCCCTTCTTGAACAAGGGGACAACATTTGCTATCCTCCAGTCTTCTGGCACTATTCCTGTAGACAATGACAACATGAAGATCAAAGCCAAAAGCTCTGCAATCTCCTCCCTAGCTTCCCAGAGAATCCTAGGATAAATCCCATCCGGCCCAGGGGACTTACCTATTTTCACACTTTCCAGAATTGCTAACAGCTCTTCCTTGTGAACCTCAATCTTTTCTAGTCTAATAGCCTGTATCTCAGCATTCTCCTCGACAACATTGTCTTTTTCATGTGTGAATACTGACAAAAAATATTCATTTATTGTCTCTCCTATCTCTTCAGACTCCACACCCAACTTCCCACAACTGTCCTTGACTGGCCCTAATCTTACTCAAGTCATTCTTTTGTTCCTGACATACCTATAGAAAGCTTTAGGGTTTTCCTTGATCCTACCTGCCAAAGACTTCTCATGTCCTGTCCTGGCTATTCTTAGCTCTCTCTTTCGGTCCTTCCTGGCTAATTTGTAACTCTCAAGTGCCCTAACTGAGCCTTGACACCTCATCTTTACATAAGCCTCCTTCTTCCTCTTGACAAGAGATTCAACTTCTTTAGTAAACCATGGTTCCCTCGCTCGACCACTTCCTCCCTGCCTGACAGGTATATATTTATCAAGGACACGCAGTAGCTGTTCCTTGAACAAGTTCCACATTTCAATTGTGCCCAGCCCTTGCAGTTTCCTTCCCCATCCTATGCATCCTTAATCTTGCCTAATCGCCTCATAATTGCCTTTCCCCCAGCTATAACTCTTGCCCTGCGATATATACCTGTCCCTTTCCATCGCTAAAGTAAACGCAACTGAATTGTGGTCACTATCACCGAAGTGCTCACCTACCTCCAATTCTAACACCTGGCCTGGTCCATTATCCAGTGCCAAATCCAGTGTTGCCTTGCCTTTTGTTTGCCAATCTACATAATGTGTCAGGAAACCTTCCTGCACACATCGGACAAAAACTGACCCATCTAAAGTACTCCAACTATAGCGTTTCCAGTCAATATTTGGAAAGTTAAAGCCCCCATAACAACTACCCTATTACTTTCGCTCCTATCCACAATCATCTTTGCAATCCTTTCCTCTACATCTCTGGAACTTTTCGGAACCCTGTAGAAAACTCCCAACAAGGTGACCTCTCCTTTCCTGTTTCTAACCTCAGCCCATACTACCTCATCAAACGTCCTTTCTGCCACCGTAATACTGTCCTTGACTAACAATGCCACACCTCCCCCTCTTTTACCACCTTCCCTGATCTTACTGAAACAGCTAAACCCCGGAACCTGCAACAACCATTCCTGTCCCTGTACTACCCATGTCTCCGAAATGGCCACAACATCAAAGTCCCAGGTACCAACCCATGCTGCAAGTTCACCCACCTTATTCCAGATGCTCCTAGCGTTGAAGTAGACACACTTCAAACCACCTTCCTGCCTGCTGGTACACTCCTGCGACCTTGAAACCTTATTCATGACCTCACTACTCTCAACCTCCTGTTCACTGGAGCTACAATTCAGGTTCCCACCCCCCTGCTGAATTAGTTTAAACCCTCCCGAAGAGCATTAGCAAATTTCCCCTCCAGGATATTGGTACCCCTCTGGTTCAGGTGTAGACCATCCCCTTTGTAGAGGTCCCACCTACTCCAGAATGCGCTCCAATTATCCAGGTATCTGAATCCCTCCCTCCTGCACCATCTGTGTAGCCATGTGTTCAACTGCTCTCTCTCCCTATTCCTCGCCTCGCTAGCAAGTGGCACGGGTAACAAACCAGAGATAACAACTCTGCTTGTTCTGGCTCTAAGCTTCCACCCTAGCTCCTTGAATTTCTGCCTTACTTCCTTTCATAGTTCATTCTACACACTGTGTAAAAAAGTTGCACCTCAGGTCCCTTTTAAATCTTTCACCTCTCATCTTAAAAGCATACCACTAGTTTTGAACTCACCCACCCTAGAGAAATCACCTTTGCAATTCACCTTATAAATGTCCATCTATAGATAAACCTCTATAAGGTCAACCCTCAATATCCTACACTCCAGTGAGAAAGTCACAGCCTATCCAGCCTATTTTAAAACTCTAACCCTCCCTTCCTGGCAACATCCTGGTCAAACATTTCTAAATGATCTCCAATTTAATGATATCTTTCCTATAGCAGGGCAACCAGAACTGTACACAGTACTCGAAAGGTGACCTTACCAATGTCCTGTACAACCTCAACATAACTTTCCAATTTCGATACTGAATGATCTGAGCAATGAAGGCAAGCATGCTAAATGTCTTCTTAACCACCCTTCAACTTTCAAAGAACTACATACCTGAACCTCTAGGTCTGTCTGTTCGGTAACACTACTCAGAGGCCTACCATTAACTGTATAAGTCCTGACCTTTGTTACTTGTGACCTGCAACACACAGAAATTGGGTAGTTGACTGCGTTAGAACCATTCCCTAAGTGATGTTCCCCAATTTTGTACGGATTTAGAAAGGATACCATAAACTTTTAAGCTGCTAGATAAGGAATGCTGATTGACACCCCTTAGTTATTTACCTGCCCCCTCAAATGGCCACAACAAGGTTAATTCACAAAGATCCCTTCCCTTGTGGATGTCTTTTTCCAAGATGTAAATTAGTTTATATTTTCAAAGGAGTCAACTTAACCACATTTTTTTGAATTTACATAAAGTTTGTGTTTATTCATTACTAAATGTGAGAAGAATTAATAACACAACACACAGATTAAAAATAAGAGGTAGGTCCAAATAGATAAAAATCCAAAAAGAGATATATGGATCAATCTCTGAACAACTCATAAAGCAGCTGTTGAAGTGCATGTTATCAGCAGCATTCATGTCAGTGTAGGTTCTTCGAAATTCTTTTGCCCTGTTCCTTACTGTACGGTTAATTAACATTACTCAGAATGAGAAAGAGTATTTGCCTTTTTCTTTAACTGCAGTGCAGAAATATTTATATGGCTCAGAGCTGTGAGTCTCAAATTCACATGGTAGAACGTGGGCCACTACCACGCACAGATCAACACTTTTAACCCCCATCCCTGTGTATTTTCAAAAGGGGAGGGCATGCAAGTATGTCACTGCCCAAACTGATTTTTTTAACCATTATTATCACTATCGATATTCTCAAGAAATGACAAATTCAGTTGGAAGTGCATTTTCTTCCATTGAAGATTCTTTGAAGCCCTTGTCAGGTGTGATATTCTAGACCCTCTCTTTTCAGCCATTTACTGGATTTTCCCACACAGGGAATTTCTGCTGAATGTCTTTTTTTTCAAATAGAACTTTAAAATTTGACATGTCCATAAAAGATCTGTAAGATCCATGGTCATGACAGCTGAAATGTTTCACTTATAACTTAGAATGTGTTTTACTCTTTTAAATAAGCTATCCCATGGAGTTAAACAATCTATAATGGTTGATTCATCATTAGATCATTGTTATTAATATAAAATAATGCACAGTGGTAAAAAACATCATACTGATGCAGCTCGTCATGTTTGACAAATACCATGTGAGTTAATCTACAAATGAAACACATGGTTGGCAGTCTTAAATTTTGTCATAATATGTCTGAAAACCCTCAATCTCTTGATCATCAATGAGCTGGAGAGTGTTGAAAACCCTGCTTGTTGCTGACCAGATAAATCCCTAGCAAGAGGCCAGCTTAACTTTCTTGAGACAAGAAAGTGATCAGGTGTTCACTGGATCAATAGCAAACAAGGGAAAATCAAATGCCCACAGAATTCCCGTAGATTAAGTTGGGAAACATTAGACATCCTAACAAAATTTAAAATGTTCAGAATCAAAGGGCTGAATAGCCTATTTCAACTCTTATATCTTGTAGTCTTATCATTTTATGGTCCTGTTATCTCCTCAAAGCATCCTAATGAATTTGTCAGGCATGATTTTCCCTTCATGAAACCATCTTGCCTCTGTTTCATTATATTATGTGTTTCTAACTGATCTGTTATTATATCCGTTATAACAGATGCTGACATTTTCCCAATGACCGATGTTAAGCTAACTAGCCTAAAGTTAACTGTTTAATTGTCTTATTGAATTTCAAACACATTGTCAATTTTCCAAAAGCCTAAAGATTCTTGAAAGATTACCACGAGTGCGTCCACTACTTTGGAGTTGTTGGTTGGTTCATTTGCCAAACTGACTGGTTTTTATGCAAACATTTTGCCTCCCTTCTAGGTGACATCGTCAGTGTTGTGTAGCCTCCGTTGAAGCACTGTTGTTCTGCCCACTCTGAATTTATATGGTCCGGTCTGTCATGGTGGGCGGTCTTGTTTCTGGTTTTGTACCGTGGTGGTATGTAAATGGGGTCTAAGTCAACATGTTTGTTAATTGCATTGGTGGTAGAAAACCAGGCATCCAGGAATTCTTGTGCTTGTCCCTAGTACTGTAATTTTGTCCCTGTCAATTCTATGTTGGAGCCCTTCTAATCCAAAGTGTATTGAAACGAAGGAGAGTTGGTCGCGCCGTTTTGCTGCAAGTTGGTGTTCACGTATCCTGGTGTCAGATTTTCTGCCCGTCTGTCATATGTAGTGTTTTTCTCAGTTGCTGCATGGTATTTTATATAGCACATTTGTTCTGCTCATCATGGGTATGGGGTCTTTTGTCTTTGAGAGTAACTGGCGAAGTGTGACTGTAGGTTTGCGTGCTGGCTTTATTCCGAAAGGTTGTAGGAGTCTTGTCATCAGTACTGAAGTGTTTCTAACACAGGGAAGGGAGCCCAATGTGTTGGGCCATGCAGTGTCTTCTTGCTGTTGTTTGTTTGCCAGGCATCGGCGGATGAAGCTGTTGGGATAACCATTGTTTGCAAAGACTCTGTATAGGTTTCAGATCCAGCCTAAACTATGGGTTGGATAAGTGGAGGATACCTTCGTGACCATTAAACGAGCAAAGTTAGAAGAAATACACCACCTTATTGACAGCATATTCACCGGGATCAAGTTCACCACGGAAGAAGAGAACAACAATCAACTCCCGTTTCTAGATGTAATAGTGGAACAAATGAACAGTGGCGAATTCCTTAACAGCGTATAGAGAAAGACTATACACAGACCAAATCTTGAATTACAACAGTGACTAGCCCAGCATCCACAAACAGAGCTGTGTCAAGACTCTGTTTAAACAAGCGATAACTCACTGCAACAACCCAGAGCTGCACAAAATCGAAGAGGAACACCTATACAGAGTCTCTACTAACATTGGTTATCCTAACAGCTTCAGATGCCGATGCCTGGCAAACAAACAACACCAAGAAGACACTGTACGCCTAACACACTGGCCACCCTTCCCTTTGTTAGAAACACGTCAGAACTGACTACAAGACTCCTATGACCTCTTAGAATAAGGATAGCCACAAACCAACAGCCACACTTTGCCAACTACTCTCGAAGATGAAAGACCCATACCCACAATGAGCCGGACAAATTTGACATGTAAAATACCATGCGGCAACTGCAAGAAACACTAAATAGGACAAATGGGCAGGGAACTCACCACCAGGATACATAAACACCAACTTGCAGCAAAACTGCACAACAAACTCTCCCTTGTTTCAACACGCGCCAACACAGAAGGACATCAGTTTGACTGGGACAAAGTTACAGTACTAGGCACAAGCGAGACAAAGACAAGCATGAGAATTCCTGGAGGCCTGGTTTTCAACCACCGATCCAATTAACAAACATGTTGAAATAGACCCCATCTGCACACCACTACGGCACAAAACCCGAAACAAGACTGCCCACTATGACAGACCAGACCATGTAAATTCAGAACAAGACAGAACAAAAGTGCTTCAATGGAGGCTACACAGCACTGACAATGTCACTTAGAAGAGACACTGGGCACACAGTTCAAAGATGTGCAGGTTAGGTGGATCAGCTATGCTAAATCACCCATGGTGTCCAGGGGTATGTAAATTAGGTGGATTAGCAATAGGAAATATATGGCTACAGGCAAAGGATGGGTCTGGGTGGGTTGCTGTTTGGAGGGGCGGTGTGGACTTGTTGGGCTGAATGGTCTGTTTCCACACTGTAGGGATTCTACGATTATTTCCTCCTCCTTGATCATTTGGCAGTTTTGTAATGTTATTCATTTTCTTGATGGTGAAGATACAATCTTTTTTATTCTATCATATTCCTCGCTCCCTATTATTATTTCCACAGTCTCATTCTCTAAGTGGCCCCTGTTCAATGTGGCTTCTCTCTTCCTTTTTATATATGCAAACAAGCTGTCACTGCCTGCTTTTATATTGCAGGTATTTCTGCTATAACATGTGTTTCGTTAACGTGGATTGGCTGTAACATGATTGATGAATAGTGGATAACAAGGTGTAGAGCTGGATGAACACAGCAGGCCAAGCAGCATCATAGGAGCAGGAAAACTTGACGTTTCGGGCCTAGACCCTTCATCAGAAAGCTGCTTGACCTGCTGTGTTCATCTAGCCCCACGCCTTGTTATCTCGGATTCTCCAGCATCTGCAGTACCTTTTATCTCTGATGAATAGTGGACGCTGTTTGGATAATGTGAATTTTCTGCTGTACAGGTATAGAGATTTTCTATGGCGATTCTCTATAGTGTGAGGTCACGCAAGAACACAACTATCACATTATAGGAGACATATCTGTATGTGTTAGCTTGCTCTCGTAGTTTACTTTCTCACACATTTTTGTTATCTTTTGTTGGCTTTCAGAACTTTTCAGTTCCTCTAATTTACAATATTTTTGCCAAATTGTGTGGCCTTTTTACTTTCAATTTGATACTGTCCTTAACTTCTCTGATTAACCATACAAATTAGGCCTGTTTTCTCTAGAATATAGAAAATTAGGGGGTAATCTGATTGAATTTTCCAAAATATCGTCAGGAAAAGACAATCTAAAAATTAGGTCCAGACCATTCAGGAGAGATATTAGGATGGACTTCTGCACAAAAAGGATGATCTTTTCCACAAAAGCAATTGATGTTAGATCAGTTGATAACTTAAACTCTGAGATCAATAAATTTTTGTTAAGCAGAAGTATTAAGGGATGAGGTCCAAAGGCATGTACATGTAGCTCCATCAAAAGGTCTACGAAGATCTCAATAAATGGTGAAACAGGCTTGAGGAGTTGAATGGCCTACTCCTGTTTCTATGTTCCTATGTAATCAGTTTATCCCTTTCCTAGAATCCTTCTTTCTTGCTGGGATGTATCATTGTTGTGAGTCATGAACTTTTTTAAAAACATCTTCCACTGTTGCTCCTTTCCCAGTCCACTACAGCCAAATGTGTTTTCATTTCCATGTAATTACCTTTATTTAGGTCTAGCACAGTTGTTTCTGACCCACATTTCTCACTCTTAAACCAATTGCTAAATTCATCACATAAATGTTACTAATCTCCAGGGGATCTTTTATTCTGAGGTCATTTATTAAACTCGCCAAATTACACATTTCCAGATCCAAAATAGCCTGACCTTTGGTTGGATCCATAATATATTGTTCAAGGAAACTATCCCAAAGGTACAATATGAATTCATCCCTTCAGTGACCTCTGCCAATTTGATTTTCCAAATTATATGAAGACTAATGTCACCCATGGTTAATAAATTTATATTTTTTTACATGTCCTCATTATCTTCTGATGTATTCTGTTTTACAAAACAACTAGTGTTAGGGGGCCTGTGGATTACTTCCACCAGTGTCTTCTTTTCTGTGTTATTTCTTAACCTCCAGCTGTATGGATTGCACACCTTCTAATGTAAGGTAACCTCTTACTAATGTACTAATTCCATCTAACAAAGCCATCCCACCACCTTTTCCTTCTTGTCAGTCCTTTCAACGGGTCACATAGTCCTGAATGTTCAGCTCCCAGCTTTCATCTTCTTGTAACCACATTACCATAATGGCTATAAGATCATACCAATTGACTTCCATTTGTGCTGGTAATTCATTTATTTTTCAAATACTGTCCATGTTCAAGTAAACAGCCATTACTTTTGCATGATTACGTCTTGCTCCACCTCTGTCCTGATTTGCTGATTTTTTTTATGCATGCATGCTCTATCCCTTCTTGTCCCACTTTGGCTATGATTGTTTAAAAAGTTGCTCAACAATGCTGCCATATCCTTTTGATTTGCAAGTCTCCATTTTTCAACTTCTGATTCTTCCTCATTTCCACTTACTATAAAGCCCTATCTACAGCCCTAGTTGTTTGATTTAACAGAACATTGGTCCCAGCTTAATTCAAGTGAAGCCTGCCTGACTGCAACAAATCCCTTCTACCCCATTACTGGTGCCAGTGTCTTATGAAATGAAATCCATTCCTCCTAGACCAATCTTTAAGTCACACATTTAACTCCTTGACTTTATTTGCCCCATAACAAATTACACATGGCTCAGGTAGTAATCCTGAGATTATCACTTTGGAGTTTATGCATTTGAGATTAGCTCCTAACTGGTCTAAAGCTTTCAGCAGAAACATCTTTTCAGAGCTGACAATGTAGTTAGGTCCAATGTAGATGACAACAACTGGATCGCTCCCCTTCTGCTCCAGCCCTGAGAAGATAGTATTAACATTTCCCATCAGGTAACACAACCTTCAGGACTCCCACTCACAGCTGAAGAGAACATTATCCATCCCTGTAATGTCCCCTCCTACTGCTGCATTCCTATTTCCTCTGCAGCCCTCCCACCTCCACTTGAATGTTTCTTTGTACCACAATACTGTGGTCAGTTTGCTCATTCTCCTTGTAGTCCCCACTATCATCTGCACAGTTTGAAAGAATCTCACTTCTGTTACACTATTGCAGGGACCAAGATTCCTTGGGAGCTGCCCTTGGGTCTCCATTCCTGTCTTACTTACAATCACTCACCTCTGTCCTTGATCACACATACCAAATTTGATGAACCTAACTGAAGTGAGTGTGACTACCTTGTGAAGCAAAGTGTCCAGGAATCCCTTCCCTCTTCCTGATGTTGAGCAATGTCTGCAGTTGGGACTCCAGATCCTCAACCAGATACAGAGTTACTCGAGTTGGAGAAGCTGCCGTGTAGCAAGATGACTGAGGTCTGCTAACCACCAAGGTGTACTGCCTGATTGTGTTCCTGCACTAATAGACAAAACAAGATAAGGCAAACCAAGGCAGGGAATGATATGAACATTCAGGTAGGTGCTAAGTGAATGAGCACTAAGAAAGCAAGCCTTGTTCCAATGGTTTGCGCTTATCCCAGCGCATAAAGTATCCTTGCAGCTGCCTTTCAATGCTAGTTGTTGGTGCATCCTGAAAAGCAGGTCTCTATCTCCGAAGTGTCTTACATGTGGATTGGAGAGATGCCATGAGGATCTTGAGGTGTTGGCAATTGTTAGATGTTAGTGTCAGTGGACAAGGGTCATGTGCAGCTGATGGCATGGCTCATGCCCTGAGATGTGTTACTGTGGTGATCAAAATGGAGGTTCTTTGCATCCAGCGGTGAGCTGAAACCATCAGACACTTGCTTTAACTTCCACAGTAAAAATCCTTCACATCTGGTTGGCTCATGGCAAGTGGTAGGGCAGTAAGATGTGTGTTAATGAGGCAAAATGTACAGTTTATAAGATCATCAATAGTCCCATTTAATCAGCAATTCATTGGTGCCCTGCAAGAATCTTGCCTTGAAAGGCTGAACTTAACGAAAAGATGCAGCTGATTCTTCCTCACAGCTTGATAGGCCTCTTTGGATTTCTCAAGTGAATCTGCTATTTTTAGAGAATTATAGAATCCCTACAATGCAGATAGAGGTCATTTGGCCCATCGAGACTGCACTGACTCTCTGAAGAACAGCCCACCCAAACCCATCCCCTACCCAATCTCTGTACCCCCTCATTTACAATGTCTAGTCCATCCAGCTTGCACATCCCTGGGCACTATGGGGCAATTTAAAATGTCCAATACACCTAATCTGCACATCTTTGGACTGTTGGTAGAAACCAGAGCACCCGGCAGGAACCCACACAGACATTTCTCTCCATAGGCTATGCCATCCAGGCTCCAATAAGATTCTGTCCATGTAGTTAATCAATATTGAGAATTGGACCATTATCATGACAGACCCTGCAACTTTGAGACCTGTTCACTGTCTTTCATTCAACACTGATCCAAACCTCTGGGCACAAATTGACCAATTCATGGAAAATCGCAGCTACATGACTCCACAAAAAGTGCAGGCCTCTGACCTTCATTTGAGCATGACATTCCTGAATCCTTCAGACAATATCTTGCTGTCACCGATAGACACACCCTGAATTCAAAACACTGGCATTAGCACTGTTCCTCTCTCTGCTTCGCTTTAAGGCCGATGGCTATACTGACACCTATGAGTCAATTAATGCTTGAGACAAAGGCGAAATGGGAAAGGAGTCAGCTATTCCTGTTTCTCATTAGTTCATTACAACTAAATCCTGACAAGATTACAAATCTAATCATTCGTTGAGAACATCACCAAACATCAACAGAATGGAATGTCCCAGTTGTCAATAATGACCATGTTACATGCCACTGAATAACATATTCAAAGTCTCCAGAGTTATAATGTTTTTCACTGAAATCATGAAAAGTATCAAGGGTTGTTACTAATGTTAATGGCTTTGTAAAGGAGGAGGGCAATATCTGAAACATTACTTCTATGCTTCTCTCTCAAAGGATATCTGCTGAGCAGTTGCATTAATTTCTGCTTCATTTTATTACATCAGTTAAGTTACAATGTACATTTATAAAACACCTTTTGATGAGGTAAAAGGCACCTCACAGGGGTGTTATGATATAGTGTCTGGCACCAAGCCACATAAGTATAATTGAGGACAGGTAGTCAGATGCAGATCTAGGTTTTAAAAAAGAGTTTTCCATACACTGCCTGAAACAATGGTGAAAACAGGGCTGTTCGGAAAGGGCAGGTAACAGAACGAATTGAGATAACTTTTTCCAAGAGGGAGCACAGGTGCAATGGAATACATTGGCTTTCTCATGTACCGTGCATCTCCTTTACCCAGTCATTGTTTAATTGTTTTATTCGGTTTTGATCTATTTTCTATGCCAATATCAGATGTTATTGCAGACGGTGGCGGCAAATGTACTTGACACTGTCGTTCACTAATATAAGATTAAAGAGTTTAAAATTATTGCTTCTTGTTCATTAAAAAGTAAATTGCTATTGACTTTAGAGAAATATTACCGCACTCAGTATATATAATGCACTTTTGTCTTTAATTGGATAAAACATTGCAAATAACGCACGATAATTTATTAAAAGTAGGCATGTTGTAATTGACACTGCACATAATTAGTACAACTGGAGTTACACATACGTATGCAATGAGCTCTAATAATTGGACAAAGCATACTGTGAATACTAAATGCTCAATTCAGAAATTAGGATAAACATATTAGCATAACAATGTTAGCAAATAGAACAAGCAAAGCATCATATTTTAACAGCTCAAGTAATCACAGTAACGTACCAGCAAATTGTTACTTGTTCGTGCTTCATCTTTGGCGAACTAGTGAAAGCCTTTTAAACAACAAGTCATTGCCCTCAAAATCAGCATCAATACGAACAACAAGCTTCACATTTATCCAGTGTTTTTAATACAGTAAAGCATCCCGGGGTATTTTACACAAGTGGCATATCACAGCGTCCTAATGAAAGGTTTCGACCCGAAACGCTAACTTTCCTGCTCCTCAGATGCTGTCTGGCCTGCTGTGCTTTTCCAGCCTCACACCTACAACACTGTCACATAACAACATCTGACACAAATCACTAAAGGAGATTTTAGGGTGAGTTGGTGAAAGGTGAATTTCAAGAAGGATGTTAAAGGAAGAGGGGAAGCAGAGTGGCACAGAGGTCTGAGGGAGAAAATTCTAATGCTTCAGCTAAGGCAAGCAAATGTTTCATCTGGATGTACATCTGGATATGGAAATTTTGTGGGAGGGTGACCATAAATGCTCAAAAACACATAATAATGATCATGTTGCTAAAATAAACATAAAACTATTAGTATTATTTTAACTGAGTGATCATAGCAAAGCATTACATGCAATAGCAAAACCGAGTGTACCCTTTTTCATACACTTTTTGTCTATTCTATTACCACACATCAATAAGCTGCCCGCTATGGTCAAGTGTTGCTCTTGTTCACGATACCTTTTCATCCACTCTTCTAGGCAATATTTCAACCAGGCAAGGTTTTTCTGACCATTGTGTACACCTTGTCAGATTTTTGATCTGCACAAAAGTGTTTGAGATTGTCCTCAGTTGCAAGAAAAATATTGGTTATGGTCATCAAATAAGACTCATCATGTCCTCTAAGAATAAGATATTCCTTTTCGGCTTGATTCACTGCAGCCTTGAGAGTGTATCTGCCTCTACTTGTGCTTTGCCTGAAACATAGATTATAATATAATTGTATTTTATTAGCCTGAATCTTTGAATGCATAGAAGCATTTTTCAGATATTTTTCAATTTCAATCATGTTACTAGAGGCTTATGGTCCATTTCAAACTGAAATTTCAGTCTCATGATGTAGCCTGTGAACCTTTCACATCCCCGCTATCTCTTCTTTCTCTATGATTACATATTTCTGTTCAGTGTCTGTTAAAGCTATCAATGTAAAATAGTACACAGAAACGAATCTATCAGTTTACACTTGAACAAGGACTGCTCCTAGTCTTGTGGACAATGCATGTGTGGCTACTATAGTGAATAAGCCTGTATTGTAACACATTAAAACATCAGTAGAGACTGGCTTCTCTTTAATCATTTCATAAGCTGTAATCTATTCCTGACTCCAGTACCATTGCTGGCCTTTTATCAAAAGTTCCCTTATAGGTTGAGCAAGACCGGCTAAGTTGAAGATAAACTTTCCCAGTTGATTTATCATGCCTAAGAAGTGTTATGTATCACTTATCCACTTTGGACCCGGAAACATACTCATGACTTGTGTCTTCCTTGGACTCATTATGATGCCTTGTTCTGAGACAATGTGTCCTGTAAATGTAATCATCATTCTGAAGAATTACCATTTCTCATTCAGTGTAAGATTTTTGTTCTGTGGTGCCTGTAACATATCCTTGACATCCTGGTCATGTTCTGTCTTTGTTCTCTCATGTGCTAGGAAGCTATCCATAGACAAATGGCTCTCGCTTTCCCTTCCAGGATCAAGAAATTCTCTGGTACAAAGGAGATATGTTGATGCAATACCACCCAAATGGTGTTATCAATGTAGTCAGCAATCTTGGCTCTTGGTTTAACAAACCAACTAGAATCCACCGTTCACAATCAGTTTTGTGAAAAACTTGCAACAATTTTGACAAGGTTTTGTTAAAAGATAAAATAGTTATGAATTTCCTACTTAATTCTGTTGTTTAACAGACAGTCTTGGAAATGGTTGCCATCCCTGAGCACCAGAATGTTGGTTCTGTCACAAGTGATATAACATCACCTTCAATTATGCTATGTTTTACTTTTCCCATCAAAGAGTGAGGAATTTTTCTGGGGTCATACAACAGGTAAGATTTGCATCATCTTGCAGCATAATGTAATACTCTTACTTCAAAATTTCCTAAGCCTTTGAGAAATTTTGCTGATTGTGTTTCTTCTGTTTTCATACTCAGGATTCTATTCACTCACTCTGAAAGATTTAGGCTTATACACACATTGTTGAACAATGAAGTAGTCTGATTCCTCAGTACCATAGATCATGCTTCACTGACATGTTATTCCCTGTGATTTTCCCACAAACCTGAAGATCTTAACCTCTTTCAACTTGGAGTTTTATGTTGGTCTGACTTTCACGGAGTTCAGTCATAGCAAGCTGTCTTCCAGAATTAAAACAGCCGCTCCTGTGTTGAGAGGGATAATAGGTACTGCAGATGCTGGAGAATCCGAGATAACAAGGTATGGAGCAGGATGAACACAGCAGGCCAAGCAGCATCATAGGAGCAGGAAAGTTTGACGTTTCGGGCCTAGACCCTTCATCAGAAAAACTCCTGTGTTGAGTCTGAATTCTGTTTTGAAGCATTGTATATCAGTTTGATGGTCAAAAATCTATTTTGACTCTATTTAATCACTACTAGAATGTTGTCTTCAGATTTTGTCCTGCATCTTTCAATTTGTGAACTTTTCCCTTGTTGCATGATTTCCATTTCTCTGGATATGTTCCTTTGTCAAAAGTTTTTTTTTGTTATTGAGGTGATGGAGATTCTGTAAACTTACAGTATTTTCTAAAGTGACCCAACTGACCGCATTCCTAGCACTCAGCTACCCCGTTGGTCATTTGCTATGCTTGCGATTCTATTTGGAGCCATATTTTGCACAATCTAACATGGTTAATGATGTTGATTCCCACTCTTTTGGTATTTTGGTGGGTTTGGGAGGGTGACAATGCCATATTGGGGCATATCCACCCATTATGTGAGAAAATCACTGATTAAAACTCACCCATTCTGTTATACAAGGGGTTGGTTCTGAAGAAGTTATGTTCATGATTTATGTATTCTTTTGATGTCACAAACTGTGGGTGGAGACAAAGGCTTCTCTGCTAGCCTTTGGAGGGAGCATATGTATGTTAACAAACTTCTTAAGGTTTCAATAATAATGCCTGATGCATATAGTTGTGTTTAGTATTATCACATATCAAAGCTTCTTGTTATCTAGGAACAGTGTCTCTTCTGCAAACACTATAAGTGTATCCTTCAGTACCAGTCACTAGATAGGCCCAAACAAAGCCAAAGACAAAGGAGAATTGGTGGTAGCAAATTACCTCACACAATCCTTACCTAGTACCTCCTAACGATAGAAGAGGAGAATACTATTAAATACCAGGAATTCTATCATTGAATTTCTTTGGGGTTAAAATATGTGTTGAATGCTCTAGTCAATGCATCATTTCCACAGTATTTTCTTCTATACTGTGTCTTCTTAGAACATCATTAGATATTGGACATAGAGCATATAAAAACATGCTAACTTGATGACAGTCATTTATGTATAAGCCTGAAGTCATTCGATGTCGATAAAATTGCTGCTTCTGGAGCTCCCACTGTTGTCTTAGTATGGGTCTTCGATGTAATTAACAGTAGAGGCAGAGCTACCATTCCCAAAGGCCAACGTGCCTGACTGACCTGTTGAGTACATAGATCTTTTCTTATCACTGTCAATGATTTGCATCTTATGTATTCCCCTCCAGAGCAGTTGGTCCATGGCTAGGCTTTGAAATCTTCCGAGTTTTGTTTTTCTGTTCTTCAGAATCTTTCCCCGCAATAACCCTGTAATCATTGTCTGCCAAATTCTTTTCTCCTGCCTGACAAGTTAGTCCTTTTCCAACATTTTATTTCTCACAATCTTCTGAAGTCTAAGCCTACCTTCAAAGTCTTTCCACTTTCTACTCAGTTGAAGTCTTGGAAGTCTTTAGGGCTCCTGTCCTGCCTGTTGGCCCTTCAGATTTATTCTTTGGACTCCATCTTAACTTTAGATCCTGACTCTGAAGGGCTTTTCCTTAGCTTTATCTTCTGCTTTTAGCCAATACTGCAACCTGCACATTGTGACAGCAGACAGGATTATCTGAGTACACTGAGAACCTTCAAAGGAACCACTTTATCAATGGTCACCATATTGTCCAGGCCACCTTGTTTTGAAATGTTACTGTGGGTCTTTAGCCAGACTACAGTAAGGATTGGTTTCAACTATTAACAAAGCAGCAACCAATTCTCGCAAAGAATAGGATTGAGTATCTAAGGACAGAGGCAGTATTGCCTTCTTCTCCAGGTCTCTGTCTGAGTGTAGGTCTGACCCACAGTGCAAAAACCTCAATCATGGATACAGCAAGTCCCAAATCCACCTCAGCAAGAGCAGGGATTAAACCCCACTCTATTGGTACCTGATCCACACCAGCTGTCCATCGAATTGAATCAACCAGTCCCTATCCCCTTCAACCAGCCCCCATCCCCTTCTCAGTTACTGAGTGACATGGGGCTAAGAATAATGATGGTAGTGGCTCCAAGTTTCTTTCCATCACATTGCCGACCAGGAATCTTTCCTGCTGTTGGAGCAGATTGGAATTTAGACTCACAGACTTTAACAGTACAGAAAGAGGTCCCTCGGTTCATATTGATCATGCTGGCCAACAAAGATCTGACTACACTATTCCCATTTTCTAACTCTAGGCCCAAAGCCTTGGCGTCTAAAGCAAAACAACTGAATATCTAAATACTGCCTAAAATATTTCAAGAGTTTCAGATTCAACCACCATTTCAAGCAATGAATTGTAGGTTCTGACCATCCTTTGCGTGAACAAAAATCCCCTCAACTCTCAGCTTAGGCTTCTCCCTTTTATGTTAGATCTACATTACCTGATTATTGAGCCCTCCACAAATGGAAAAAATGCCTTTCTATCCACCTGATCTACGCCCCGCACAATCTTTTACACCTCTAACAGGTCACCTATCAACCTTTACTGCTCCAAGAGAAACAGCAACAGAATATCTAATCATCCCCCACAACTCAGACTCTCCAGGCTAGGTAACACCCTGGTAAATCTCGGCTTTACCCTTTCTAATGCAATTGCATTGTTCCTGTGAGTGGCAACTGGAACTGAATGTAGTGTTCCAGTTGTGGTCTAACCAGTATTTTATATATTTCCAGCATAGCCTCCTTACTCTTGTATGCCTTGGTTAATAAAGGTAAGCATTCCATGTGCTTTCTGAACCACCTCATGTACTGTCACTGCTACTTTCAGAGATCTGTAGGTATGCACATCAAGGTCCCTCTGAGCTGCAGAACGTTCCAGTGTTCTGTCATCCATTGTGTAATCCCTTGGCTCACAGTTTTCTGGGTTGAATTCCATTTGCCACTGCTTGGCCCTCCTAATCAGCCATTGATGCCAACCTTCACACAAAATCTCATTGCTACTTTTCCACATTGAAAATACAAAGGGACTTAGGAGTTCTACTTCAGGATTCTGTTATGATTAATATGTAGGTTCAGTTGGCAGTTAAGGAGGCAAATGTGATGTTAGCATTCATTTCGAGAGGACTAGAATACAAGAGCAGGGATGTACTCCCAAGGATGTATAACGTTCTGATCAGACCACACTTGGAATATTGTGAGCAGTTTTGGGTCCTGAATCTAAGGAAGGATGTATTGGCGTTGGAGGGGGTCTAGACAAAGTTCACAAGAACGATCCTAGGGTTGAAGGGCTTGTCATATGAGGAGTGGTTGAGGACTCTGGGTCTATATTCGATCAAATTTAGAAGGATAAAGGGGTATCTCATTTAAACTGACAGAATACTGAGAGTGGATAGAGTGGATGTGGAGAAGATGTTTCAAAGAACCAAGAACAAAGAACAAAGAAAATTACAGCACAGGAGCAGGCCCTTCGGTCCTTCAAGCCTGCACCAATCCAGGTCCTCTATCTAAACCTGTTGCCTACTTTCCAAGGATCTGTATCTCTCTGCACCCTGCCCATTCATGTATCTGTCTAGATACATCTTAAATGACGCTACAGTGCCTGCATCTACCACCTCTGCTGGCAACGCGTTCCAGGCACCCACCACCCTCTGTGTAAAGAACTTTCCATGCACATCTCCCTTAAACTTTTCCCCTCTCACTTTGAAATTGTAGAGTAGTAATTGAGTCCCCTAGTAATTGAGTCCCCCAATCTGGGAAAAAGCTTCTTGCTACCCACCCTGTCTATACCTCTCATGATTTTGTAGACCTCAATCAGGTCCCCCCCTCAACCTCCATCTTTCTAATGTAAATAATCCTAATCTACTCAACCTCTCTTCATAGCTAGCGCCCTCCATACCAGGCAACATCCTGGTGAACCTCCTCTGCACCCTCTCCAAAGCATCCACATCCTTTTGGTAATGTGGCGACCAGAACTGTACGCAGTATTCCAAATGTGGTCGAACCAAAGTCCTATACAACTGTAACATGACCTGCCAACTCTTGTATTCAATACCCCGTCCGCTGAATGAAAGCATGCCGTATGCCTTCTTGACCACTCTATCCACCTGCGTTGCCACCTTCAGGGTACAATGGACCTGAACACCCAGATCTCTCTGTGCATCAATTTTCCCCAAGGCTTTTTCATTTACTGTATAGTTCGCTCTTGGATTGGATCTTGCAAAATACATCACCTCGCATTTGCCTGGATTGAACGCCATCTGCCATTTCTCCGCTCACCTCTCCAATCTATCTATATTCTGCTGCATTCTTTGACAGTCCCCTTCACTATCTGCTACTCCACCAATCTTAGTGTCATCTGCAAACTTACTAATCAGACCATCTATACCTTCCTCCAGATCATTTATGTATATCACAAACAACAGTGGTCCCAAGAAGGATTCCTGTGGAACACCACTGATCACAGTTCTCCATTTTGAGAAATTCCCTTCCACTACAAATCTCTGTCTCCTGTTGCCCAGCGAGTTCTCTATCCAGAGATAGTAGGAGCTTTAGATGCTGGAGGATCTGAGATAACAAGGTGTAGAGCTGGATGAATATAGCAGGCCAAGCAGCATCAGAGGAGCAGGAAAACTGAAGGGAAGGGTCTAGGCTCGAAACACCAGCTTTCCTGCTCCTCTGATGTTGCTTGGGCTGCTGTGTTCATTCAGCTCTACACCTTGTTATCTCAGTTCTCTATCCATCTAGCTAGTACACCCTGGACCCCATGCGACTTCACTTTCTCCATCAACCTACCATGGGGAACCTTATCAAACACCTTACTGAAGTCCATGTATATGACATCTACACCCCTTCCCTCACCTATCAACTTTGTCACTTCCTCAAAGAATTCTATCAAATTGGTAGGACATGATCTTCCCTGCACAAAACCATGCTGCCTATCACTAATAAGCCCATTTTCTTCCAAATGTAAATAGATACTATCCCTCAGTATCTTCTCCAGCAGCTTCCCCACCACTGACGTCAGGCTCATCGGTCTATAATTACCTGGATTATCCTTGCTACCCTTCTTAAACAAGGGGACAACATTAGCAATTCTCCAGTCCTCCAGGACCTCACCCGTGCTCAAGGATGCTGCAAAGATATCTGTTAAGGCCCCAACTATTTCCTCTCTTGCTTCCCTCAGTAACATGGGATAGATCCCATCTGGGCCTGGTGACTTGTCCACCTGAACACCTTTTAGAATACCCAACACTTCCTCCCTCCTTATGCTGACTTGACCTAGAGTAATCAAACATCTAATCCTAACCTCAACATCCGTCATGTCCCTCTCCTCGGTGAATACTGACGCAAAGTACTCATTAAGAATCTCACTCATTTTCTCTGACTCCTTGCATAATTTCCCTCCTTTGTCCTTGAGTGGGCCAACTCTTTCTCTAGTTACCCTTTTGCTCCTTATGTACGTATAAAAGGCTTTGGGATTTTCCTTAACCCTGTTTACTAAAGATATTTCATGACCCCTTTTAGCCCTCTTCATTCCTCGTTTTGGTCCTACTTTCCTGATATTCTTCCAAAGCTTCGTCTGTTTTCAGTTGCCTAGACCTGATGCATGCTTCCTTTTTCCTCTTTGCTAGTCTCAAAATTTCACCTATAATCCATGGTTCCCTAATCTTGCCCTTACTATCCCTCATTTTCACAGGGACATATCTGTCCTGCACTCTAATCAACCTCTCTTTAAAAGCATCCCACATATTAAATGTGGATTTACCCTCAAACAGCTGCTCCCAATCCACATTCCCCAGCTCCTGCTGAATTTTGCTATAGTTAGCCTTCCCCCAATTTAGCACTCTTCCTTTAGGACCACTCTCATTTTTGTCCATGAGTATTCTAAAACTTACAGAATTGTGATCACTATTCCCAAAGTAATCCTCCACTGAAACTTTAACCACCTGGCCTGGCTCATTCCCCAACACCAAGTCCAGTATGGCCCCTTCCCAAGTTGGACTATTTACATACTGCTCTGGAAAACCCTCCTGGATGCTCCTTACAAATTCTGCTCCATCTAAATCCCTAACACTAAGTGAATCCCAGTCAATATTGGGAAAATTAAAATCTCCCATCACCACCGCCCTGTTGCTCCTACATCTTTCCATAATCTGTCTACATATTTGTACTTCTGTCTCATGCTCATTGTTGGGAGGCCTACAGTACAGCCCCAACATTGTTACCAGACGCTTCATATTTCTGAGCTTTGCCCATATTGCCTCACTGCTCGAGTCCTCCATAGCCCTCCTTCAGCTCAGCTGTGATATCCTCTTTGACCAGCAATGCAACTTCTCCACCCTTTTTACCTCCCTCTCTATCCCGCCTGAAGCATTTATATCCTGGGATATTTGGTTGCCAATCTTGCCCTTCCTTCAACCAAATCTCAGTGATAGCAATAACATCATACTCCAAGGTACTAATCCAAGCCCTAGGTTCATCTGCCTTACCTACTACACTTCTCGCATTAAAACAAATGCACCTCAGACCACCTGTCCCTTTGCATTCATCATCTGCTCCCTGCCTACTCTTCCCCTTAGTCACACTGACTTCATTATCTAGTTCCTTACTGTCCACTAACCTCCTCATTTGGTTCCCATCTCCCTGCCACATTAGCTTAAACCCTCCCCAACAACGTTAGCAAAAGCAGCCCCTAGGACATTGGTTCCAGTCCTGCCCAGGTGTAGACTGTCCAATTTGTATTAGTCTCACCTCCCCAAGAACCGGTCCTAAAGTCCCAAAAATCTGAACCCCTCCCTCCTGCACCATCTCTCAAGCCACTCGTTTATCCTGCCTATTCTTTCATTTCTACTCTGACTGGCAGGTGGCACTGGTAGCAATCCTGAGATTACTACCTCTGAAGTCCTACTTTTTAACTTGGCTCCTAACTCCCTAAATTCTGATTGTAGGACCTCATCCCGTTTTTTACCTATATCATTGGTACCTATATGCACCACGACAGCTGGCTGTTCACCCTCCCCCTTCAGAATGACCTGCAGTCGATCTGAGACATTTCTTGACCCGTGCACCTGGAAGGCCACATATCATTCGGGAGTCTCATTTTTGACCACAAAACCGCCTATCTACTCCCCTTATATTCGAATCCCCTGTGACTATAGCCCTTCCACTCTTTTTCCTGCCCTTCTGTACAGCAGAGCCAGCCACGGTGCCATGAACCTGGCTACTGCTGCCTTCCCCTGGTGAGCCATCTCTCCCAACAGAATCCAAAACGGCATACCTGTTTTGGAGGGAGATGACCGCAGGGGATACCTGCACTGCCTTCCTGCTTTTTTTCTGCCTTTTGGTCACCCATTCCCTTTCTCCCTCAGCAATCCTAATCTGTGGTGCGACCAATTTGCTAAATGTGCTATCCACGACTTCCGCAGCATCGCGGATGCTCCAAAGTGCGTCCATCCGCAGCTCCAGAGCCGTCATGTGGTCTAACAAGAGCTGCAGCTGGACACACTTCCTACACATGTAGGAGTCAGGGACATCAGCCGCATCCCTGAGCTCCCACATTGAGCAAGAGGAGCATAACACGGGTATGGGATCTCCTGCCATTTTTACCCTTAAGTTTAACTTAATCCTACTATAATATCAAATAATAGATAAATGAAATGAAAAAATTTTTACCAATCACTCTACTTACCAACCACGATTAAAAAAAAAGAAAAAGAAAAACCTTGCCTTATCAACACACCACAGTCTTTTCTTTTGGTCAGAGGAAGAGGGCGGGTGGGAGACATGACACGTGTCGTGTCTCGGGTTTATCCCCACTGCCCAAATATATCAGTTCACTCACCTTCCCAGAGCGCAATTCGACCGCTCCCACTCAGCTCTGCTGCCGAAATGAAGAACTTACCTTCTTGGCAGGCCCCGGTCCTCGCTTTCACCGATCCCGCTGCTGCTGCAAAAATGGAGTTTCCACGACTAGCAAAGACTAGGATCCGAGGGCACAGCCTCAGTGTGAAAGGGTGACCCTTACATACTGAGATGAGGAGGAGTATCTTTGGTCAGAGGATGACAAATCTGTGGAACTCATTGCCATAGGAGATTTTGAGGCCAAGGCACTAAGTGCATTTAAGGCAGAGATAATACATTCATGATTAGTAAGGGGATCGACAGGAAGAACGCAGGAGAATGGCGGTTGAGAAACATATCAGTCATGATCAAATGATTGAGCAGTGTCGATGGGTCAAATGGCTTAATTCTGGTCCCATATCTTGTGGTCTTAAAGAAGATATTATTAGTGCATGTCAACTGTATGGAGCAGCATGTGGTTTGGAAATTATGAAGTAAAAACAGTTCGTGGAAAATACTAATATGACTAACTTGGCTTCAGAACTTACAACTGTTCTAATTTGGTAGATTTCAATATGTTTAGAACAGGAAAAATGCAATGCGAATTGCGGTTAAGATTATTTAATAAAATACAATAGTGTCAGTTTGCTGTAGAATAGAATCTTGTGAAATGGATTTTATGGGACCTGTCACTTGGGTACCAAAATATATCCTTCATAACAATGCACAAACCACCACAAGTTTGTTTCACAGCATCCGTTGTGGAAATATAATGCCGCTTTGGCATGCTCATACAGTCTGTATAGCCGAGAGAAGAGAGCTGGAATGTCGGGAAGCATAGAATTAGAAACAAAAGACCACTGAGTAATTCAGAAATGTACTTATGCCAGGAGCAAGTTAGGTCAGCCACATAGCAAACGTTTTATTTTCAGGATTCAACTCTTTCCATTATGCTATGCCATATTCACTCAAATTTATGCAGGATTTTTAATCTCCCAGTTCTTTTCTCCTATCTCCAGAGAACAATTCCACAAGCACCATTCATTTTTGAACCCCCCGACCCAAGGAACATAGGGAAATTTATTTTAAAATTCATTCACGGGATGAGGGATATCGCTGGCTAGGCAGCATTTATTGTCTATCCCTAATTGCCCAGAGGGCAGTTCGGAGTCAACCACATTGCCGTGGGTCTGGAGTCACACGTAGGCCAGACCAGGTAAGGATGGCAGTTTCCTTCTCTAAAGGACATTAGTGAACCAGATGTGTTCTTCCAATAGTCAACAATGGATTCATGGTCATTATTAGATTCTTATTCCAGATATTTTACTGAATTCAAATTCCATCATCTGCCGCGTAGGGATTCAAACCTGCGTCCCCAGAACGTTGTCCAGGTCAAAAGTCTAGCGATAATACCATTAGGCCATCACATCCCCAATAGTAAAAGGACAATGCCATTCAGTCCATTATTATAACATGAGGGGTAAGATTTTCAAAGCCCATTGGTTGGAGGTTTTAATTAACTTGGGAACTGGGTCCCTGTCCAAACTTTGGGAATCTAGCCCATAGATTCTATTTTCAAGGAACGTTATTGCTGGATTCTATCCTATCGTCTCATGAGGCACCTTCTGCAGCACAATACAAGGCAGGTAAGAGAAAGAGTTGAAGGATTTGGAAGGTGGGCAGGATGAGTCTTCGCTATCTTCTGATACTGTAGGGCGGTGGAGTCCTTCTGCTCAGAGACCAGTTGACTCAGTTAAGAGGCCAAATGAAGGCCTCTCTCTGCAATCACTGGGGCTCCCTCTGCAATGTGAGGAGATCTGGCAGCCTCCCTATGGGCTTGAGGGCGGCCTTGTTAGTTTAGGATTCTATGAAGGGTCTCTGCCCTCAATCCCCCTGGAGAAAATGGCAAGCCTTGCAGCAACCCATCCCTGCCCTCACCATGCAGCAAAAGACCTCACTGCCAGGGCCTGACTGACTAGTCCTGGTGATCCCCAACCCCATCAACCTTGCCAAGAAACCAGCATGTTGCATCCAATTGATCAGATACCATTCCCACTGGGAAAACTGTGGACTGCGGTACTGCTGGTACAGAAGATATGCTGGCCATCCAGTCAGCTAACAGCTCTTGGAGGCAAGCTCTTATCCCTTCGACAGGACTCGTATGGTATTTACTCGATCAAACCTGCCTTGATGCCTGTCAAATGGCTGAAGCAAGTTTGCCTCTAGGTTTCCACACATTGTCAGGCCCACTTCTGCTAAAATCTAGCCCACTGACTTCAGACATACACCTCCACTAGGATCAGGAGCAGGAACTCTGAACAACTTCCCTCATGTTCCACTGGGCCATCCCTACTACTGTCCCTGCTAAGATCAACATAGCAGAACCAGGAGGCAAATTCCCAGTTCTTCTTAATCTTAGAGGTCAAATAAACATAGCCGGATCTGGGTGGATGCGTGGGGAACACAATAGCCTTAAATCATTTTTAACATTGATAGATGTAGGAATTGGAAATCCAAAACTCTTCTGATACAATCCTGTTGTATTTCTAATGGAAAGGCTACAGAATAAACTAGGCTCAGATACACACATTACCAATCTTTTGTGGGAGTCTTTTAATGATGTTAAAAAGGAGGAACATTTGCTAACCACACACATGAATGTAGGAGAAGAATGAGGGCAGGAGCCCACAAGCCAGACATTGGCTGTAGACTTCAATGTCTTGCCAATGTCAATATCCTTTAACCAACTCAGATGTCCGAGCCTGGGTCCAGAAAGAAGCTATATTTCAGTTTACACTCAAAGAGATATTCCTCCATGATCAGTAGTTGTTGTTTGATTTGGTGATGACTTCAAATGAAGTTTGCAAGTTTTTGCTGTGTGGCTTCAAGTGATTGAACAGACTGATTCTCAACCTGCTGATCTTTGGCCACAGTGGGCAGGATGTCCCATAAAGTACTGGGATCCCAGGTAGCAGGATTTTCTTCTTTTCCTTTTCTGCTGCTGCTCTGCTGCAACATTAAGGCATTTGGACTCAAAGCATGTTGCAGCTTGGCATACAAGTTATATGTGGACATATAAAATGGCACAGAAGTAACCTAGATAACAAGCATGGGGCTGGATGAACACAGCAGGTCAAGCAGCATCATAGGAGCAGGAAAACTTGACGTTTCAGGCCTAAACCCTTCATCAGAAATGGGGGAGGGGAAGAGGGTTCTGAAATAAATAGGGAGAGAGGGGGAGGCGGATAGAGGATGGATAGAGGAGAGGATAGGTGGAGAGGAGGTAGACAAGTCGAAGAGGTGGGGATGGAGCCAGTAAAGGTGAGTGTAGGTAGGGGGGTAGGGAGGAGATAGGTCAGTCCAGGGAGGACGGACAGGTCAAGGGGGCGGGATGATGTTAGTAGATAGGAGATGGGGGTGTGT